>JAHLJT010002630.1:36126351-36252242 GCA_031308135.1 Acheta domesticus
CCAACGCCCCGCTCCTCTGCCCTCCCTCTCCACCCTCTCCTGCCCCCCCGTCCCTCCCGCACCCACCCAAATCCCCGACTGCCCGTTCCGCTCCCCTTCCCCTCCTTCGTTTCCTCCCCTCTCTACATCCATCCCATCCATTCTGTTTCTCTTTTCCCTCCCTCTCTCTACTTCCGCCCCGCCCTTTCTGCACCCCCCTCTGTCTCCCTGCTTCCCAACCCCAATTCGCTCTCTCACTTTCCTTTCCCCCCCTCCACTCTCCCTCCGCTCCTTCCCTCTCTCCTCTTCGCTTCTTCCCTCTCTCCGTTCTGTCTTCTACTCTCTCTTGCGTTCTTCCTTCCACACTTTCTGGTGCCCACCTGTGCGCCCAGTCAATCGCCTCCTCCTCTACCACTGCGTCCTATTCGTGCTCCTGTTACTCACCCCTCGCTCATCGGCCTCCCTTCCCGTGCGCCCTCTCTCCGCCTTCTACTGCTCGTGTACCGTCTTTCTTCCTTCTGTTCTCCTAGTGATTGCCCAACCTCACCCTGGTCCACCCTCGCCCCGCCACCTCCCTCTCCCCACAGCTACAGCTCACCTAGGGACCACCACTCGTCTCCGTGCCGCCGCCGCGCCGCCCGTCCACTTCCCAGAACGTCCGCTCGCCGCATCGCCCACGGCCTCCGCTGCGCCAGCGCTTCTCGGAACATCCTCTCCGCTAGGCTCCTTCTATGGCAGCGAACCACACGCCGTTCCAGGTGACGGCTCCTGCGGCTCGTTTCCAAGACAAATGGATGAGGGCGTGGCGATGCCCTTTAAGTAATTTAAGCGTAGGAGAGGGTGGTCTATCGAGGCTTAAGAAGAACCCCGCGGACAGATAGCGGCAACGAACAAACCATTCAAAATTATATTGGAGTTTCAAATAATGCAAGGGCTTTTAAAAGTGCTCGTAAAGTGCTTTACAAAAGTGTTCGTAAGTGCATTGCGAATCTAGAATGGCGCAGGAAGGCCTAGCGTTACGGCTTAAATGCGATTTAAAAGTATTACTTAATCCGCACTTTATGCGCGCTGTAAAGATCCAGATGCACTAATGACATTGATCGGATTATTTCTAGCATAATCGGCCTAATATTTACATTGGTCAAAGTATGCTGGTTAAAGGAAAGTTATAGTGTGGAGCGGCTTGTGCCTTTGCAAGAACTACAAGTCTTCTGGTACAGATGCGTTGGGAGCGAAGCTTGACTCTTAACCGGCTGGCTAGTAGTGTGTTCCCGTAGCTCACGAATTCAC
Source organism: Acheta domesticus (assembly GCA_031308135.1). NCBI lineage: Eukaryota > Metazoa > Arthropoda > Insecta > Orthoptera > Gryllidae > Acheta > Acheta domesticus. The sequence continues at coordinate 36,127,621 of JAHLJT010002630.1, forward strand.
TGCGTCATTATGCTCTATTGCAATGATAGCTTATTTCCTTTTATCACGGTGACCAAAGAATACTTGGTGGCGTAGTTGCTTTATAGAGGGTGTCCGGAGGAAACGTCGAAACTTCGAAAATAAGCTCTTAAGACAATTCTAAGCATATTTTTGTCTAATAAACTACGTGGATATTCCGAATGGTTGGGCCGCAATAAGCACTCAAAGTTGGTTTGAAAAATTGTTTTCTAGGCAAAAATTTGCATTATGGAAGCATAGAAACACTTCAGAAACATATAAGTTCTTTATTTTTCACAAAAGAAATGAATATTCTTGTTCAGAAAGAAAAATTAAGCGAGAAATAAAAATGCACCCAATTTACACAATTCGATTGCTTTTTTATTTCTCGCTTAATTTCTCTTTCTGAACAAATATATTTCTCTCTTTTGTAAATAATAAACAATTTACATGTTTCTGAAGTGTTTGCATGCTTCCATAATGTACACTTTTGCCTAGAAATCATTTTTTCGAACCAACTTTTGAGTGCTTGTTGCGGCCCAACCATTCGGAATATCCACGTAGTTTATTAGAGAAAATACGCTTAGAATTGTCTTAAGAGCTTATTTTCGAAGTTTCCACATTTCCTCCCCGGACACCCTGTATAATTAAATATTTCCCCTCAAATACTTCTGGAAAAACAGATTGTTTTCCGTTTCTAAATTCTACGGAGTGAGAATAATATGATCGGTGTCCATATTGTATTTGCAAACCATGAATGCCAGGCTGATATGTCCAGCATAAAAAGACTGCGTGACATGAAATGCATTTCTACATAAACAGTGCATTTTGATAGTTCATTACATGCACGCGAGGGCTTCTGGAAATAAAGCTCTCGTTTTGGGCAGAATGTCAATTCCGCATAATCGCATAAGCGGAGTAAATAAAGCGCGGCGCTCGAAAGCCGCCGCGCCGGCGCTGGTCAGGGCAGCGCGCGAGAGCCCGTGACGCGCTGCAGGTGCCCGACAAGGGGCGGCCGGCGGGCGCAAATAAATGAATCAATACGGCCGTTATTAATACATTATCTGGTTAACCGAACCACCACCTCCGCGCGGGCGCGTCGCCCTGGAACCCGTGGCCTCCTGCGCGCCCCGCTGCCACGCGGCCCTCGCCCCCCCCCCAAGTGCTTCCTGCAGCTAGGAGCGGCTTCTGATGCGGAGGGCCGAGGCGTTTTCAATGACGAGCGCTACGAGACAGAACGTTTCTACACGTTGGGTATTGCGGTTTAACCTATTTGCACCGGACAGACAGGTTGAAACGATTTAACCGTTGAGAGGCCTGGTGTACGGCCAGGACGTGTCAATACTTTAAGCTTAAGAACTATTTGTTCTGCTCCTAAAACCTTCTACATTAAAAAATGATGAAAAGTATCTTAAATTTTTTTAGGTATTGTTGCCTATTTATCTTTCGTTTTTTGGTTTCACTTTGTTGAAAAAACTTATTTCCTTTGCGTATGTTCTGTGTGTGTCTTTCCTTGCAATAGATAGATATTTTCTCTATAATACGTAAGTAGCATAGTACTAATCGTAATGTTCGTCAAAATATTAATACTTTATTCCATAATGCACGTTTTGTAGTGTTCAAGTCTTTCTTTTGATTAAAATTTGATTTCTGCTCGGGGGTCGAGTACGTGGAGTAATAATATTTTATTTTACCTTATTATGTTGCAGCAGAGCCGTATACTTATTTTGACAGTGTTGTCCAAATGGACAGAGCAATGTGAGTTGATGCTGGTGGAAACCCGCATTATTTTGATTGATAGTTCTTTTCTTATAGAGATAAATGTTTGCACTTTGCATTGTGTTCCATATTACCCGAAGGATTTTCATAGAAGTTCCTTTTTCCAAAGTTTCCTTGCAATAATATATTTTGCTGATGTTTTATTCGGAGCTTGATATGCACCGCTTCACTTACCTGGATGGAGGCGATCGAGGTTAAGAGGGAAATTTGAAAACAGCTGGCGGAGGTGATGTGTAGCAGTGCTGAAGTGTAGAATTGCTTAGGGCGTGGCCCATTGACAAATCAACCACTCCGTCATCCTTGACGCCCACTCACCTTCACGAAGGACCACCAATAGATTCAATTGGGCGGGGGTCTCGCGTTTCCTTGAAAATTGATTAATCAGGTTGTCACCATCACTCACAAATTAGCAAACACATGTGAAATTAATATGTATAATTGGATTGTTGGATAAGTTACAAGAAGTAATGAGTTGAATAAATCACAAATGAGATGAAAGGAAAAGGAAGCAGGGAAAAGGTTAGAGAAATGAGAGTTAATTTTGAAAAAATGCAAACCAAAATAAAATCAATTATCAATGTTGACAATTGCAATTTCAAGCTCTCAGTGGAAGTAATATAAGTGGAAATGTGTTTGTATATAAATAAAAATGCGTTTCACGTGTTTGTTACTGATTGCTTGATTTCCTTTCCAATCAACCCTTAGTTCTAAAAAGTATCGTTATTAATTTTTCTCTGTGATTGCATTGTGCTTACGCGCTGTTGAATAAAAATGTCCGCTCCCTTTCACTGCCGCTGCGTTCTCCACTCCGCGAGTGACGAGGGCTGCGTGGGTGCTGGGAGTGGGCGAAACAGATGAACGCGGGCGGGCGCCTGTTGTTTGGACCGCGGACTAATTACAGGTGTAATTCGGTTACTCGTAACCCGATATTAATAATTGCGTCATTGTGACTGTTCACAGGAGGCCGTGGCCTCTGCTCCGCCAAAGCCCTCTGCATCTCCACCGTCAAACGGTGCCCATTGGCTCTGCGTTTCTGAAGGGAGGGGCGTTTGGTGCCATCAGGTGGATGTTAGGAAGCAAATGCAATGGAAAATTCGTTTCGAGTGGCTCCTTGAGTTCATTCCCCCCGACGAGGGCCTCTTCTGCTCGTTTTTGTACTTCGTCACAATGCAGTATTGCAAACATTGGAGAAATACCTAACGTACTTTCTAGGTTGCCAAGGTTTTAGTAATTTGAATGTTTTTGATATATTCCAGTTTCAACAGGGGAAAACACTTTAGGATTATAATATAATTATAATATTCTTTTAAAATTCCAATTGTAAATAGTGTGGAATGGACATTGTGACAACTTTGTATGGCTCACAATGGTGTTTGCTTTACTGGCAGCTACATTTCGAAGGAAAACTCAATTCAAGTTCATTTGAATTTGCTTTGCTTCTTCTACAGCCACATTACTATTCGGTTGATAAATATTTCCATCGAGGAAATGGAAATAGGTTCCAGAACGGAATCCTCCAGAGACGAGTCTGTCACATTTTGATTGTGGAGTTCGCGCTGAGTAACGCTCTTAAGAGAGAGATCCGCTGGTTGTTGCTTGCTGCGAGGGGAAAAGTGGAGATGTCGTACTGTCATCCTAGGGCTTGAAGAAAGCGTTTCTCTTAAGTGTAAACTTCACTTAAGTGTATCGTAGACAGGCCTCCTAAAAGGGGTTACAAAAGTAACATGTTTCTACTCCCATTGTATAATTCTTTCATTTGGTGACTGCAACCCGTTGCATAATGACAGCCATTACGATACGGATTTCATTATGATACAGGTTCTTGACCAATCACAGAGAAGCTTACAAACTAAGTATTGGCACCACATTAATCATTTGGAATCGTTGTAGTAAATGTTTCGTTTGAGTGTGTATATTAAAATTGCATTTAATATTCTATTATGGTTCTCAGTTCATGGGAGTTGCAAACGGCGTTATCTTCCGTTTTCCTTTGTTCCTGTATCGCCGTCTCCACCCCCACGCAAGCTCAATTGTTGCAGCCAACAGGAGATTTATCTTCATCCCAACGTTCACTTTGAAATAGGAGACGAACAGTTTATTTTCAAATGAATGTACTATGCGGACCTTACGCCGAAAAAATCGCATCCACAAATATGCCAATTTTTCTTCCCCTTTCTAGTCACCCCGGAGAGGCGGGAATTTATTAATTTTCATTGAATACATCATTCAGGGAGTGTGCCAAAATTTGTGCGGTTTTGAGCGCGTATATTCCAAAATTTGTGCGTTTACAGTCCCTTACTCAAACCCGACGCAATAGTCATTCTTTAAAAATCGCCCCTGATTTGAACACTTCCCCACTGATGTTCGCTTGCTGATTCACTGTAATTATACTCAGAGGGAGGATGTGAGGATTGTTAAGCAGAAGCTTCCTGGAGTGCGGCAGAGTGCACACTTATTGCGCCGATGTGGCGTGGCGTCTAACCCCTTTCGCAACTTCACGCAACCTTCATGGACCTTTGTTACAGTGGATTACGAATTTAATAGGTTTCAAGGCAGAGCAAGTTAGGTAGGATAGGGTAGGGGGAATGGGATGGAAATAAAGTTACTTTGGCTTTTCAGTACAGGAATAAATCTCTTTCCACTAACTAATAGGTGAGTTGTAGGGGCAACGCTGGGTACTTCTAATTGGAGACGAGGTCGCATTGTGGGGTGGGCGGAGTCCCCCTCTCTTCGCGATCGAAGAGGGGGCTCTTCTCGGAATTGTCTTCCTCTCCAGGCGGCGCTGCGGTCGCTCAATTAGTTCGATTGCTGCATAATAGATGGCGCCTCCGAGACGCGTGTTAATTGCTGCATTAAGGGCCTCCCCTCCCCTCCCCGGGAAGGGACGGCGGTCGCCACTTCCGGCCATTTGCTTAAAGCTCTTCTCAAGGAATCCCTCAAGCGGGGCATTGCAGTCCTACTCTTTCACCTCTCATTTCTTCATTGGCGTTTCAGGGTACGTCAACTGCTATGGTCATTTTTCATGTTAGAGTAGTGATTTTTTTTTCAGGGGGTGCGCGCTGTTCCTCACCCGGCAGATGGCGAGGTCCTGCGCTGACGTACACATCAACTTTCCCCCTCTAGGTGTCTCCTCTTCGGGGCAGGGTCTATGAGCCCTGGCGCAAGGCGAGCCACGTCGCACGCCAATTCTGAATGTGCGTGCTAGAAGAAGTATTCTTCAAGACGGAGGAACAAGGTTTATCCACTTTTTCAATATCATGGCCCTGCAATACGAGATTTTCAACGGAAAAGTCACCGATTTCTCTCTAAACAGTACAACACTTTCCCATTACTATGTAAGTACGTAGTGAGTGTGACAGTACAACTTTCTTGTCTCTTTCAACGAAATATTATTATAGGTATTCTACCACTTACTTGCGCAGTGCGTTTTTACACAGTTCAGTTACCAACTTCAGCGTACACGCAATGACTACGACTCTGTGAAGGCTCCTGTAGAGGGTTCGCATCGCAGTCGGCGATGCTTCATTGTCTCCGCGACAGACGGCGAGCGGCGGGGGAGGGGAAGAGTCGGTCGAATAGCGGAGGTCGTTTGCTGCAGATAAAATATTTCGCTAAATAATAAGCAGTGAACCGCTCTTGCGTGCATCGCCAAGCGAATGAGCGCCGCATTTTAATTGCCACTGACAACATTGGCGCCAGCGGAGAGGAGAGGAGGCGTGGAGAGCTTAATCACAGGGCGCAGACATGCGTTGCCTCTCATGCACCAAACATTCCATAAGGGCGTTGGCAACATGGTGTCTATCTGGCTGTGAGGTTCTGCTGGTGAAGGGAGTGGGCGGAGGGCGGGGGGGCGTCGATCGCTACCGGAAGTGCTCGTCCTCTTCAAAGGGCCACGAACAGTTTTGACCAGCACCCTTCGCCCTACCACTTCGGTGCGGAACAAATGACGGACGCCATGACCTGCCATGCTCCGCCCGTGCCCCGTGCTACTCGCCGTGCTCTGCCCACCACATTCTGCCTACCACCCTCTGCCCAACACGCTCTGCTCGCCGCGTTCTGCTCACTACGCTACGCTTCCCCCCCCCCACTTTCTCTCACCGCTCCGCCCTCACCACTCTCCCCTCCCCTCCCCTCCCCTTAGCGCCTGCCACCCCAACGCGCGCGGTCGCTGATTGGCTGCAGAATCCGACCCGTGCGATGTCGTCAAAGCGCAATCTGGCACCGAGTGATTCGCCACCTGTTTATTGACGCAGGCAAAAATTGTCTTGAGAAACTGGATCAGGCAAATGAATGCTGTGAGGCTAATAATGCTCTATAAACGCTTGTGGTTTTTCGATTAAAGCACTGTGTAATCGTTGCGTCATTTGACACGTCGAAAGTAATTATTGTATTTTTTAACACAAACGCAAAATTGCTTCATTACTAGTCATTAGAAAAAACTATATAAATATTATGTATTTTATCCAGCATTTCGAATCGTTTCATCAATAACACTTGTTGCCTGCTTTTGTTGACTTCAGTATTTTCTATACAAAACCCGTTTTTTCTTTTAATTCATCTTTAGCATGCTGTAGAAATCATGAAATCTTTTACGATGTTTCTTCAGTCATTCTAATTTTCTAGATTTATGTGTGCAAACTGTGAACTTGAGGATGCAGCAAAGATATTTGTGGAGATTCTCTCTCCTCTTCCTTGTATGGTGGCCACCCTGCCTGAGCGTTGCGTCTGGGAGGGAAGTGGAAGAATGTAACACTGAAGAGGAAAACTGGAGCTGGCAAGCGCTTCAATGCCTCTCCAAGAATCTCTTTGAATATCCACAAACAAACGATCTTCGTCAGCCGAAGAAAATATTTTTTGTGCAATACACGCCACGGCATAAAAGTCTCTGCCATCCCTCGGTTTTTCTCCTCCTCCTCCTCCTTCTTCTTCTTCCGCTCCACTAGAGTTGCTGTTGGCTACCCTGTCCCACTGCTTTCTACCTCCCCGCTCGCAGAACTCCTCGCCTTCACCTCAGATTATCCAGCTCTCCCATGGCCTTCTCCTCCCTATCCACCAGAGCAGCAACGAGAAGAAACCACGTTTTCTTCCACGAGTGTTCTTTCAATCAATATGTTTCGTTAGTGCATTTAATTGGAGAACACATAGCGATAGATTTAAAATGGTTCAGGCGTTTCTTTTCTTCAGTATTTTCAAAGTGTTCTCTCTGTGTGGTAGAAAACATACGAGTAAATATTTCAGGTTTCCGGACAGGCCAATTATTTTTATGCAAAAGGACATTTGACTGAGGATATTAGCACATGTCAACTCTATGCACAGTCACAAAGCTCTCATGAAGTCTAGATATAGCGCTTGCCCTGGGAGTAAATTTCCTCAAATTATTATTTCTTCAAAAACACATTTCTCCTGCGAGGGTTGAACGTTTCAACCGGCTATCCAAAGACCTCAACGAGTGGATTTTGGAATGTCCGCGACCCGACGCATCGACGAATGGAAGGAGATTAACGCCGCACCCCCACCCCTACCCCCAACTCAGCTCGCGCTGCGCTCGAGCGCCGTCCTTTGTCGAGGCAGAGCGCGCTGCGTTCGCCCTCCCCCTCCCCGCTTCCCGCCACTCCCACCGCCCCGCTCCGCGTCTATCGAATTATTCCCGATCCGATCTCCTCTGAGCCAGGAGTTCACCTTTCATGTTGGCGCTCCTACAAGAGAGTGCTCTCCCGCCACCCGCACCCACCACACCCCACCGCCTGCCCACCAACTCCCACCCGCCCACCAACGCCCGCCCGCCCACCCACCCACCCACCCATCCATGCCTCCGACCACCAGCCTGCCTGCCCGCCAAACCCACCGCCAGGCCCCAGCCCATCCACTGGCCAACCATCGGAAACTGCCTGCCATCAACCTCACGAAGTTGCTGCGAACCATCGTCGTCCGTTACCGCTACCAATCCACCCACCAACCCCTTCACGCTAGCACTCACCACCGGCTGCTAGGCGTCACCCCTCTCCGCTAGCCACAGCAACATCCACCACTCACGCTCCACTCCCCCACCCGCGCTATCCGACATGTGCGCGAGGCCGGGTCTTTATCTTTTGATCTTCCATATTCTACTTATCGGAAAATCATGACCCGCAGTCCGTCCCTCCCCTCCCCGCCTCGCGGATTTCTTTTCGCAATTATTTCGTCCGCCGCCGCAAAGGCGGAAAAGAGCTTTGTTGGCTGCGCTGCCCTTTTTTGAGCCTCCTCCCTTTGCGCTCGGCGCTGGATGCCCTTTCCCCGGCGCTCTCCACGTTCAAACAAGAGCGACACTGCTAATGCCTTCCCTCATATTTCCTCGCATCGAAAATCCCTTTGACGACGCTGCTTTCCTACATAACAATATTTTTGTTCATTACACAATGATTGATGTTATATTAAACTGCAAAAACATGTAGTACGTATGAATGTTCTATAAATGTAAATCCTGCGAGTAGACAATCGACCTTTACTTTTTCTACAACTTCTCCTTTCTGTGATATTAATGCTAGTTGGTGAAACTAGGTTTATTTCATGTTGCGTAATACGAATTATCAAAAATATACATAATAGACCTTTTTCTTTTCCCACTTACGAACCTCTGCTATCTCTTTATCTCTAGTTTAAATAAACAATTATTCAAAATGCTACAATAATTAATATTTATTCAACTTCGGTTTTGGTCGAGGCACGAGCGAAATGAAAACGTAAGATGTTCTTAATAACTCGGGAATCAACATCTTTCAATCATTTTTCATCGGATGATTTCAAGGCAAATTGTCTCCCTCCCATTTATAACATCAAATATTGCACTATTTTCTTCCAATGTAATCTGTAACTGGCATTTCTTGTTGTTCCAGGTAAGCAGTTTTGCTTGTGGTGCCTGCAATCATTGCGACACCTCCCCATCGCGAGGTAAGCTGAAGATGTAAGTTTACTCATCCGTTGGTCTGTGTGCTGTTCGGCCATAAAACGGTTACCTGACAATATTTAAACGTGTATTTATTTAATGAGTACTCAACATCTCGAAGTGAACTGGTTTTCCTGTGAGAAACAGTATTTACTGGCATGGTTGAGCTGAGATATTCTCCTACAAGGAGTAATAAGAAGAGCATTCATATTAGTGTTAGAAAACTGGTATCTTTATCGCAGTCGTTCTTATCAATATTTAGTCTGTTGATGAATGCGTGGAAAGTTGAGCAGAGGGCAGAGGGCGTGGAGGGCTGGCGCAGCGAGTTTTGAAGGACGAGCGGGCGTCCGTTGGTCTGGGAGCGCAGGGCAGAGGGCGCGTTGGAGGGCGAGGGCGGCGCCGACGCAAACCCTCACAAGCAGCGCTAATTGCGGGGCCTCGCCCAAGCAGTGGCCACCGACCCAGGAACCTCTTCGCCCCTCTCAGCTCCACTTGCCACCCACATTTGCCCGCAACCACTGCACAGACAAATAATTATTTCACTGCGTCGTTTTACGTCTTCAGTGCTTCTTTGACGAGTGTTTCTTTATTAGATAATAATTTTCCTGTTCTGTTAGCTGAGAATGTTTTATTTCAATGCATAAAGCAGCCGTGTTTCCCAATGTTGATGAGGCTTCGCCAGAGCGCAGAGAGTTCATTCCGTCTGTTGGTGAGGGTGGGCAGAGGCTCCTGTGCTGCGGCTGCGAGGAGGGAGGGGAGAAGGGAAAGCAATGTATTCATAAGGGAAATGAAGGGAATAACACCGCGTTCATTAGACGCTGCCCCCCTCCACTCCACTTCGAGCTCTCTGCACTCCGACCCCGCCCCGCCCCGCCCCCTCCCACCCAGCCTCGCCACTCCGCGCAGCCCCGACGGTACGCCTTCCACAGCCCGACTCCCCGCGCTCTACGCCAGTCCACCTCACTCCTCCTCGCCCCCCCCGCTCTTGGTCCGCCCTCCCACCCCCAACCCCACCCCACCTCAGCCCGCCCTCGCTACGTTTGCTCACTCCCTACCCATCCCACTTCGCAATTCCCGCTAACCCAACCCCAAGCTTTACCCGCCTCTCCCTCTCCCCCTCTCTGACTCCCCATACTTGGCGACCTCCTGACCCACCCTCCCCCACTCCGCGCCACCTCATCGCCCCTCCCTCCGCCTCCCCCCTTCCTGCCCGCTGCGCCCGGCGCCGCTCCTGCCCCAGGAGGCGCCACTGGCCTCAGGGCGCGTGCGCGGACGGCGGGCAACGCAGCCGCCCTCGCCCTCAACGCTCAACCCTCAACGCTCAACCCTCAATCCTCAACGCACAACCCTTAACGCTCAACCCTCAACCCTCAACGCTCAACCCTCAACGCTCGACCCTCAACGCTCAACCCTCAACGCTCGACCCTCAACGCTCAACCCACAACGCTCAACCCACAACGCTCAACCCTCAACGCACAACCCTCAACGCACAACCCTCAACGCTCAACGCTCAACCCTCAACGCGCGCGCAACTGGCGCTGCAGCCACGAGCGACGTTCCCTACAGCGCCTTCGCCTTCTAGTGAGCGTTGGTTCGCTTCGAAGTTGAAAGTGTACGTTGCTTCCGGATCTTTACAATCTTCTTATTCTTTCCTTCGTCAACGCCATTGATTCATTCATTTATTCCAAATTCGCATTTAAAAATCGTTGATGGAGGCATTTAATTAGAAATAATTTGTCGCGTCGTTTTCGTGTTTTATTTAGAACACATCTCTGGTCTGTTATTTGGCTTACATCTTCGTTTTCTTCTGCAGGAAATTTAGTCATGCTCCTCTTGGTGGAATACTGACATTGCATTTTCTTTGGACTATGCAGGTGCAAACTGATCACTCATTTGGCTCAACACTCTCTTCTTGATTGTTTTTATATTTTTTTTTACATATAATACCTTATTCATACATTTCCAAGCAAATATCTCCTAAAACGTTCGAGGCACTTTTAAAATGAAGGAAAAAAACAAAAAAAACTAGATAATAAATAAAAGCAGCATATAGCTCAAGTGAATAAAAACAAAAGCAAAACAACGCCCACAAACTAACAAAAAGAAAAGCAATTGGGGTAGCGAATTACTTTTTTCACACAGTACTTATTTAGTTTTAACCAAATAATTTTTGTGGTTTTTTTGCACACACTGTTCGGAATATTTATTTTTTCCCTTCTAAGTTCCCTAGTTTAGAATTGTCAATGTGTAATTGCGTTATGAAAATTACTCAACCACACATTGATTCCTTGCATTCTGATCAATACTTCCTGATGCCTTCCCTTACCAGATCTGTGTCATTTTTCATTTGTGTTATATTTTTATTTATCGAGAAATAGTTTTATTTCTTTTACAATGCTGTAATAGTAAAATTTCTTCCAAGTATTGTATTCAGTTTACAATAATTGTTCATACAATAATTGGCACAGGCACATACAAAAAATGATGTCAGACCCAAAGACTTTACATGTGAAATACGTTTTTATGTATTTCATCGTGCTGAATCCGAATCTAAAGCCAGAATTGCGTCACCACCTTCCAATTTTTTTAATCGCGGAAAAGCACTGTGATTATAGGTTCTAAATTTGAGGGTGTTTTTTTGCGATTTGAAAAACTGGAGGGTGATGACGCAATTCTATCTTCAGTTTCGTATCGAGCGCTCGACATACATAGAAAATGTGTGTCAAGTTTGTGGATCTGACAACCCCCAAAAATAAAAATACAATTTCATGATGCTTATTCGTGATTTAAAAAAATACTGTGAGGTGGTGGCGCTGTGTAAAGTGTTAGTGCAAGGCTTTTCTAAAAGGCAGTGGGCGAAGTAACTTAGGATGTCATTCTCATAGTGCTGCAGGAATATTCCGGGGCTGCAGCACTAAACCTTCTGCTCTTTCATTACAAATGCACATCGACGTGCGAAGGCCATTTTTCTCGCTGCAGCATTCATGAGCGCATTAATTAAACAACTTTGTATGCGCAGATGAACGCGAGAAAAATTCCCAACATCTATCTTGAGAACCGTCTGCAAGGCGCTGTGACTTGCATCGTCATCTTGCCTCCAACGTGCAAGGGCATCTGGCTCCCACTTACGTGGCTCAGGCAGCGCTTCTCACAGGAAGATCGTAGGATTGGAGTCCCGACTGGCTACACAGACAGCTGAATGAGAATTCTAGCGGCCGGCTGCTCTGATCGGTAGTTTTCCGCGGTTTCTCCGATCAACACCAGGCGAATGCCGGAACAGTACCCCAACAAACGGGCCACCGACCGTGCCCGATCTTTCCTTCCTCTTCTTTGTCCTATCCTCACCCTTACACTAACATGCACCACACTATCACACTTTCGGGACACCAATCGGGAGCTTGGAGCTTGTCCCAGCTGGGATTGTGCCTGGTGGGAGATACCTGGTTGGGGAAAATCCCCGCAAGCCGAAGTGTAGGTCGGCGCTGGATCTCGCCGCCCAATGGGGGAAGACTCCCGACACCTCCCGCGATAAAACATGATCTACACTTACGAGATCACAGAATGACCTTGCAGTCGACGCGCCGCGAGCCACTTATCAGTCCAACGCAGAGGAGGAGCACCTTTGCCTCTCGCTTGACTCCTCATTTCGTCGCATAAAGAGCTGTGCTTGCTCTTTGCGCGTGCGCGGAGACACTGAACTTTGCCGGATTCCTTGCGCACCGAAAGTCATGGGTGAGCTCTTACAGCACTAATCACCAGTCTGCAAAAGTTGCGTGCCGCGAACTCCGTAACGTCTGAAACTTTAAATGAAGCACGAGATCTTACTTGGAATAATTCAAAGAACAAACCCGCAACTGTCATGTGGGAGCCCAAAGCCCGTCTCCGCCATCTTTCAGAGCGACAGCGACCACTTTTATATTCAAATATATTTGCACTTTAAATGAAAGAGATGTGCTTCAGGTGGAATAATTCTGGTCTGCAAATCTGAAATTCATTCCGTACTTTAATGGTGGCTCGTGATAAACGAGGTAAACTTTTCTCTTTTAAAAAAGCAACATTTATTCTTACACTGTACACATGAACGTGCTACGTTTTTTAAAATAATATTTTCATTTGTTCCTGCTAATATTTATAAATGTTAAATAAATATAGGTTTTGCGCAAAACAGAGATCTCGTGTTTTGGTTAATTTATCTTTTCTAATAATTCAATATAGTCTATTTTCTCCAATTATTACAGTTTCTTCGATCTGATCTAAAGGCCTGGGATGATTGAAGTTTAAAGTTCAAATCAATTGACACTTTAATAGAATGAAAAACAATGTGTTTTTGGAAAAATAAATACTGTAAGTTGAATTTTTCACTGCTGAGATGATGTAAAACAAGTTGGAATGAATGAAATAATGTAAAATACAGGAAGGAGCTTTCTTTTGGATCTTTGTCGTTAAAATATATTTCCGAAAATTGTCGTTTCATTACATTACGCATGTTTTTATTGTTTCTTTCGTTGTCTTTTGTTGTCTATTGTTTCTTTCGTTGATATTTATTAACCAGTGTAGTAAAATGCCACACAGTTTAAGAATATTTGTTTTAGATTTGTGCAACAATAGTTATGTTTACGTGTAAATTTTTAGGAAGTGTGATCTATCACAACGGACGTATCTCTGCTTACTGTGGATTCTCGTGTGTGAAAACTGTAATCTTTCTCGCTTGCAAATCCTTAGCGTCTAGAATGTGAATGTTTGCTCATGGACGTCTTTTCCTTCTCCATCCATTCGCAAATAGACTGGAGAGGGCATTTGGGACATTGCTTGAATATAGATGTAATGATTGAGTGTCATAAACTTAATCATATTTCAGAAACTGTTCGGTTAGTGGAGAAACCAGAATTAGAAAAGATGATATTGTGCATATAATCGATACGTAATATTCTTCGTTTCAGAATCAAAAGAAATAAACAGAGTAGACAAAGAAAATAGCTAGCTGTCTAGTAAATTGAGTGATATTCGTAAATAGGAAGGATCCCAAATGCTGCTCTCATGGGATTAATAAAGTTTGAATTTGAATATTGCGGTCTTTCAGATTATCTTCTAGTCATTAAATCATCCGTGTAATGCCATTGTAAGAATGAATAATGCATTCCATTTCTTAATAAGCGTCTTTGAGCTGAGGCGCTTTGCTGCCTGCGAATAACAACCTCATCTGCGTCCTTAGGCCGGGCACGCGCGGCCCGCTGCGTCGCTGTTTTCCACAGCTCTCCTTCCCTCTATATTACAAAGCCCTCCCCGAATCTTGCCCCGCCCCGCCCCGCCCCTCCCCGCCCCTCCCCCCTAGCCACATCGCGGGAATTAAGGGCAGATTTCGGAGCTTCTGCCGCAGTGATACCAACTACGCCGCAACAAAAGAGCGCCTGCCTCGCTGTATTACGTTGCTCGCCGAGAGAAAAGTGGCGGAAATAGGCTTGAAAGCGGCTCTCGGAGGTTGTTAGTTCCGAGGCCTTCTGCCGAGGGCGCTCGCGTCGCACGACGACGACAGGGCGAATTATTTTGACGTGCGTTGCTCCCCCGGCAGATTTCCCTTCCGAACACACGAGTATCATATACCCGAAATGTGCCAGTGTAATTTAACACTATTGGTGAATGTACCAATTCAGACACTAGAGTCAATTAATCATAACGGCCTTTAGTTTCGCCGTCTGAAAATGAAATAAATGTACACATTGCTTGTGACTTGTTAAATTTTGTAACTAATAGAATGTAGGAGAGACTTGCATTTAAGTGGCAAGGATTTTTTCAATCGGAATCATTATAAAGAAAATAACGTATTTTGAATAACTAAATTACATCAATCTTTATCATAATAATAATAATAATAATAATAATAATAATAATAATTAATATTTTTATTATCATATGTGTATCGGCCATTTATGACCACGCTACACGTTATTTCCCGAGGCCCTGTCAGGTTTATCCCTAGAGAGACCAACGTGTGGCATTATGGGAATCAGCTTCTTCGCCTTGCTACGACAAAGTTGTAGCGCCTTGAATTATGAATGATGGGGAGATACAATGATGATGATGAGGGGTGAAGTGCAGCTACAAATACGACCATACCTACGCAAATACGACCATACGACTCGATCATACAGTAAGGTTTAAATGTATAAGTTGCTAATAATATAGAATATAAAAATTCAATTTTGTCATTATTTATTGTAAACGCCGTGATCCCCAAATGGGGATCGAATAGTGGAGCTCTTGTCCCATTCATCAACACCGGTATATCAGATTTTTTTTATTTTCCTTGAGTTCAGGTACTTCAATACACCAGATCCAATTGAAAAGAAGCAAATACCTTAAAATGGATTGGTACGTAATATGTGAATGATTAAAAGAGAAAATACTGATTCATCCATTGTCCCAAATCAACTAGTGTGTTTCATTCCTTTTTACTTATTATTTTTCATTTAGTCACTGAGATGTTCGTGTTCATTAATATGAATTACTTAAGGAAATCTAATTTGGTCTCTAATTTACATGCAGCTACAATTAAAATATAATACACTTCGCTAATCTTAGGTAATTACCACGTTGCCAGTAAAACAGTAATATGATTATACGGCTTCTTTCCCTGTTTATTACTTTCTCGAGCCCACAAACGTCGTTGCAAATTCAGAAGATGCTCGAACTTTCTTACGACAATTTTTATGATACTCTCTTAACGGCAACTAGTCGACACTTTGTTAGTCTTGTTAAATGTTAGAAGCCGACCATTCAAGAAACAGGCGAACGATTATATTCTAATTTGGTGTGTCCAATCTTTATTATCATCTCGCAGCTTTAGAGCTCATTTTTTGCTGGTTTAATGGCGCTTTTTAGAGTTTATATGGGCCGAGGTAATTGGATTAGTAGAGTTGGAAAACTGCGTTAATCGTATTCTTATCCTATTGAAGGAATTTGCGACGCTCTAATTTTATGGAAGTATGGTAAAAAGTTGTGCATATCTCTAGGTGTGTTTGTGTGTGTTGTGTGTATTTGGTGTGTTTGCATTTGTGTGCGTTTGTATGTGTTTGTGTTCTACGAGGGTACGTGGAAATCTTCAAAAGACACCGCGCAGCCCGCACTATCCAGCGTGTGAGATTTTTACTCACTAAAACCGAACCTCCTCCTCCTCTTCCATTCTCCCCGCGGAATTTCCTACAGGCATTACATCGCGGAGAGTGTAATAGTAACCCCGTCACAAGACGTCTTTAATATATCCTGGAGGTAGCATGGTTCTTCCTTCTCTTCTTTTTACAGCCATCTCAATACCTCTTGTGCAAATTTACACCCCGCCTGCCAACTGCATTCAGAAGCAAGCTTCTTAGCAACTGGGTTTTCTGGATTCACCTGCCCTACCCCAATCCTGTAAATAACGACTCGTCGTTGACGTTCGAAACGCGGGCACTGAAAAAACGCGTGAGGCGCCGTCGAGCGCAGGTTCGCAGTGAGGACAGTGCGGAGCGCCAACCGCTTTGAGTGTGAGGGAAGGCTCTGGAGCATCGGCGTCCCTCGGAGGTTGCGCGCGATGTTCACACAGGCACACGAAATACTTGTCTCAGAGACGTGAAATACATTTCTTTATGTATATTGACGCGCTGAATCTGAGGCCAGACTTGAGCTGTCACCCTCCAGTTTGTTTGTTTTTTAGCGAAAAAACATGAAATAGTATTTTTTTCGGGTTTGTCACACGTGACACACGTTTTCTCTCCGTACGTTGACGCGATGAAGCCAGAATTGCGCCGTCACCCTCCAATTTCTTTAATTGCGAAAAACCACCGTGATATTGTAAATTGTAAATTTCAAGGTGGTTTTTCTCGTGAATAATGAATAAAATACGGGTGTTGTCTGGTATCGAATATGTATTATACTTAAGATCTTTACGATATCATAGCTATCATCCTCAGAGCTATCTGAAAATTACATAAAAACAAATATGGAATGCAGAATATTAATATTATATAATTAAATGCGTAATAATATTAATGTAATATAATAATATGTATGTAGAATATTGTTTTTCTCGACTTAAAAAATCTGGAATTTGGTGGCGCAATTCTGGCTTTTGAATTGTATTCAGGACGTCGACATGCATAGAGAAACATGTGTCAAGTCTTTGGGTCCAACAACTTTTTTAGTTTGTGTTCCTGTGTAATTTACCCCATCGTGCTTTCGACTGATTCACCATTCAGCTGTAGGAATCAGTCGATAGATCCACCTTCCCTTGGATGCAAGGAAGCACAATGATATGAAACGTGTTTTTTAGCCGGAAGTTGGCTGAGAATGGCTTCCGGAACGCAAGGCGCTACCGTTGCTTGGGGCAGGCAGATGTGGGCCGTGTGCAGTCGTGCACTGGTTGGCCGGCGGGACGGGGCGGGGCTGTGTTGGGCTGGGCGTGGCGGGGCTGAGCTGGGCGGGCCCGGGCGTGGCCGGGCTGGGCTGGACTGGGCTGGGCGGGGCGGGGCGAGGCGAGGCGGGGTAGGGCGGGACAGGGCTGGATGGGGCGGGCGGGGAAGAGCGTGGCAGGGCGTGGGGAGGTGTGGCGGGGCGTGGCGGGGCGAGGCGTGGCGTGGCGTGGCGTGGCGGGGCAGGGAGGAGCGGGACGGAGAGGGGAGAGGCAGGGCAGGGAGGAGCGGGGCGAGGACGGGAGAGGAGACGACGGGCGGGAAGGAGAGAGGCTGGGCAGGGAGGGGCGGGGCGGGGCAGGGTGGGGCAGGGCAGGCCAGGACAGGGCGGGGTGAGGACGGGCGGGGAGGAGAGAGGCGGGGCGGGGTAGGGCGGGACAGGGCTGGATGGGGCGAAGCGGGGCAGGGAAAGAGCGTGGCAGGGCGTGGGGAGGTGTGGCGTGTCGGGGCGGGGCGGGGCACGGAGGAGCGGGACGGAGAGGGGAGAGGCTGGCCAGGGAGGAGCGTGGCGGGGCGGGGCGTGGCTGGACGTGCGCAGCGCGGAGCGTCGCCGTGATATTCCGCCTGCTGCGCCGCCGTTGACTTGCATATGAGGCGGCAAAGCGGCAGAGGGTAGCACTTCCGACGCCCAACTCTTTCACGTGCTAATGAGCTCCTTCACACGCTCATCACGTACCTTCACACACGCTATAATATACTCCTCACTCGCTTTAAAGGACTTATTTAAAAGCGTTTCATTAAGCAGTGTCCAGAGACGGAATTTTTAAATTCTGTTTGTGAACTCATTAAGAGGAGTTCACTACAGTTGTATACTTACTTGTTTAGCTTAGTTTTTATTGTGTCAGTGCCATATGTTAGTGGTCAATACCATTTTTGTATAATGCTTGTTACTTAAAAGAAGGGTTGCTTTGAATAGCTGAAAAAAATCTACTGACCTTCATATTGCTGAGAATCGTTGATCGTTTGTGAAATAAGAGAATTGATACCAGATGCGAAAGTGTCATGAATTACGTCAAAGAGGTGTAGTTTCAAGATTGATGTAAAAATGTTAAGAGAAAATCTTGTGAAATCCATCCCCAAACATGTGATTCACGTCACCCAGGCGTACCGCCATGTATCACACGTCTTGTTTAGAATTTGTATAGAACCCAGACGTAAATATAGTCATAAATCATATGTGTGGTCCATTGAGGGAGCTGAATATGCACACTAGAATGCGCATTCTTTTGGATTGCGAAGCGCCCGTTGCTTGTGGGGTCGCCGTCCCTCACGTGCAGTTCGAACGAGGAGGCGTCGAAGGGCGGAGGGCGGTGGCCACGGAGAGAAGCGGCGGAAAAGAAAGAAAAGGAAAAAAACGCGCAAGCTCTATGGAATCCTTCGCATGCAACCCCGCATCTCCCTCGCTCCTCCTCTCCCTCCTGTCTCTCTCCCCCCTCTACTCCTCTCCCTCCCCCTCTCTCCCCCTCTACTCCTCTCCCTCCCTCTCTCTCCCCCTCTACTCCTCTCCCTCCCTCTCTCTCCCCCTCTACTCCTCTCCCTCCCTCTCTCTCCCCCTCTACTCCTCTCCCTCCCTCTCTCTCCCCCTCTACTCCTCTCCCTCCCTCTCTCTCCCCCCTCTACTCCTCTCCCTCCCTCTCTCTCCCCCTCTACTCCTCTCCCTCCCTCTCTCTCCCCCTCTACTCCTCTCCCTCCCTCTCTCTCCCCCTCTACTCCTCTCCCTCCCTCTCTCTCCCCCTCTACTCCTCTCCCTCCCTCTCTCTCCCCCTCTACTCCTCTCCCTCCCTCTCCCCCCCTACTCCTCTCCCTCCCTCTCTCCCCCCTACTCCTCTCCCTCCCTCTCCCCCTCTACTCCTCTCCCTCCCTCTCTCTCCCCCTCTACTCCTCTCCCTCCCCCTCTACTCCTCTCCCTCCCTCCCTCTCCCCCTCTACTCCTCTCCCTCCCTCTCTCTCCCCCTCTACTCCTCTCCCTCCCTCTCTCTCCCCCTCTACTCCTCTCCCTCCCTCTCTCTCCCCCTCTACTACTCACCCTCCCTCTCTCTCTATTTCCCCTCTACTACTCTCCCTCCCTCTCACGTTCTCCCCATCTCTCTCCCTCTACTCCTCTCCCTCCCTCTCACTCTCTTTCTCCCTGTGTCCCACGCGCTGTCTAGCCGCGACCTCTTTCTCTTCACTCGCAGCTTCTCCCGCCCGTCTCAGCGTTGTCTTCCATATCGCCCCTCCCCCCTGCGCGGGCGGAGCAGAGGGGAGTGGCGGGCGAAGGTTATTAAAGGAGGCACCCGCCCCCTCGGGCACGCGCTCCGGGGAACACAAGCGATTTCTCTATCAGCAATTGCATTGGCCGTTCTAATGTACTCGCAACTTTTGAAAAAGCAGGTCACATTGTTATACTTTCGATTCAAAGACAATTTTCTTTACTCTCTTTCTCTTCTGTCTGTCTCTTTCTCTCCCCCTCGCTCTTCTGTTTTTTGTGTGTCTCTAATTACTTTGTTATGACGTGTCATTTTAAATGAGAATTTTATGATTAATTTTAAGCTTGAAGCTTTTACAGCTCCAAGTATTGAACCCAAAAATGTGCGCCTACAGTTCGCAAGCCATATTTCACTGTGGAGACATTGTGAAGGAATTGTACTACTAATCAGTGGCACTACTCCGGCTAATGTGATGATTATTTTAATCGAATATTCCCTTTAATAACGAAATGACTTGCGTGATTAATTACTCGGAGAGTTAATATTTTACGTTGCTTTTACAGCGCATTGAGCATACAGAGGAGGATATGTTGCAAAAGGATTATTGCGAAGCCCAGAAGTGTCGAAAGACAGCTTGAGTTGCATAGAGCCAGATGAGGCGCCTCAGTTGCAGAGGTCAGATGAGCTTAGCACGAGCCGCATGAGGCCAAAGCGATCGAGGGAAAAGAGGTTCCACTTGTCTGGGAGCAGACAAGATCATCAGTTGGCCTCGGTTACCCAGCGGACATTGACAGTCTTCGTAAAACACGAGAGCGGCGGTTCAATGCAGAACAAAATCAAGGAAATGTGTTGCGTTGGAAATCTTAAATTCTAGTGATGTCGGAGGCATTCGCGGCCACAGTCGTGATCTTGGCTGTCCGGGTGACGCCGCGTGGCAGGCCGAGGGGCCGACGTTTCGAACGCCATGTCGCGATTTTCTTCAGGGCTGAAACGGATTACAGCGTCCTTTCATGCATTATGTATTACATGCTTGGCATTAGGGCCTTGAAGAAGATCGCGACTTCGCTGTCGGAATGTCGGCACCTCAGCCTGCCACGCGGCCTCACCCGGACAGCCAAGATCATCTTAAACTATATTTCTTTATTGCGTACCTTCTCTTCAATGAATGGCGATCAGGAAATGTTCAAGGATTTTATAGTTGACAAAAAACTTGTGTGGAAAAAATTTGCTTCCATTTGTACAATTCATATTGAATTACTGGAAACAAAGTAGACATCGTTATCGAATTCCTATTGGAGTAAGTAGTACATATTCGGTCCTTGTCTCCGCTAATTATTTTTGTTCCGAGCGAGACAGACATACTGCAAACGACTCTTTGTTCCGATAGTCGTAAGAATGAGACGTTGCGGCTAGTCATCATCAGTTGTCGAAGGGTCCCGGGATTATTGCCATAAATGAAGTTTGTAATTCGCTGTGAGCCAGTCATAAGTATTTCTGAGTGTCCAAACAAACTGGACCATTAATTAATGTAAATATTATTTCATTTTTACGGATGTATTAAAGAGCTATTGAAAGGAAGTAATTAGAAATAGTAACAGTGAAGAAAGTTCCTGATCCACGGGTAAACAAATCATAGTTTTAACAATCGGGCCACTTTTCATTAATATTATTACGCAGTATCTTCAATGAAGATGTGTAAAGAACTTAAACTTTGTAATGGATTAGGAACTAACAGAGAACTCGGAAAGACATCTTTTGCCATTTAAGGTAGAATGTAATAGTTACTGATCAAAATTTCTTTCCGCTTTTGTTCCCAAAAGTGTTTTACGTATTCACTGTGAAAAAATTCCCTACACTACATGAAATATGTGAAATGCTTTTTCTATCGATAAGTTATGCAAACACATTCTTCAGATTTTCATCTGAATGGTTTAAAAATAATGTGCTCTCTTTTTATTTCCTGTTTTACAAAGAAAAATCCAATTCTCTATACGATGGACAGAATCGTCATGTTTTATTTGTGGCCATTCGTCTGTCTCTTTCTCGCTAAACCAGGCCGAAGTAATATTACTGTTATGATTTCCTAATTGCCTCGCACCAGAACAGAAGTAGCGAATATTCAACTCGCGATTTCCAATTTTGTATCCCTTTGTGTGCTTAAAGATTTTTTCTTGCCAATATAAATCCCACATTTTATTCGGTACTGTTGATTTTGAAAGATTCCAAGAACATAACGGACGTGCGTCATGCTATACATTTACTCCTTTTTTTACACTTTTGTTATTTTATTACCAGTGTTATTATACATTCAGAAATATTTGTCTCGTGGGAAAATTTTGTGACAAAAATTGAAATAAAGATCGCACTTTACGCTGCCTCGATGGACAAAGCAATGTGTCGCGGTCTTTAAAACTTGTAGACCAATTGAAAAATTGATATTCTTGTGTACACTGGGGGAGGTTGCTGTTGAGTTCATTACGTGTCCTCGAGTGTTTTACCGTTTAAAACTGCCAGATAACAAAAGGGGACAACAGTTCCCTCATTAAGGAGCCTGATGACTAACAAAACACGTTACGAAACGTTGTTCTGTGTGTGAATGGTGAACAATAAAGGATTGCCATTAATAAAATTGGATAAGTTTTGTTATTATTATTATGATTGAGGTCTTCACACCGTCCATGGTGCAAGGTGCTTGAGAGACGAACGCGCAGGACGAGAGGCGCTCAAGTAGGTCACGTGACACCGCCCGAAATTAAACGAGTGAAGCGCACAACACAGTGGTTAAATACAAAATTTGCCGCAAAATTTGTTAGGAGAGGACGTTCTAATTCCGAATTATATCGTGAGAAACTTCCGAGGAACGCAAGAGAAATCGCGTCTTTGTGCGTCGTTCAAATCAATAAGAGGTAATTGTCCGTGGGGAGGGGGAAGGCGAACTAGATTATCCAAACCAACATACGTCGCGCAGAAGGATCACAGGTACAAAATTCGGCAAAGAAAACAGAGAACAGAGGTAGGTAAATTCTCTTCTGTAAACAGAACCACACAAAATTGGAACGAATTACCTGGAACACTGCTGGATACTTTCCCTCAGAATGTCAAACATTTTTAAATTAGATTAAATAAATCGAAATGTTTTTAGAATATGTTAGTATAATTTTTTTGGTATTATTATTATTTTTATATTAAGTCAGCTTTACTATGATCGGGTAATATTAATTTTGTATTCCTAAATGGCTAAATAAATATTATATTCTAAATCGTGAGTGCCACAGATTGGTTCTTAAAACTGGGCAAGGCACAAGCAGCGGCTTGAACCCAGGAAGCCTTGCAAACTTGCAAGTGATTGCAGCTTCGAACACTGAATTCTCGCGCTATCTTTTTTATTCGAATCTTCCCATTCGCATCTGAGTTTGTCCAATGTCTCTCTCTGTCACTCTCTATCTCTCGGTCTGTCTCTCGCGCTTTCTGTCCGTCTCTCGTTCTCTGTCGCTCTTTCTAATGTCTCTCACTCTCGCTGTCTGTCTCTGTCGCTGTTTCTCTTTCTCTCTCTCTCTCAGGTGGGGGCCCGCTTGGCGCGCTCTGTCCCGTCGCTGTTTGTGGCATTCGGTGCTGCAGCCTCACCCCAGCTCTCGCATTTTAGTGACTGATTAGTGAGCGCCAACTGCTAAGGTCATTACCCCGTTGTGTGTAGTGTGCATGTCATCGCGGGAGGGGGCAGTGACCTTCCGCCGCTGAAAGGCCATCACCGTCGGCTTGTGGGGTTTTCCCTAACAACGTATCTCCCTCCAGCGGGCGCCGCCTCAGCCGGGCCAAGCTCTAAGCTCTCGACTGTGTGGTGGGGTAGTGCATGGCATTGTATCTAAGGGGAGAGGAGAGGGCAAGGAAGAGGAAGGAAAGATCACGCGCAGGCAGCGACTGAACTCGACCTAGCGATGTTGCTAGGGTCGAAAATACTGCCAACGTCGGGACACGAACCCTAGCACCTCCCGATCAGCGTCGTCGAAGTGACATCAGTTGATTTTCTGAACCATCGAAGCCAGTTTCTTGCATTTGAGCACTCCTGGGCTAGTTTACATAAAGGCATTCAATTGTCCGTTGATTCCTTCTTTCAGTGTAGCAATATTCTGGGATATTCGTGGAGAGTTTAGTATGTCAGCATCTTTACAGTGGCGTTTTAGATGCACATGCGGAAGAAATATTAGCATAGCGAGTCGTTTGCATCTCGTCCCACCTCCAGTGAATTCCGAGCGCAGCGAGTTCGCTTCGCGAAGGCTCCGCGAGGGGCGCCACGAAACGCACGGAGTACAAAAGCTTCGCCACAGGCCTCCTTGCCCGCTCATACTGCCACGCGAATGCTTTTGACAAACACGTAAGGCCTAAACATAAAGTATAAACAGACGAGAGTGTTACGCGTTAAATAAACGACGGGAATTCAAAACGTTGTACTTTTTAAGGTAATCGAGTTAGGTTAGCCGTTTTTGAAAAATGTGTCAATTTAAGATTGCCGATTTGGCTACCCACGTATTTACAAGTTAATGGCGAGACGAAGTCCGTCTGCTTTTGCGTTTAACATAATAATTTGAGTTGAATCCAGCCGCGAAAAGTTTTCATTTTTCGCCCCAATTCAGTTAGGTTCATTTTGATTTACTTCGTTAGTGTAACTACTCCTTAAATACTTCTACTTAATTAAATGAAATGGAATCTGTGTTCACCCATTCGTTGAACTATTTTTTTTGCCAATTGATGTCTAAAGCCAGATTTTAAGCACTTGTAATAAAACATCTTAGACTCATTTCACTAACTTCAGTAGTCGGCTTATATTGGTAATTTTAGTAGTTAGTGGTGAAGCATTTCGAGTGTCTTCCGTCTTTCCAATCATCTTGAACCCCGCCCCACCGCGCTGCGAGGAATATTGCAAGCAGGGGGAAGCCGCATATATCGATGCGTCATCGGTTCTCGGTTTCATTTCGGCGCCGCCGCCAGGGCGATACACTCGACCCCAGCCCTCAGCCCTCAACCCGCCCGGGGCGAACTCTGCACTCCCCACTCCCCACTCCCCGGGGCATTGGGTCGGGCGACTTTCAGGGACCCCCCCTTCCACTTCCTTCTTAGCATCTGCTGCGTCGTTCTCTGTTCTTCCTGCGTTCTTTACTGTCTCTCTCTCTTTCTCCTCTCTTTCTTTCCCTTCCTTTCTCTCTTTGTCTTTCCCTTTCTCTCTGTCTCGTCTCTTTCTCTCTCTCCTCTCTTTCTCTCTTTCCCTTGCTCTCTCTTTCTCTTCCATTTTTCTTTCTCTCTTTCCCTTGCTCTCTCTTTCTCTTCCCTTTTCTCTCTCTTCTTTCTTTTTCTCTCTCTCTTTCCCTTTCTCTCTCTCTGTCTCTCGGGAAAACTTATGATGACGCCAGGACACCAATACAGCAGCAGCTCTGCAAAGACTCGTAAGGCAGCGACTGCTTTCTGCTCCCTTTGATACAGACGCTGTTAGGAGCGCTGGGTCAGCTCGTTTTGAAGCTCAAATTCCATTGGTGCCACAAGTGACGCGACGCGCGTGTCTGTCTTACTCGTGGATATCATAGTTAGAAATCGAATCTTGATGACAAGATGTTAATATCATTACATATGTCTAGAGTTTTACTGTCTTCCTCGTATGATGCGACAAAACTAAATAATGATACTATAGAATTCGGACAATATCCAAAGTACCTCGTGTAGAGCTCACCACGGGGACATAAATTGCACATTCAAAATCTATATCCGTAGAAACAGTTGCAAACTACCAGTGTACAGAGTTTGGAGGCAATTGTTCTGAATAACGAACTCTATCTTCGCACATAAATATGTTCTGGAGTGTAAACTACAGGCGAAGCAACGCTGCTCAAGTGATGACTCACGGTGCAGTGGCCAGACCGTTCACATTCTGTCTCTGTGTAAAAGTGTTCAAATCCCAACCGTTCTCTGTGACATTTGAGGTGTTCTAAAGTGACTGGAAAGTTGTGCCAGTGTTCTCCCATTTACTGTGCGTCATTCCGCCATTGCTCGCCTACCACATCTTTTACCTCGAGTATGGCGGAAACTGCTTGAGTAGCGAGGATCTTAGTCTGTTTTCTGCACCTTTTTGAAGCGCAAAGTACATTAAGGTCAGGAGCTTAAATGTTTTCCTAACAACCTTAGAAATTAGATTTATGATTTTAATATCTTTACATTTGTCAAGAGCATCTTCGGCCAGATATGCGGCAAAACGATATATACGATATATACATCGCCGATCCCCATCCCCCAGAACTGGAGCAAATTTTATAGTATGTTATACCGAGCTTCTCCTCGTCAAACATTTCTTTTTAATATATTTTGCACAAAGAAACACTAAAGAAGGATGGAAAAAACGTATATAGAAACACTTGCAAACTTCCGATGAATGTAGATGAGTCTCGGTCAATCATTGCGAAAACGATTCCAGGCTTCCAATTGCACATGCATTGCCTGCAGTGTGCGTGCATCTTCTAGCACGAGAGAGAGAAAGGGTTCGGGTCGATTCCCCCGTCTCCCACTTCGGGTGCTGGGATGGAAAGCCGTCGATCGATGCTGCGTTTCTGGCGGGCGGTGCGCGTTCGCGTTCGCTTTTCCGTGGGTCCCTCAGGCAGGGACTCGGACTTCGCTCCATCGCCGCTCCTCGCAAATGATTTATCGGCTGCGGCCAAAGAGGCTTGGGTGGCGGGCGCCGTTGCTGAGATTCTCCGCGTGGGTCGCTGCTGGGACGGCGCGGCGCCTTCTGCTCGCAACTGTTGAGGGCCGTGGATCCCTCCGGCAAAACAAGCGCCGGCGCCTTCTTCAGGGCGACTGGCGTGATGAATTGGGCGCCTCGCCCATCAGCGTTCTTGCTCGCGCTGCGTGCCTGCGATGCTCCGACGCCAGCGATGCCGTCGCCAACAAGGAATGCCGTCGCTCGTCAACTGTCATCCGCCGCCGCTTCCAAGGCCTCCTGGGGGAGGGGCCTGGTTTTAGTAGGCAGCAAAGCCCCGGGGAGCGACCAACAGGGCCGAGGCGCCCTTATCGACAGCGCGGCTTCCATTCAGAGCAGAGGACACGTGTTGCGGGGCGGAGAAAGGGCTTTGGGGCGGTTTTGCTGGGGAATGATGGGAACACTGCTGCCGTATTATCATAACTAATGAAACTTTACATGTGTTGTGTAAATAATTTTAACAACTGTAATATATCTGCAATAAAATGTGTGAGAGCTTAATACACCATACACATGAAACAGTTTCTCTTTGGTGTAGTATGTATTGTTGGAAACTAATGCATCATTATCTTATGTGATGAATCTGCTATAATCATCTGGTACCAGTATTATTAAAGGATAAACTAGTAACAACTGACTTTTTTGGAACGAAAACAAAACAACTATAAAAGAGAAATGATAGCTTGAGTTTGTTTCGTTCATCTCGTAAATCCATTGTTGGACACCCTTTCTACATTTAACGGATGAGTTGCTAACGTCATTCGGCGTTTTGTTAATTACACCGCACAGAGCAAACAGGCGCGATTCAACTTTTCAAAACCCAAAGCGATAGGCGATCAATACTTAACGTAATGGCGTTCTTCTAATGAAAGAAAAACACATTAAGAGGAAATAATTTTACTTTATCTTTTTGTTGAGACAGGTACTTATACCCCGTCTTTGCTACTGCTAATTTATTTTGGTTGTTTTTAACGAATTGTTAAAATTCTTAACTGTCACTGGCCGTTTTCAGAGGCTTACGATCCGCTTTGTTGTAATTAAGTTAACATAACAAAACCTCTAAAAAAGAAAGTTGGAGGTCCCTTGAGATTTGTTATAAAGAGTTTACAGTGTATTATGCCGATGATTAGAATAGTAATACCATTCAAGACAGAAATAACACAGCTGGTTTGTTCCCTCAGTACAGGTGGTAGTATATAATTAGGTTTGTTTTACTCATAACACATTACTCATAGTACATAATTAGGTTTGTAGCTACGGAAAGGAACTCAGAGGCAAGTTCAGACATCAATTTATGTGGCTAACAGGATTTACCGAGCACGCACCCAATTTGGCTTTGTGCTACCTCTGCAAACACACACATCGCCACCGCCAATCAGCGCGCGGCTCCTGTTTTGCCTCCGCCGACGCCCCCAGCGGCCTTCGTCACAACTTCAGCGGAGCGTTTTTGCGCCAAGCAGTTTGTTCCCGCCAGTAATTCAGCTCGCCTCCGCCCACACCCTCATCGAAGGCCGCAACAGCAACAGAAACTCCCGCGCACTCCAGCAATGCACCTCTTGCTCTGCTGCGGCGACGCTCCGGAGATGCAGAAGAAGTGACCCCGTCCCTTGTTCCGGAAGGAATGGTAGCGCGCGGCTGCGCTGGTCGGTTTTGCAAGGATTCTCCGCTCAACGCCAGGAGAAGGCCGGAGCAGGACCCTAACAAAGGGGCTCGGCCGCGCGCCCATCTTTCCTTTCTCTTTCTTGTCTTATTCCCCACTGAGGCGGTGCCGGTGGTGGGAGACACCTGGTTGGGGAGAATCCCCAAAAGCCGACGTGATTGGCGACAGACTTGGGAGGAGTATCACCACTACCTCCCGAGATAGAAACATGCACTAATGACTAACAGTTGATTGGCAGTTGACGCTCCCGAAATCTCCAAATCAATCTGCCGAAACCAGGCAGCCCTCCGCGCCCTCCCCTGGGGCGAAGCCAACGTTGCGGAAGAAAAGCTGTTGCGCCGAAAGGCCGAATGACGCATGCAACTGCATCCCCTTTGAGGGAAATCGCGATTCCCTGCTCTCACATAGGTTGTATTCGAGAAGCGCGTTATTTGTTTTGTGTTGTTCGTCTAGAAAAAGTCTGTAGCCTCAACTCTGAAGTATGGGAAATATTTAACAATAAATGGCTTAAGTATTCATAACACAAGAAAATGTAATAAAATATTTTCAATTTGTTCCATACCTACCGCAAGTTAATGAAGCGGCCTCATATATGCAATTTTAGATGTACTTCAATGTTATCAATGAAGCAGACTTCTCCCTTCTTCCTATATTACGTAATTTACCAACTAATCTGTAGAGAAAGTGAAACGAAGGGCAGGCAATAGAATGTGAGCCAATGAGCGAGGGCTGTGTGAGCCAGAACAAAGCTCGCACTGCGCTGGTAAAATCGCATCTCGTGATGGACGCGCCTCAGCAGCCGTGTTTACATTTTCAATGAGCGCTCGCCCCAACCGCTTCCGCAAATCGCCGCTTCGATAGTGGCGTTTCTATCGGCCATACATTTGGGCGCCTGTCGGGCGCTGCACGCGAGGTCCATCCGTCACCGGGGACTAATTGAGAGGCCTCGCCATCTACCCACCTCCGCTCCAACACCTCCCTGCCCACAACTCTCTCTCCTCTTCCGGTCGCCATCACCCTCTCCTGATCATCACCTCTCTCCCCACCGCCTTCCCCGTCTCGATCACCGTCTCCATGTCCCGATTATCATCTCCATATTCCGATCATCGTCCCACTCATCCAATCATCACCTCGCTCTGCCGATCACCACTCTTATTGTCCCGATCACTATCGCGCTGTCCCGATGACCAACCCGCGCTCTCAATCACCATTTCCCTCTCTTAGATACCGTTTCACTCATCCGATCATCGCAATGTTCACCCATCACAATCCCATTCCCCCATCACCATCTCACTCTCCCGATCCCATTGGTCAATTAGTAACCGGTCGCCCAACCTCCTACATCGCCTTACCCAATTATAACTGTGTCCTTCACATTACTTCGCTCGCCAGATTACCAACACGCGAACTCCATCACAGACTCTTAAATCTGATCAGCAGCTCGTTCTTTCAATGACCAGAAAGTATGTTCTTGTCTCCTAATCACCCTTCTACTCTCATCCGATCACCCCCCTCATTACCCACGAAACTAATCAACCAATCACCTCTGACCTCCACTCCACTTCGCAACCCAATGCCGTTGCCCCAGTTGCCGAAAGCAGCCGCAGGAGTGGGGAGTACTCTGCAACAGCGATATCTGTCACCTAAGATACGCGATAGATCGATGATCCCTACTTGAAAGAATGAAGAGAACCCGAGAGGTGTACTGGAACTGCATGCAAGGTCGTGCTCACACGGAATGATAGGCGTCGTTTTCAACCACTGAAAAGAAAACACGAAAGTAAATATTATTGCGTGATATGAAAAATAGATTCACTAGTAATGATGAGGAATAAAACAGACTAGTGAATGAGGTTCTAAAGTTTGAAAAAAATGGAAAATAAGACACTCTGATGTGGACGTATGGTGTGACTTTCAAGCGTAGTACTGCTTCATCTCTTTGCGATGCAACTTCATCTCCTATCAAAACAGACGTTAAAGTCATCTCATTACGACCTATTCAGTTTAAACTTTAAAGCGTTCTCTCCCATTTATAGTTTTCGTGAAGAAAAGTTTTTTTCAGTTATTGCTACATTATCTCTTGTAGACAGCCATTACCTTCAAGTGGATTTGACGTGCATCTCTGTGCTGCAGCGCAGATAGAATATGGCGCTCTGCTGCACTTACAAGCAGGGAATCTTCTCAGAGTGATCTGGTAGGAAGTAATGCGGAATGAGGATAGCAATCGAAGAAGACAGAATTTACAAACTTCATGGCATTTCAGGGAGGAAGAAAGACTTATGAAAACGTTTTTCCTTGAAAATAGCTAGCATTGTTTTCTCGTAGAAGTACTTTGCATAACACAGATGTAGTACAAATCATGATTACGTAGCTGTAATCAGGTAATTATTCATGTATTTCAGCTTAACTTCCAAACAAACGCACGACACTAATTTCAAATTAAATATTCTCCCGACTT
This sequence comes from Acheta domesticus, assembly GCA_031308135.1. Taxonomy (NCBI): domain Eukaryota; kingdom Metazoa; phylum Arthropoda; class Insecta; order Orthoptera; family Gryllidae; genus Acheta; species Acheta domesticus. The sequence continues at coordinate 36,157,809 of JAHLJT010002630.1, forward strand.
ATGTCGCTAATGAATTAGCAGCTTCAATTTCGTAATTCGTTCAGGATGCGCTTTGCGAAACAATTGAAAATCCGTGAATGTAAACGAAGCGCTTGTTTGGAAAAATGATGACGACAATTTAAAGCGCGATTTATCGGTGGGCCCCGCACTCGTTCCGCAGGGGCTCTGGGTTCGAGCTCCGGGGCGAATCCGGCCAAAGCCGCCGGCGACTGCGATTTCAGCGGCAAATTGGCTCCAAAACAAAGCAGGACGCCCTCCCCTCCCTGCCCCTCCCCTGCCGCGGGGGGGGGGGGCGATCGGCAGTGCATTCAGCGCTGGGAACGACAAAACACGGACGCATGCCGCGCAGGAGAGAGTAAGGATGGAAAAACTAAAATGTCAAGTGTAGTACATGACTTTTGAAACGCACATTTGTTTAACTTTTTTGTATAATTTGATCAGTAAATTATTCAAGTTGATATCTTGACGAACGTTTTTATTAAATCGACTATCGGCATTAGATGTCAATTTCAAGAAAAGAAATGAATAATTTAAAGAATATTACCAATATCACGCCAGCTGATGAATATTTGTTGACTGTAATTGAATAGTCTATTTCTTGTATAATTATGCTTGCCACGGTGTGTATGCTATTTGCGTGTAATAGCATCAGCCGAGAGAATGGATGTTGCCCTGGGGAGGGCTGCAGTTTGCTCTTCGCCCTCTGACACCCGCTGGGGCCGGGGGGGGTGTGGCTTGGGGAGGCGTGGCGGGGCGGGGCGGGGCGGGGCGGGGCGGGGCGGCTGTGCACCAGTCCCCGTCGCTGCTTGGAGCACAGAGCGGCGCCTCCCAAGTCCTCCCGTTTCTGCTCTCTGTTGTACAATTTGCTCGAGCTTCATTCATCACAAGCATTCATTTGCAACCACTCCTCGGTCACAGACTTTGACATTAAGAAGCACACTTCTCGCCGACCTTTCTGCTGGAACGGAAATCTTTGCCAGAGAAAATTTTATTTCACAGCTGCCGTTCAATACTCTTCCAGACCTCGTTGGGAATCCACGAACTTAAGACGCGGCCGCCGCAAAGTTACTGTTTTTGTATTTTATTGTGAGATTTCTTAACGTTTTACCTTCTAGTTATGTAATCCAACCAGTACATTGAACCGCGTGTATTTGCTATTCTGTCTTTTTAATGACTTGCTCTTCTGTGTTACTATCACGCAGAAAATAGTAGATTGTTTCAATGTTTTTACATTTCTTTGGTGTGTGTGAATCGAGGTCAGTTTTATTACTACTTCAGATCGTGAAGTTAATTTACTGGAATAAAAGTTACGATTGAAAGTGTTTCGGTCGTCGGTGCTGAATCAACTTTTAGCAAAAAGGTCACCTGAAAAGGGCTTTGTCGTTCCGCTACGTAAATCTGGACAAAAAGTATTAAATTTGATAACAAATGGCGGGAAAGTATAGATATTTGTAGATTTTTATTGTTATAGGGTAATCCACATACATCGTGAAAATACAGTTTCAATATGAAGTGGCTGCGACTATCTACTTCGGAGCGGATTATAATTTTGTATTCCAGTAGTGAAATAAAAACCAATAGTGTTTAACTGCACGCACGAAACGCCCAAATCAGGGCGGCGTATCTCGAAAAGTTTATGACTCTTTCTATCTGATTTTTCTCACCGCTTCTCCCTACTGGCCAATCATAAACTGTGATTCATCTGTGTTAGGGGTATATATCGATCGCTAGGTCGATGTCCAATGAACTGCCTATTTATTATAACATAACCTCACTAATTGTAACATATTTTTGGCGCAGTTTGGAACTCTGATGAACATAATTTCACTCGTCGAATAGTCCTATTAAATACCACTCGTGCTTTGAGAATTCTCAGATAAATTCCCTCGTCGCTTCCGCGAGTCGGGGATTTATCGATAATTCCCAAAGCACTCGTGGTATTACGTACGATAATGTTTTTGCGTTTCTATTTCTTCGGGGTAAAATTGCGATGGTCGTGCGGCCTCGCTGGCTCTGACGTGGGCGCGAATCGCCGCCAGGAGAGATGTCCGCCAGCGGCGAACGCGGCCTCCCGCGTGCGCTTTTGGGCGTTCGCGCCGGTGAGTCGCTCGGGTGGGCGCCCATGCGAGCCGCGGGCGGTTATTCAACCGCGCCCGCCCCGCCCCGCCCCGCCCCGCCCCGCCCCGCAACCCGGCACGTGCCTCGGGGATCCGCCAACAGAGCGCGCGTTCATACATTTTAATGCGCGGCTTTGTGCGGATTCGGGCACTAATGCACTTGCGTTATAATCTGTTTTCAATAATTTGTTCTGCGCATTGACGAGTTAACTCGTTTCGGCCACTGACACGAGACGAGCGGGAAAAAAACTGTCTGGCGCTTTCTGCGGCTTCGCACTCGTCGCAGAACTGGATTCGACGGCTCAAGTGCGCGGTTGCTGATGACGGTTTGCCCGATGCGCTTGGTTGGGAATATTGTTCGTCCGCGAGGTCTTTTCAAGCTGATGGGAACAAATGCATCGTTATTGCCGTACAAAGATCAGTAAGAAGAAAAACAGGCGTAGAGCATGTGGACTCGCAAGCGACGCGGCGTCGAATTTGAAACAGTCAGGGTTGCTGTTTTTTCGCGTGATTTCTTGCGACGGTCCATTGCCACCGACCTCCATTGCCACCGACCACCACCTGGCCAGCACGAGCGTTGGAGAAGTGCAAATAAACGAAGTACTTTCTACACCTACAATTTGGCAATCAAAAACGAACATTGTTTTAATAAAAGTATTAATAACTAAATGTAATAAATATCACGTTAACAAGAAGGGCAATGGATACATAATGTAATCAGGCATTTATTTTACAATAGCTGTAACATGGTCGTTCCCTCTTGAGCACAAATGATCCATCTACTAACATACGCCTTGAAGTTTCCATTTCCAATTAGAATTCTCTTGTGGAAATACCAGCGCCATTTGCACAGCGGTTGAGGCTTCCGAAGGGCTTCAGGGTGCGAGCGTAGGGCGTCCCTTTGGGAACGGTCGCCAACTTAACGCACAGCAAACATTTGGAAAACACGAAACAAGCGGGAACGAAATGCTTTTAGCGATTGTGTGCCAGTACATAAAAAGCGCGAATCTATTTCTCTGGTTCTGCGCACCTTTCCAATGACGCTGGCAGACGTTCTCTTTGAGTTCCTGCGAAGATAGATCTCACCACTGAAGTGTAGCTACAAGGGTCCGTCTTCGAATCTCGGTGCGAAGAAAAATATTGCTTGTTGAAAACGATTTTTCAGTTTCAGGGAGTTTTATAATATTGCGAAACCGATAAAAATCATGCGAGAAAGTATGTGCATTATTTCTTTTAAGGTGAAATGAAGTATTGGAAAATGGTGAATTACATAAGTGATGTATGGATATTATACAAATACAAATTGGGAAAGGAGAGATGCGTTTTAAGAAATATTTTTTTAATAGTTCATAATACGTTTTTAAATAGTTTTAAAGAATATTTCTTAATCGTTCTGACATGACACTTGGTAATTTGACTCGATTATCGCCTTCATACCACTGCCCTCCATTAGTAGACCTTTCGCAACATGCGTCTCCTACTAGGGCTTAAGTCTGCTGTCGGAAAAATCATGTTGAAAGAAGATTTTAAAATGAATCTCATGAGCGCAACTTATGAATTGAACTAAAGCAAAGTACATTTGGTGATGCCAACCGCATTTTATCATCATCCCCTTATTATTTGACATGAAATGTGAATGTGCAGACGAGAAAAGAAAAACACTGGAGTTTGTCATGGCTTCTAAATAGTAAAAGATAATGGTACTACCATGTGGAATGGCTCTTTTGAGAGATTCCGAGCCTAAAATATTCATTGTGCTAGCTGTATAATGCACATGGAAACGAAATTAATATTCGTACTTGATATAGATTCGATAACAAAGTGTAGCACGCATTCATTAGTATCACCCGATGAACTGTGCGTTCTAAACGTGCACGCAACTGTTTTTGGATTTTGCGTTTCATAACGCTGCAGCATTTTCAGTCCGAGCGCTGGTGTGGAAAACAATTGAATTGCGTGGGAAGGGCGCCGGGCGACAAATGAATGCCGCCGGGCGCAGCGCAGTGGCCGCTCGGACGGAGCCACGTGACCCACATCGGAGATCGCTATTGGTCGCCCATTCGCGTAGCATGTCCGCGCCGTGTGTTAATTCACGGCCACGCCGCCAACATTAAATGTTCGCGACGGCAGCGTCATTTGAATGTGGCCACGTTTATTAAAATTGGCTTCATGTAATGGCAAACTCTAAAAAAATACCAGCAATGAACAAAGCTTTAATGATCAGATTGAATAATACAAAATAAAAACACTATATTTACTGGTGAAAACATTGTCATTTTGTTCTGAAAGAATGTTTAAGTTTCAAAAATAGAATATGGATGACAAAACAAATCGGGCACAATATCATATAATAACAAAAATGTAAGCGTCAAAACTTATGATCAAGTCTGCGAAGATATGAGAAAGCACGAGAAACTCCTATTACGTTGTTGACTTTACGTTCTTGACGTTAAGTTGAAGCTGTAATCCTCTGCGATCTCAATTCCTATCATTATGAGCCATATTGAAGATGAATTTTGAACGGCGGGGGGAGGGGAGTGGGGGGACGCGAGGGGGGGGGATCCGGGGGATCACTACTAAAATAATTTTTTATTGTAATTAGACTCTGTTAGGGGTCTTTTCTGACCTCAGGCGCAAACAATGTTTTGCAACACACTCAAAATTATTCATATGGACTTCCCATTTTGGATATGCTATTTATGTCCAATTCTACATATCTTGTAAACATTTCACTCTCAGATAGATTCCATGTTACACATCTAAATAATTAAAAAATTCTAAAAGCGTGTCCATTTCCGTTTTAAATTATATTGTAGTTTCTTAACGAAAATCTGGCGTTTTTCTCTGTTAAGAGTTAGTAGCTTTGTATCAGACATTCTCATGCAAGTGGTCTCATGGTAACACATATGTATAGTTATGAGGATAGTTTATCCCCCTATGTAGTTACTGGAAATATCATTCTTTGTTTTTCCAGAACGATATAGTTAATGAAGCAAATAAATAGCACCCTTTGTTAATTAAGAACTCCAAGTGACATCAGTGCATGAGAATGTCATTTACATAGTGTTGGGTAAAACGTGTGGGGTCAAACGTGACCCGAAACAGAGTCGACGTAAGTAATGGAGGAGTGTTAAGAGGTTTAACGAAACGACTGGTGGTTTTGTACAATTAGCTTCGTCTGACCGCAATCACCTCGTTCGGTTGCGCGAACGCTCGCCAGCGGAGACTCGCGCCGCGAGAAATGCGCTGGCGGGAAGAACAGATAGATCTTTTATTGGCTCAAAGGTTTTACTTTGCCACAATACACAAATTGGTGCCCTAAGGCTCTTACATACACTTCAGTACAAATTAAAAATTTACAATTGATACTTATAATGAAATGTCGCACACATTGGACTTCGTTAAAATCATAGGACAGAAAGGAGATTAGGGAGTAGGGAACATACTTCTCAATTTTTCGAACCTCTTCCAGGAGTTTAGATCTTTCATCGTTATACCATTCACAGGCCCAAAAGATGCAATATGTTGGACTGTGTCGGTAGTTTCATCATACTTATAAATATTAGTATTTATAACTTTTTGACGTATCAAACTGGAATAGAGTGAACAATGGTTACTTCTTATTCTATAGATAGATACAATAATCTTTCTTGATAGTTTATTCTTACTAAACCATGGTTTGTTAGCTTTACAATAGAATTTTGCAAACAAATTACCTTTCTCTCTACGCATATTAATTAGTGTGCCTTCATTTTCCGCTCCACATTTTTTCTCATAAGGAGCGACAATATCGAGAGCAGAACTGGGCGGGAAGAATGCGCCGCTAGCGCCGCGTAGCGCCGCGCCGCGGAAGCGCCGATTGCGGCGCCGGGGAATGCGGCCACTCGAGCGCAGCTGCAGCGATTCGCGTTTGTTTTTTCCGCTTTTTGCTCTCGGCAGAGCGCGCTGCGAGCGACTCCAGATTTATATTCGCGAAACTCTGCAATGAAGGGGCGCGGTCTCGGCGATCGGATTTTGCGAGGGGAAAGGTTGACGCCGTGTGTTCCGCTCATCCTGTTTACAAAAGAATGAATCTTTCGTGCTCTTTAATTATGCTTTTTAAATATTTTGTGGTGTATTTTATTACATTTCTTGTCAAATAAACATATACCGTGCTTGTTTTGAAATAATTTTGACATAATAGCAGCTTATTTTTATTTGATTGCTTTTTACAACTAAGAATTATTACTACCAGCTATGTAGATAAACTTGACAAACTAGTTAAAAATGTAATGTTTTTGCTTCTGTTTCTGATGTGACTTCTCGTTAACGGGAGATAAGTGGCACATGAAAATAATTTCAATTTCTGCGAAGTTAAACATTTTTGAGCTTGTTTTGTATAAATAGCTATTTTTAATTTCATTGAATTTTTCAACATATTATCAATTATGTGATAAATGAGGTCTTAAAACTTTTACTATCTAATTAATTTGTTTTCTAATAGTGCACATTACTTCATTCAGTTATTTTAATGTAAAGTTTGCTAATTGCCTCACGCAAATGAAACGTTTTTATCAATTTGAAACTGCATGACTTTTACTCATTGCGATTATTCTTCCGGTATCTTGCGCAAAATCCTCTGGGCTCATTAGTTGGAGAGGAAACCGCTCCGCGCCAGAGCGCCACCGTCGTCGGCCGCTGTGCTCCCTTCCCCCACCACTCTCCGCCCACCCCATCCGGGCTCCGCTGTTCGCTTCTTCGCTCCTTCCTTTCGCAAACGCTCAAACGGCTCTGGATTTATATTCGCCAAACTATGAGATAGAGAGCGTGGTCTCAACGATCGGATTTTGCAAGGGAAAATGTTGAAGCCGTATATTTCACATCACCTTCTGAAGTGATGTTTGCTCAGCGTGTCTGGTTTAATCGGCACGTGCTGTCGGTTGTAAAGCCGCCATCATTAGGCGTTCTTGCCGGGAGAGATGGCTCAGTGCATCAACTGATGCCACTGCAGTCCCTCTGACCGGGAGGTCCTAGGCTCGAGTCTTTCGCCACTAGCTTGTCAGCGGGGTCGAATTCAGCCGCTCTCTGGAGGAGAGTTGTAGAGACAGGCTGTTCTCAGCTGTAGTTTTCCGTGGTTTCTCCGCTCAACACCACGCGAATGCCGGAGCAGTACTCACAAACGGGTCATGGACCGCGCACGATATTTTCTTCCTCTTGCTTGTCCTATCCTCTCCTCTCACACACACACTTACACTAACATGCACTACACCATCACACATCCCGGGAGTCCAGTCGGGAGCTTAGAGCTTGTTCCGACTGGGGTGATGCCCCGCTGGTGGGAGATACCTGGTTGGGGAATACCCCGCTAGTCGACGGTCGGTCGGCGCCATCCAGCGAGGGAAGATCACCGCCACCTCCCGATGAAAGAACATGCATTACACTTAAGGGACTAATCACCTTTCTAGTTGACGCGCCCGCAATCACTGCCAATGAACGAATCCGAATGGGCTTCGTTGTCCAATTCCTCCCATCGCCAGAGTTTGAATGACGCGCTTTACGTGTGGTGCTTCCTTTGCAACGAACGGTCTGATCCAGGGATTCCCTTGCATCGACCCTTTTAAAAGAAAATAATTTGCTTCATCGACCCCTTTCACATTGTCTGCGATATTCAGCATACAAAATAATCATAACACAAATAATTGCAATAAACGACTTGATAACAATTACATAGACGGTGAACAAAAGTTCGAAAAAATTGTTTCTTTTATAATTTTTTATTATTTTATTAGACTGTAAATTTTTCAATTTTTTGAAATGTAAACAAGTATTTTTAAATGTTCCAAACCTATGTATAAGGAAACAAAAATTTCATTTATAACTTTTGTAACTAATACGATCTTGATTACATAAATCATTTGGCGGTGCATGTTAGGCTATCGACCCCCAATCACCCACTTGTTAATCATTGACCCCTTTAAAATTTCATCGACCCCCGGGGGGTCGATACCGACCTTGTTGGGAAACACTGGTCTGATCTGTAGAATTCTCCTCGATAGTTTTCCAGAATTGTTTGGTTTTTGTTTATTTGCTTCTTGTGTGTGTATATAAAAAGCACTTGGTTTCACTCATGCGTCTCTGATAACCAGCGTCATGACTTGCTCACATTTCGTGGTTTTGCCTTTTTTATCGGTTATCTGAGGTTTTGAGGCTCAATTTTGTTCCTATCGTTTCTGATGCATGGCTTGTGGTTGCTTTTCAGATTCTGAATTGCAAATCAGAATCTGAATTGCTTTCGTTCATTACAATATCTATAAGGAGTTGCTTTTTTCCATGTAAGAATAACGATTTTATTGCTCTAAATTTAGCTGTAATTACTGCCACAAAATTCATTGTAGCCATAACGATTAAAAATATTACTTTCATTTAAGAATATTACATACAGAAGATACCAATTTATTTTCAGTACCAATGATTGTCTTTTTTCTTCTAAAGATTCTGACCGCATGCATAATCAAAAAACTGATTCGTATAATGTAAACAATGTGAACTTTCCATTCAAATTTCTTTTCTAGCTGTGTCTGTGTTATAACATGTGCGGTGCAAAGCGACTGTAAATAAAGAAAAGGCGATTGCGAGTTACGCGTTTAATTACGTACATAAAAAGTAATTCCGTATAAAAAGGACATCAATTGTGTTGAACGTTGGCTGTCGGGAGAGGTCGTGAGGCGAAAGGATCCAAACAGCTGGGAACTGCATCGGCCGCGCCTCGCCCTGCGAACACGACGCCGCAAGGCATTCGGGGGAGCGCTCCCATCGCCGCCAACGGCCCTAGACGCACAGAGTAGCGCGTTCCATTGGTCCTCCAATCCCACCAGTTTATATCCACTTTCAGGAAATTTGGAAATGTGTGGTAGTCTGGGTGTTACGAACCATGAATCTATCTCAAATCAGTATTAATATTCTTAAAAATCTGGATTACGTCACCAATGATTATCATTTCTGTTCAATTTGTGAATTCGGTTTTTGCTGCACACATCTGGAGACGTGGCCATTCTGTAAGCATGACTCCTCGCCACCTCGATTAGAAATAAACTGCGCCCATTACATGATGAACTACGAGAATCGACGTAATTTCTAACAAGATGGATTCAACAATGAAAAATTTATTCCACGAAAATACTTCGTGGAATGGTAAAATACGGCATCTGTGACATGCTCTACGGGTTAATTAGCGATTTTGGTGCGGCATTTTAGTCATGCCCTACGAGTTGTAGGACATGTTACATACTGCTAGGAGCTAGTAGCCATTTTTCTCGTGGCATTTCTGACATGCTGTACGAGCTATAGGACGTGTATTATACTCGCTGCTTACGAGTGCAAAGGGTTAAATAGAAAAGTGGAAGCATTAATTGGCAAGCGGCGTGTGTCACCTGGGGCGGGGCCGCAGGAACAGAGATCTTCCTCTGCCCCGTCACCGTCCCCGATCACGCGCTCACGCGCTCAGGCCAGGGCTGTGCAGCGCACGCTGGAAAGACATTCTCGCTCGGTGTTTGAAGTTAACCACATATTACTCGCGCAACTCCTCTTAAACGATGAAAAAATGCTGGTAGAGTGGGGGTATTAGTTACGAAATCGACCTCTAGATTTTATGAAGCAATGCCAATCTCTGGAGAATCAGTCATGCCTTCGCAACTTTCTCAACAATTTGCGTTTGTACTTTCACAGGGGTTGGAGGTACATAGCTCCTACCATGGGTCCTCCCCTGCTTCGTTCATTTCTTTAGATTTTTCGAGAAAATCACGGACAAAAGTTCTCGTGTCAACAGAAAATAATTTTTATTTTGCGCCAGTGAAGATGTGTTTGGAATGTTGTCATCAGTGCTCACTGCGAGCTTTTCCCTTCAGCTGATTATTACGCCAGAAAAGGGAAAGTTGCGCGATTAATATCAATCTTAAAAAACAAAATATAATTGAGGAATTAATCATTATTGATGAGTTCACTGCAATACATTTAATTTGATCAATATAGTGGAGTAATAGGCCTGCTTCTCGGTCGTGTCGCTAGATGTCGATTGCAGCACTGCAAGACACGGTCGTGATCATGCGACATCTAGCGGCACGACCGAGAAACGCGAAATGCGAGAGAAGTGCAAAGCACACTAACCTTGGGCTGAGCGGAAGAAGAAAAGGAGCTGAAGCGTCAGTGCTTGGAGTAGCAGCGGCGGTGCGCGCGCAGGGCGGGGGGCGGGGGCGGCGGGGGAGAGGGCGGGGGGCGGAGGAGGTCGTCGCGGCTGCCGCAGCACGAGAGAGACTCGGGCGTGGTGAAGTCGGGGCACGAGGCGGACGAGGGCGTGGGCGAGGCCGAGGGCGAGGGCGAAGGCGAGGGCGAGGGCGACGAGGGCGAGGCGCCGCAGCCGCTCTGCAGGCGCAGCAGCTGCTGCTGCGCGAAGCGCGCGCGCACCCACGCGGACAGCTCCCCCAGCGACGGCAGCGCGCCCGGCGGCGACGCGGGGCACTGCGGCGCCGACGGCGGACCCTGCGCCACACTCAACTCTCTCTCTCTCTCTCTCTCTCTCTCTCTCTCTCTCTCTCTCTCTCTGTGACTCTCCTATTAATTAACCAAACGATGGTTCCAGTCATAATTTTATTTTTTTCTTATTAATTCACATTTCGATCTCGAAATCTGAGTACATAACATTGATACAGGTGTATTGTTTACTGAAGAGGATCTCAGAGTACACAACATCTCCAATGGAACCGCCTATTAATGAAAAATTTAAAATTATGGCTGGAACCATCGTTTGGTTGTTTGATTAGTATTTAACGCACTCGGAACATTTTTTCTATTGTATTGTATACAGGTATAATAATTAAATTTCTTAACTCAAATTTCCAATTCGTCACGTCTCATTTATCTCAATGTTCTATCTTTCGGGCTTCAGTTTTATTAACTTCAGCAAGCTTAAATCAACTTTCATAATAAGCTATTATCAATGAATTGAGTCAACATTAACGTTACTCTAGAAAAGGAGTAAAAAGCGTAACGTGCGCACGTTTTATTGAGCTGCGTAATCCTTCTTTATGGATGGAGAAGCTACTTTATTGAGCTACGGAAGCGACAAGTTTGTAACAGCACTTGATAAAATATTCTATTGAAGTCAGATAAACACGTATACTGCGATTTTTGTAACTTTGTCGGTGAAAGCTCGTCTTCAGGATGAAACATGACACGACGTTCTCAGTCGCGCCGCCAGGTATCGCATGATCGCGACCGTGTCAAGCAGTGCTTTCCATCATGGGGCAGGGCGGAGAAAGTCGCGAAACGGCGTGTGATTGTGGCCGTAGGGTCTTCGAGCACTCACGCGGCGCCTGCTGCGCTTGGGCTTGCGGGGCTCCTCCTCCTCGTCGTCGTCGTCCTCCTCGTCCGCCTGGTGGTGGTGGTGGCGGTGGTGTCGGTGGTGGCGCGGCGGGCGGCGCTGGTGCGCGAGGCCGCGCTCGAGCTCCGGGCAGTGCAGCAGCAGCACCTGCTCCTTGCGGCGCGCGCGCGCCCACCACGGCTCCTCCGCCTCCGCCTGGCGCAGCTTGCGCGCGTACAGGCGCGCCTCGCGACGCTCCAGCACCCCGCACTCCGACGCGCACTCGTCTGCGCACACCCGCCGCGCAAACTCCTCCTCCCCCCTTCACACGCAAACTCTTCCTCTTCCCCTTCACATTCTCCCTTCACACTGTAACTCCTCTCCTCGTTCTCACACTAATGTCTCTCCCCCTTCACATCCAAACTCATCTCCCCCTTCACATCCAAACTCATCTCCCCCTTCACATTCAAACTCCTCTCCCCCTTCACACACAAACTCCTTCCCTGTCACTAACAATCTAAACCTTCAACCTTTGCTTAGAAGCTGGCGCCCAGGAAGGATTCCTAAGTGCCCCAGTTCACGTTGGTTTAGCCCTGTTCCAGGAGCCAAGTAACGAATCAAATTCTTAAGGAAATGTCATCAAAGGGTGGTTTATGTGCCTAATTTTTAAGATAATATCCAATAAATTATTTTAGAATACGAATTGCGAATTTATTTCAACTAATCTTCTTTTTGGAAACTTGCGAGAAAGTGTCGCCTCGGCTTGGTATTTACTAGAATATTGTCAATGAAAAAATAATCACCAATGTTTCCATTTTCTTCATTTGAACGCTTGAAGTATTTGGTCCCTGGCGGTGACGTTTCCTGCGGTTGTCGTGGGCTCTCAAGGATTACATTTGGGGCCAGACCAGGCTTTAACTTGGGACGATGTCAATAGAGTAAAAAGCATCTTAAATGACGATGGTGCCCGCGGCTTAACTAGAATTTTCTATGTGGCCCTCTAAGTTGCGACTGGGCACGCACCGGAGTCGGCGTCCTGGAGCGCGGGGTCGCCGTCCGACTCGCCCCCGGCGCCCAGCCCCGGCCCCTGCCCCCGCGGCCCCGCCCCGCGGACGGGCGACGCCCTGGCGCGGGGGCGCGCGGCGGGCGCGGGGGCGGGGGCGGGCGCCGGTGAGGGGCTGCAGTGGCGCGCTCGCCTGCGCCCAGCGCCAGCGACGTCGAAGCTGTGCGCCAGCGCCTGCGCTTCCGCCTCGGCCTGCGCCTGCGCCTGCGCGTCCGCCTCGCGCGAGATGCAGCGCGCGATCTGGCGCATGCGCTTCTCCTTGCGCCGCGCGCCCGCCACCAGCACCGCCCCGCCCCCGCCACCGCCCCCCTGCGCACATGTAACACTTTCAAAACTACTCAACTAGAGCCCTTTGTGTGTTGCTATTTTCTGTGGCGATACGGGCGGTGTTGAAAACGTATTGTCAACGGAGGCGTACACTAAAGAGATAAAATAACTCGAATAGTAAATTCAAACGATACACATTTTTATCGTTATCAAGAAAGAATTCTAGTTAATTCAAAAATTCGTTTCCGTTCAGTATAAGAAATAAAACATCCTGACAAAATAGCTCAAAGTCGACTCAAGAACCGCAGGGCGCTGAGTTTAGTGTATTTAGAAGGTGTGTGGGACCCGATAAATTGAAGCTATGCCTTGGCAGGTCGCTCGTGTTCATTGAGGAAGATGCTGTTTCTGACCCCTGTGGTACACCTGACAGCCCTTGTGAGGCGGCGAGGAACCTCCTTGGGTTCATGTATGACGTGCATGTTGTTGACCCTTGTGATACACCTGACGGGCCTGGCGGCGAGGGAGGTGTATGTGTGTGGGGGGGAGGGCACCTGTCTGTGCGCGCGCGCGAAGGCGAGCTCGAGTTCCTCCTGCAGCTGCTGCGCGGCCGAGGCGCCGGCCGAGGCGCTGGCGCTGGCGCTGGCGTCGCGGGGCGACGGGGCCGCGCGCGGGCGGCGCGGGCTGTCGCGCGCGGGGTCGGAGGCGCAGCGGCGGCGCGGGGGCGGCGGCGGCGGCGACGCCTCGGCGCTGGCGGCGGGGGCGGTGGCGCGGCGCGGGGGCGGCGCAGGCGCCGGGGGCCGCCCGCGGGCCCCGCGCCCCTTCGCCCGCCGGCGCACGCGCACCACGTCCCCGTCCTGCCGCCAACGCATCCACAACGCGCGTTGTCTGGTATCAAATAGGTATTCTACTTGAGATCTTTTCGATAGCATGGCTATCAGCCTCAGAGCTATCTCGCAACGTCTGAGCGGGAAACGAAGTTCTGCGAAAAATTTCAGGTGCAAAACGTATTGGGTCCAAATTATTCGTAGTCAATTTCCGCTCAGACGTTGCAAGATAGATGAGGCTGATAGCCATACTGTCGAAAAGATCTTAAGTAGAATACATATTTGATACCAGACAACACCCGTCTCTTATTCATTGTTAAAAAGGTATCTACGTCACCAGCAATTATTTTAATAACCGGCAAGGAGCTTTAAAAGTGAAAAGGCTCGCACGTACTTCGAAGTCTGAAGTAAAAACAAAGCAATGAATGTGAAGACTCTGGGCTGTCCGGGAATTCTAGCGGCCGACTGCTCTTATCGTTAAGTTTCCGTGGTTTCTCTTATCAGACAAATGCCGGAGCAGAAACCCAATACATGGTCCATGGACTGCGCGCGATCTTTCCTTCCTTTTCTTTGTCTTATCCTCACCCTTACACACACACTTACACTAACATGCACTATACTATCACACATGCCGGAAGACCGGTCGGGAGCTTACAGCTTGTCTCGGCTGGGACGGTGCCCCGCTGGTGGAAGATACCTGGTTGGAGCAAACCCCGCCAGTGGACCGTAGATCGGCGCCGGATCTCGACATCCAGTGGGAAAAGATCACCCCACCTCCCGATGAAAAACGCGCACTACACTTACGGGGCTAATGACAGAATTAGTCGACGCGCCCGGAACCATGAATCGATTGAAGAGGAGGAATTGCTTCCTATTGCACCTTGAGCTCTCGCAGGAAGGAGGCCTCTGTCTCCTGCGAGGTCTCGGAGGCGGTGGGGCGCGAGGAGGCCTTGCGGCGCGGGCGCGCGCCCTTGGCCTTGGCCTTGCCCTTGAGCGCCTTGGGCGTGGAGGGCGGGCGCGGCGCGCGCTTGCCCTTGGGGCCCTTGACGTCGATGAAGATGATGTCGCACGCGTCCTTGCGGCCCTCGGAGGCCGTGCCGCTGCGCGAGCGCCTGCCCTTGGCCTTGCCCTTGGCCTTCGCCTTGCCGCGCGCGCCCCGCCCCGCCAAGACCGCTTCCGCTTCCGGCTCCGGCGCAGACTCCTGCGCGCACGCGTTACATCGCCACCTATTAACCCTTTGCACTCGTAGGGCACGTGTGGTATGCCACCAATGAATGCTCTCTATGGTGGAAGGTTTCTCAGCTCTGCGAGGTCCTGCAACCCGTAAGGCATGTCTAAAATGACAATGGAAAAAGGCGGCACAGCTCGAAGCCCGTAATCGACATTCTCTCTTTCCAGCTCGTTTTCATATTATTGAGTCAGCATTGTTTAAAAATTGAAGAGCAGCCAGGATCGATTCAAAAAGTAAAACTTTATTTTACATACCTGAAAAATACGTGGGCATCTGAGACATACCCTACGAGTTAATTAGATGATTTTGGTGCGGCATTTTAGACATGCCCCGCGAGTTGTAGGACGTGTTGCATTACATACTGATATAAGCTAGTAGCCATTGTTTCTTTGGCATCTCTGACATGTCGTACGAACTGTAGGAGGTGTATTAAGCTCGTTGCTTACGAGTTTAAAGGTTTAAAACTAGGGTCACGTCAGGGAAGCGTCAAAGAAATAAATTGTTAAAAATTTCCTTTAGTATCTATGTTTAATAATATCAGAAAACTATTACAATTAAAAAAGATGACAGACGTTAATTATTCCCTAAAATTTAATATGTATTAAATATGATGAGGAGATAGTAAGATTTTCAATCTTCTTCTAAATAACTACCAATCTAAGGTTTTCTCTATTGGTCATGTCACATGTATAATACGTCTTCTAAGGCTCCTGCGCATAGCCAAATTGTGTTAATTGGTATTTGACATAGGCGGCCAAATTAATTCAGATTTGGAGTCGTACTTGGAATTCAATAATTTATAACAAGTCTTTAAGACTAATTAACAGCGAAGAAAAATTTCAAACGTTGCAGGCATCGCATGAAGTTCTTTGAAGTACTTTCAAAACTGGCCGAGAGAGCGCGCCACTGACCAGACACCGGCTGCCAGGAAGCACCTCGCCTTTGTCGGAATCCGACTTTTTCCTCATAAAATGCGACTAACGCAGTGGCGTGAGCGGTCTTATAGCTGGTCACCTCGGTAGCTTACAAGCGAAGTAATTCGTGCGTATTGACTGCACTGAAGTTAGTATTACTACGTTATGTTGGTAACGATTTCCAAAGCTCAGTGACATTGCATTCTCCGGGAGCCAACGCGTGTCCTGGCGCGTGAATTTCTGACCCACAGGAGTAGCGAGATAAATTGAAATGAAGTAGATTTCTTTTTGCCCAGACAGGGTAATGATGACAATTTCTTCAATACTTAATGATCCTCACGAGCCGTATATCCATCCTGTCTGGACATCTGTCATTTTCAGAGTCTTGTCTTATGACCAGAAGACAGACGGGCAAAGTAGTTTCCTTGGAATAACTTCTTCCAAAGCTCTCCCAATATTTCGCAACCTCAACAATTGGTGTGTTTAAAGTGGTCTAGGTCGTTCGACATTTTGTATTGTTCGCTTAGCCTATTTTTGTTGCTACCGACTGTACCACTTCGCAACAGGGAAATAAGAAATCTTTTAAGGCCGCGAACTCAGGAAGGCGGGTGGAGTGTACACGTTCTCTTCGTCTGTTACACAGCGCAACGCACTGAGATTGTCATGTGTCCGCGTAAGATTAAAAATGTTGCATTGTTTAAAAATCGAAATTTATGCAAGTATGGCGCGAAAAGAAAATTCTGTCGATGGGACAAGACTGTAAAGCAATAAAAAAAGAATGGAAAGGAAAAAACAATGTAAAATGTATTAGACATTTTCCTAACACCCCCACCTTTATTTTCGCTTATGCAACGTTTCTCACGCCCGTTTATTTCGGGTAAGCGAGATTCTACTCAAGGTATTAAATATGACTGAGAGATATGTGGGTATTTCAAATCCTGTCGAAATAACTACGACTTTAATATTTTCTTTGCAAGCCATATCACGTGCACAATACATATTGCACGCTTTGTATAGTTGACGGCGATGACAACATGTGTCTTGTATGTATTCACTTCCTGATACGAATTTGAATCACTTGTACAGGCAAAACGTCAATGGTAGATGCCACCTACGTGGTTCCTGACACAACGCACATGGAGAATAGCATGTGGAACACATTTCGGTTTGAAAGTGACAGTCACACCGATTCTTTGCAGTTTATAGGAGGAAGGCAGGAAGAAGGGAGTTGACGGAGGGCAAGAGAAGGATAATACGATTAGTATGTTTTGCGGGATGTGATGTAACGTCGAATGTTTCAAATGTTTATAATACTGTACGTAATGTAAATAATGTAGGTTTGCTCTCGTACTTCAAAATTGGAGTCAGGTTAACGGGGCGTGGAGCAAACTGAATGTAAAGCATGGTTGTTTGCCAGCGTTTCGGAAAATATATTTCTATCCTCAGGGCTTTCAACCACCAAATGAGGGTACACATAATAAATCTGCTACGTAACGTGGATACTGAGGTACCTCACAGGCGGTGAGGAACATTCATACATAATTTATACACTCATACATGGACACACTCATTTGGTGGTTGAAAGCGCTGTGGATGGAAACATATTTTCCGAAACGTTGGCAAACACCCATGGTTTACATTAATGTTGCTCCGCGCCCCGTTGACCTGACTCGAATGTAATGTTTCTGTGGTTGAGCCTTCACCTGCGAGGTGATGGAGGTGGCGGTGCGCGAGCCGGCGCGGCTGCGCGTCGTGCGGCGCGTGTGGGCGCGCGGGCGCGGGCGGGGGCGCGGGCGGGCCGCCCCCTCGCCGTCGCCCTCGGAGCGCGGCAGGCTCAGCACGGAGAGGGCGTCGCTCAGGTCCGCCCCCGCGCCCGGCGCCGCGTCGCCCTCGGGCGCCGCCCCGGGCGACGGCGACTCGTGGCGGCCGCGCGCGCGCCGCCCGCGCCCTTCGCCCCCCGCGCCCCCCGCTGCAACACCCGCCGCCGCCCGCCGATGCTCTCTGCGCTCCCACGTTTCTCAGCACTGCGAGGGCCTACAACTCGCAAGGCACCTCTAAAATGACAAAGAGCACAGGTCGACGCCGATACTCGCCATTCCCCCTTTGCAGATTCTTTTCACATTATTTCGTCAGCATTGGTTAAAAATGGAATGCTAGCCAGGATCGACTCAACAATGAAAAATGTATTTTACATGCCAGGAAATTACGGGGGCATCTACGGCATGCCCTACGAGTTAATTAGGGATTTTGGTGTGGCATCAAAGAGTGTGCCCTACGAGTTGTAGGACGTGTCACGTTACATACAACTGATAAGAGCAAGTAGCCATTATTCTCGTGCCATCTCTTGCTCACGAGTGCAAAGGGTCAATATGTTTGCGTATTATCTTTGCTCTGGCGATCCACACCTGACCACACCGTATTGTTGATCCACTGGAATGCTATTGCAAACCACAATTCCCTACCTTAGAGTCAAACTGGCGTAACTAAATTTTTATAATTTTTGTTTACCACTACCAGAATTATAACTTGTTTCTGCATCTAGGATCAAATAAAGATCGCTGGGAATGTTAGTATAGATATCAGGTCTTGACGTTGCTACGAATTTACGTACTTTAGAGTGAAGAGAACGTAAAAGGTGTCATATTTGTCTGACTCAAAACATTTTGGGTGTATAGTTACGTCAGTCTGACCTTAAGGAAGCAAATTGCGATCGTATTTCCTGTGAAAAAGGATTGCAGACGTAATCCTTAACTGCACTCGGCAACGGAGTATGGCACACAAAATCGTCAATTATGAGCATTAATAGATAACTCGTGAAAATTAAACTTGTTAGGGACGCTAAGTATCTTGCTGTCGTGCGAGTATTTGAAATAATATCGTCGGTTGCATAAAAAGAAAGTTCATCTCATTTCACATTCATCAATGATCACAAATCATTGGTATAAAGTGCATCATCTGACTTGGTCTAGTGAATCGTCCCTTGTGTTGTGACTGACCTTCCGGGAGGTAGGTGAAGACGACGGCGGCCGGCACCAGCTTCTTGCCCCTGCTGTGGGCGGGCGCGGGGACGGGGGCGGGCGCGGGCGCGGAGGCGGGCGCGGAGGGGGCGGAGGCGGGGTCCGGGGCGGGGGTGGTGGCGGGGCTAGGGTCCGCGCTGGGGGCGGTGGGCGGGGGCGAGGGCGGGGGCGGGGGCGAGCGGGAGCGCGAGCGGGGCGCGGAGGCGGGGGCGGGGCTGGGGGCGGCCGGCGGCTCCCTGTCCTTGTCCTCCTTCTTGGCCTCGCGCTGCCCGCTCTGCGTCGTCGTCTTCGACCAGCCCACCTGCGCGCACACAAGCGCCCGCGCCGCCTCAACCCTTTGCACTCGCAGGGCGGTGAATGCTCTCTGCGCTCGGAGCTTTCTCAGCACTGCAATTCGTAAGGAACGTCTAAAATGACAATGGAAAAAGGCGGCACAGCTCGAAGACGATACTCGGCATTCCCCCGTTTTAGCTTGTTCTCACATTATTACGTCATTATTGTTTACCAATACAATAGTACCCTGGATCGATTCAACAATGAAAACTATATTTTACACACCAGGAAAATACGTGGGCATCTGAGTCACGCCCTACGAGTTAATTAGTGATTTTGGTGTTTTACGACATTTTAAACCTGCCGTAGAAGTTATAGTACATATTATATTACATACTGGTACTAGTTGTAGGATGCGTCACATTACATACTGCTACGAGCTAGTAGACGTTTTTTTCCTGCCATCTTTGATATGCCGTACGAGCTGTAGGACGTGTACTATGCTCGTTGCTTACGACTGCAGAGGGTGAAGGACGCTCTAGAATAGCCCGCGAACGGGAACGGCAACGCGAAGGCGAGGGCGCGAACGGGAACGCAAGAAAGGCGCCAGCGCCCGCTATGGCCCCCTCCCACCCAACGCCCCCTGCGCGCAACACGCATTGTTGGCTGCCGCTGAGAGCGCGTTTCTTCGTCGGGAGGTGGCAAACATATCCTCGACGTTTCTTCACCGATGGCTTAGTTGATTCTTCTTATGAGTTCACAAGAAACGCCAACGGGAAGAGCAATAGCGCTATGAGCCTGCAGCGGCGAAAAAGAGAACTTGAGGATACAGTTGCCTTGTGGAACGGCCTTTAGAGCCTCAGCCTTGCACTCGTGCGCGGCTCCCTAGCATCCGCTCCTTCGAGACGAAGAGCTTCGCGACCTTCGTTTTCATTTCTTGTTTTGACGAAGGGCTCAAAGCTGCAATTTGTTCCCGGTGTCCACAGACACCACCGGATATTCTCTCTGAAGGATTCGCGCGAGTAGCCGTGACTAGGCTTTGAGCGTGGAAAGTGAGGGTTCCATTCACAGTATTTCGGAATGAGAATTGCGCGTCACGTGGACGGTTAATGAACAATCTCACACTTTACTTCCAAATAGATTCATGTTGTGGGGTTCCCTATGCTGACCTGTATCGGAGGATTGTGTGTTATGAGTGTTTAGTGGATGGGACCACCGAGCTATCGATACGGAATTTCTGGTAGAGAAAGAGAATTCTCAGCTCGTGTGTCGAGATTGCCTCTCTCCTTCCTATCATTCAATCAGTGCTTCATCACTATTTGCGTTACCATCTCATGGGGTTCGCCTGCCTTGGAGGCATGGGGGCAGGAGTGTGTGTATTTCGGAATGTGAATAGCGCATGACGTGAAGGGCAATGTATCTACGTGTGCAAACTGTCATAATGCTGGTGTCGTGGAGTTCCCTACCACGACCTGTGTCGGGGGATCGCGGGTTCTGAGCTCGTGGGGCTGACCTGCGTGGGCGCCTCGTTGTCGTAGTCGCAGAAGTCGCCCTTGCGCCTGCGCAGCGCGGGGTGCGACACGTGGCGCCGCACCCACCACTGCTCCTTGGGCGCGGCGGCGTCCTTGGCGCGCGCGTGCGCGTGTGCGTGCGCGTGGGTGTGCGCGCGCGTGCGCGGGGCGGCACCGCCGCTGAAGCGCCGCGCCGAGGGCTGCGGCGGCGGGCGCAGGCGGCGCAGGTCGCGGCGGCACTGCGCCAGCTCCTCCGACAGCGCCGCGCAGCGCGCCACCGCGCGCCGCCGCTCCGCCTCGCTCTCGCGCGCGCGCCGCGCCCACTCGCGCGCCTTCGCCTGCAGCGCGCACACCTGCAGAGCACGCACGCCCAAACTCACCCACTCGCGCGCCTTGGCCTGCAGAGCACGCACGCCCAAACTCACCCACTCGCGCGCCTTGGCCTGCAGCGCGCACACCTGCAGAGCACGCACGCCCAAACTCACCCACTCGCGCGCCTTGGCCTGCAGAGCACGCACGCCCAAACTCACCCACTCGCGCGCCTTGGCCTGCAGAGCACGCACGCCCAAACTCACCCACTCGCGCGCCTTGGCCTGCAGAGCACGCACGCCCAAACTCACCCACTCGCGCGCCTTGGTCTGCAGAGCACACACGCTCAAACTCACCCACTCGCGCGCCTTGGCCTGCAGAGCACGCACGCCCAAACTCACCCACTCGCCCGCCTTGGCCTGCAGCGCGCACACCTGCAGAGCACGCACACCCGCCCAAACTCACCCACTCGCGCGCCTTGGCCTGCAGCGCGCACACCTGCAGAGCACGCACACCCGCCCAAACTCACCCACTCGCGCGCCTTCGCCTGCAGCGCGCACACCTGCAGAGCACGCACACCCAAACTCACCCACTCGCGCACCTGCTGTGCACACACGCCCAAACTCACCCATTTGTGTGCCTTGTCCTGCAGCGCACACCCGCCGAAACTCACCCTCTCGCGCGCCATGGCCTGCAGTGCGCTCCCGCCCAAACTCACCCACTCGCGCACCTTGGCCCTCAGAGCGCACACCTGCCACGCTCGCTCGCCCGCACTCACTTCTGCGGGGTGCGTACACGCCCGCTCACACTCTCATCCACGCGTGCACACCTGCCTGGTGCGCACACACACATAATGTCCTCCGGCCTCCATGCCCACTCTGTCGCTCTGCCGCCGTCTTGGGAGACTCGGATCTCTGACCGGTGCCTTGAGCGGGAAATTTTGAGTCCCGACGGTGGCAGGATTTTCGACAGTACCTACATAGCTAGGTCTAGTTCATCCGTGTGCGATCTTTCGTTCGTTCTGACCTGCGCGCCGGGGCTCTTGCGTGCGAGGGCGAGGTCTGCGGCGGAGGGGGCTGCGGGCGTTGGTCGCTGCTGGGCGAGGGCGCGCCAGTGCGCCGCCTGCTCGCGCAGCAGCGCCGCCTCGCGCCGCGCCGCGTCCCCGTCGCGCAGCGCCGCCGCCAGCCGCTCCGCGTACACCTCCAGCTTCGCCAGCAGCGCCGACACCGCACGCGCCGCGCTGATGCTCCTGCGCACAATACCACATTAGGAAACGATGTGATATTACGATACGAGCGAGTATCTTTAACTTCACACGAGTGTGTTAATACCCGGTTTCATACGGTCTTTTTTCTGTGGCATTTATATGCAGGATTCAGCCAAGGCCTCCTAGCGGATAGCTCCCTAACCCTATTCTCGCATGCTGCCGCGGGTGGCAGTGGTTACCTCTCCGCCTGCGAGGGAGTACTGCACTAGTCAAATAGGATCAAAGTGAAATTACGATTCAATTTATTTTAAATGATACGTCACGAAAAATATACTAAAATTAAAAGAAATTACAACTGATAAGCATAAAATAGCAGTAAAAATGCAGTGAATGCAATTTTAATTCACACAATCGAATGAAACATTTATTAGAATGATTAATGAAGTGTAAGTACTTGGTTTGTAAGCTTCTCTGTGATTTGTCAAGAACCTGCATCATAATGAAATATGTATCGTAATGGATATCATTATCCTACTACTTGCAGCCATCAAATGACAGCATTATACAATGGGAGAAGAAAAAAGTCTGCTTTAGGCCAATAAAACTCTGTATGAGGTCAATAGGGTACGTCAATAAAGTCTCCACTGTAAAAAACAAACGTTTAATAGCGTACTCTCATGCTTCTTCTCATTTATTTGTAATAAACGTTCGGGATCAATATAATAGGTTCACTTACTAAGTATTTAAGTCACTACTGAAAATAATTTTTTAAGGACGGACAAAGAAACGAGCTTTAACGTGAACAAATGTGAGGTTTTCAATAAAACAAAAAGTCTCCTGTATCAACTTTCAGGCTACGTTTCTTTCAAGAGGCTTCATAGCGTGGGAAGCTGCATTTAGTGAAACGAACTGTATTTTGTCTCTAGTGGATTACTGGAACTGGTGTGGGGGGATGTTCATTAAAGACAAAATGGCAGCGTGCGTCCTGCTTCGCCAGACCATGATCTGTGATTAGCAATCCAGCAGCAAATCCAGCATCGCGCTTGCCAGCAAGAAATTTGGAAATCGCAGTCGTTTTGAAATGGTTGAAGAAATGTTGTGATGGCTCCGCGAAGGGTCAGAGGCTGTTGAAATACTGTACGAAATAATATAGGAAATGTTATCATGCTGCAATTTTGTTTGACGAACCAGTGTGTGTCTGTTAGGGAAATCGCTGGCGTACCGAAAGGGAGGATGCACTCGCAAGTACCTTCATTTGATTTTTTTATTGCAGAATGAGATTGTACAACGTTCAGCCATGCGGCCTTTCAGTTGTTAGGAGCGAGCATTTTCATTCGAAAACTATGCGAAGAGGGTAGCTATGACGACCTCCTTTTAGAATGAATCAGGGCGAATATTTAAGTGGAGGAATGCATATTGTTGACTGGCAATGGGAGGAGTATTTATTTCATTACTTAATATTAGCCAGATTACAGGGAAAGATGCAAAAGAGGAGTCGGTTACGAAGACAAGCTTCTACGGGATGTTCTTTACCTAAATTAAAACGAGATGCACCGGTAACTGAAGATAGATTTTGGAAGAATGTGTGAGAAAGTTTAGTAATTTATAATCAATATTTTTTTCTGTCTTTATTTTAAATTATATCAGGATATATTGGTCAATTATTTAAAGACAAAAATTGAGATAATAATATTAAAATTTCCGGAACGTTGCAAGTATTATATTTAATATTGTCATAAAACAGTTATCTCGAGAATTTTTCAGTCTGAATAAATGACCAATGTATCCTGATGTATGTTGGAAGTGTTACCTGGCGACGGCGGCGGGGGCGAGCGCGCCTGCGAGGGCGTCGGGGGTGGCGGCGGCGCCCAGCATTTTGCGCAGCGCGTCCGCGCCGTCGCCCGCCTCCACCGCCCCCGCCCCCGCCCCCGGCCCCGCGCCCGCCCCGGCGCCCTGGAAGACAATGCAAGGAAATTGTACATCGTGAAACCATTACATCGAGTTTCATACGATACCTTTTCTACGACTTTTATAAGTTCAACTTTTACACAGAATCGTTACGTGGCAGTCGATATGCAGGATTCAGCCAAGGCCTCCTAGAGGACAGCTCCCTAACCCTACTCTGGCGTGCTGCCGCAGGTGGCTGTGGTTATCTCTCCGCCTGCGAGAGAGTACTGCACTAGTCAAATTGGATCAACGTGAAATTACGATCCAATTTATTTTAAATAATATTCCACGAAAAATACTACTAATAAAAGGAATTAAAACTGACAAGCTTAATATAATATCAAATGCAATTTTAATGTACACAATCGAACGAAACATTTACAAGAACGATTCTCAATGATTAAGGAAGTGACAGTACTTGGTTTGTAAACTTCTCTATGATTAGTCAAGAACCTGTATCATAATAAAATCCGTATCGTAATGGCTATCATTATGCAACTGGTTGCAGCCATCAAATTACAGCATTACACAATGGGAGTAGAAAAACATTTTTGTATTCCAGCATTATAAGTAAATTGCTAAGAAAAGGAAATTTTATCGCACTCATTGCGACATATTTGCAATTTTTGACACGAGTAATTGCGTCATCAGACGTTGAGACACTCGCAACGAGAAAATCGCGAGGAAGTTGTGGCAAACCGAACAGCCGAACAGAGCACAGATGTCAAATACCCGTGATGTCCCAATACAGTTGTTTTCAAACATTAGCTTTCATTCCCTCATAATTTTATAATGCTGCGATACAAAAATCCGTTAAAAATGTTTGTTTATTGCATTGGTTCAAATTTGAAAGCTCGCTTCTACCGTTGCTCTTTTTCAAAATCTGTAATCGTGCAATAAAGCGCAACCACTAGTTGAAGAATATTCTACTTTTCAGCAAACTGTAATAGTATTTTTGTATGTTATTTAAGGTCGTATTAAGATGAAGGTTATTAGCGACCACTATTGGTTTGAACGTTATGGGTAACTTGGAACTAGATGAAACGATACGGTGGTGATAGGGGGTTAAAGGACAAGTGCAACCATGCCCGAGGCGGGACCCTGTGGCTGGTGGGGAGGGGCGCACCTGTGGGGCCTTGGGGGCGGTGGCGGGGGTGGAGGGGGCGGTGGGGGAGACGAGTCGCTCGCAGCGGCGCCTCCAGGCCTCTGTCTGCGCGCGGCACAGCTCCAGCTCGCGCAGCAGCGCCTCGCCCTGCCCCTGTCCTTGCGCCTGCGCCTGCGCCGAGGGGCCCTGGGCGCGAGGGGCCGTGCACTCGCGCACGCAGCCCTGCAGCTCCTCCAGCGGCGCGTGCCCGCCGCCGCCGGCGCCGCCCGCGCTCACGCACGGCTCTCCCGCCGCCGCCGCCTCGCCCGGCGCCGCCTCCTTGGCGGGCGCGTTGGGCGGCTGCGCCGCCGGCGCCTCCTGCCACACGCGCAGCTGCCTTCGGCCCCGCGACAGCGCCGCGTCCATAAGCACTCGCGCTGGCGCGCAGCGCGCCACTCGCATGCTTTTGGTTCCTGGCGACATCATATTGCATTTCCCTTCCGCTAACCTCTCTCCTGAGCTTCTTTAACAGTTCGAATTCGTGATTCCACTTCTCCGTTGCGCGTCGTGGGAGGAAGCCAGCTCAATTCCCTCTAAAACGTTTTCGGCGTGAGTAATAGTCTAAATACATAAAATAATCATTTCGTTTCAGTGGACACGTTGTAGAAATCAATTATTACGTTTGATGGCATGAAATATGAATAAAATATATTGTGTAAAATATTTATATATATTTTTATATTCACTCTTTCATATTTATGGTAACATAACACGTAAAATATGATCTAAAAATTACAGGTAAAATGGATCTGGATTATGAATTGTAGATTCTAAATAACAAATATACAATGTTTTAAATAAAATCTATTTATGTTATAAATATTTGACCGTTTCTATTAATAAATCATTTTGGTGCGTTCCGGGACCTAAAACTTTACAAAATGCCTCATGTAACTGTATTCCCTATTAGAGGCACGCAATACATTTCGTATTGTAAATTACATATATACCATATAATTAACACTAAATATTATTTTATGCAATGTTATCATTTTTCTTAATAAATAACACTCATTTATCGCAATTATTGTTTCTGTTATTGCATAAACAATATTTTCTTTGTTGACGCACTCAGTGCCCCGCGCGAGTAATTACGTGTCAGAAAGGAACGCGAGTAATTAAGAGTTGATCATTGATGTTTTTATAAATATATCGATGTATTTAATGTCGATGTTTTTTGTTGATGTTTTTGTGGTCGATATTTTTTAATGAAAAAAGTTCATCATTTAACATATCCACAAATTGAATATTCTTTAGACCAAATTTCAAAGGGTGAAAATATAAATAAAATCGACTTTCGACAGTATATATTTTAAATTAGGTAATCCAAGTTCCGTTAATTGTCATGATGATTTTTTACTTTGTTTTGTCAGTTTAATCTCAATTAAAAATAAACAAACGATACCACTTTCAAACTAAATTATCTCTCCCCGCAAAAACTTCTGTGTTTATTACTCCAGTTTTAAAAACACAGATGTTAAAGAACATAGATGGTTCTGGGTTAATGCCTTTATTAACATCGGTGTTTTAAATTTGAGCATTGATTTCCAAATATCGATTTGTTTTTGGCAATGTTCCATCTATAAGAGACAGCCATTGCTCGACGAGTGCTTGCTTCTTGTGAGATGTCCAAATGATCGACTAGCTGCGGCGCGTAGGATGGACACCCAAAATCTGGCCCACAGCAGCAAGCCAGCCCTCACTAAGAACGCGCGATCGCATTTGCCGACGCCGAATGTGTGGAGCGGCGACTGACTCTGCCCTCCCAGGACGCGCACGACGCACCAACGCCATTTTTACTTCTCGTTCAAAGCGCTGCGCTTTATATTTGCGTGATAGAATACCGTATAACGATTCGTAATTTAATGTGCAGCACATTCATGACGGCCCCCATAAAGCACCTCTTTTCACTTCACGACCGCAGGCACGTTTGCTGGCGCCGAGCACGATCGCCGGCACAATTTACATGAAACTGCCGTGAGTGTCAAAGTCATAAATTCCAACGATTTTTCCCCTAAATTATAGAATTAGTTGCAGTCGAAAGTGCGATCATGCAGATATGAGCATGACACTAATAAAACATAACTTGCGTTATCCCTTGACCCCGCAATTGCTATTACGATACAATTCTAAAGTACATGACAAATGCGAGGATGTTTTTCCGTTGCTTCTGACGAAACCTCGACAAATACTGAAAATTCACGGTAAATGGCAGTCATGGTACTTGGAAATATTTTGTGGATTTCCTACTTTCTGTGAGATTATCTACATACAATTAATCCTTAAAATATCGTCAGAGATAAAAAAAATATTGGATAAAATCAGAACATTATATATAGAGCGCGTTAATTCACACGCACATTGTATCTACCCAGAATTCCTAGTTTCGGAAAAACAGAGTTTGAAAGTTACAAATGTTGCACTTACTTATGGAGTGACAATGTTTGCTTGAGAGTGACAATGAGGAAAAGCATTCTTCCTTTTGTATGGACAAACAAACTTTGTACAGGA
This sequence comes from Acheta domesticus, assembly GCA_031308135.1. Taxonomy (NCBI): domain Eukaryota; kingdom Metazoa; phylum Arthropoda; class Insecta; order Orthoptera; family Gryllidae; genus Acheta; species Acheta domesticus. Next base: position 36,185,478 of record JAHLJT010002630.1, read on the forward strand.
AGTAGATGTGAACGAGTGGTCTCCAAAATTAACATTGACTCAAAAATGACATTGAATGGACGTACAGTGTTTCTGATCTAAGCCATCAATACAGGCTTGTTTGCCTTTCACTTAACAATCGGTTCAATCAGTTCCAGTATGAAGGTGGAGAGTTAATCTCTTCAAGGTAGTGTAACAAAATTAAAATCACTTGTCTACGTGAATCTACTTGATAGTTGAGATGAGTGTACACAAAAGAGAAAAATACCAAACTAGTAAGAGTAATTCCTTGTGCTAGCGAGTTTGGAAAGGCCTCACCGTGGACAGTTCATGTCTGGCGGGCGGCTCCCTGGTCGTAGGGGACTCGTTTTTCGACAGCGGCACGTCGGCCGCCGACTTCTCCCTCCTGACGCACTTCTCCTTCTTGGCGAGCAGCTCGGTCGCCGCCGCCACTTGCGTCTCGGAGGCCCTGCGCTTCACGGCGGCCGCCGCCTCCCTCTTCGCGGCCTTAGGGACGAAAGAGTTACTTATGATACTGCTGGTGCAAGGGAGCACCCTCAAGCTTAGTCTCCGAATGGAGAGTTGCAAGGCCCTGAGAGGCGAGTGTTGCCTTGTCGCACCTTGGTCTCGCGCTTGGCCGAGGGCGGGGCGGGGGCGGCGGCGTGGGCGGGAGCGGGGGGCGGCGGCCTCCGCGCCGACGCCTCGCGCTTCTTGGACGACGGTGGCGCCGCGCGCGTCGACAGCTCGCAGCTGGACGTGCAGCGCCTGCGCAACCACACGCGCTCACTCCCTCGTTGCTACGGGCGCCAATCAACGCTTACTTTCACTCGTACATTGTTTGGATTGCCACTAGTAGTCAAATAAATAAACGGAAAATACAATGAACATAGTATGCCTTTAACACTCCTGCTGTATGACTTGACACTGGTTCTATTTTCTCATATTTTTAAAAAATTACCTGCTTAATAGAACTTTTTGCCAATTTATTCTTATCCAAAGCTAGTTTTGCGCCGTAATTCCATCATTTAAAAAAACATTATAATCGGGTCGAAAAATAATTATTAATAAGTCTGTACCTTAAAAGTGTAAATATAAATGCATGTAGTGAAAATTTCTACGAGAAAATAATATTTTCTAGAATAAACATTTGCTTGCTCCATGCACATCACGACTCTTGCATGATGGCTCAAAAAGTGTTTCCCTTCGACCTTCTTTATACGCCTGAGAAGTTTGTTTATTCTGAGACACTGTATGCGCGCTTTAATCACATAAGGTCTGCACGAATTGTGTGTTAAGATTCGTTCAGGTCAGTGGGCTGTTTTTTGACAAATTCTGAAGCGTGAGCATCGCTGCGTACTGAATTATTACCCTTCCGTTAGATAGACAGAGCGCCAGTTGTTAATGTCTCGAAAGGGTCAGTTCAGTGTGTGAAATTGGGAGGTCAGGGTTAATTTTTACAAATGATCTACCTTGTTCCGACATCGTCACGAAAAATAATAGTGTAAGAGTTAATGCAATTGCATTCGCATTGAAAGCACATGCTTGCATGCGAATGGAGTAATCGGAAGGATGTATATGAGCAGCGATTTTTCAAGAAATTTCGAGTGTTAATTTTTATGAAGCTGTTGATTGCTGAAGCGCCCACCTGGCGGCGGCGGCGGCGGCGGAGGGCTTTCGCGCGGAGGCGGCCTTGGGCGGCGGCGCGGAGGGCTGCCGGGGGCGGAGCGCGGGGGCGGGGGCCTGGGGGGCGTGGGCGCTGCGGCGCTTGCAGCTCTCGCGCTCGAAGTTGCGCAGCGCCGCGAAGCAGGCGGCGTAGAGCGCGCGCAGGCAGTCGTACACGCAGTCGGGCGGGAAGGGCGCGCTCGCCGGTTGCGCGTCCACCTGGCGGCACACGACACCACTCGCTCACCCTCTCTCCTTCCCTTCTCTCCCTCCGTCGTAATGCCTTTCTGACTCTCTCCCTCTCCTTCCTTCGTAGTTTCTTCTTTCTCACTCTTCTCACTCTCCCTCTCCCCTCTCTCCCTCTCCCCCTCCCCCTCTCCCCCTCTCTCCCTCTCCCCCTCTATCCCTCTCTCCCTCTCCCCTCTCTCCCTCTCCCCCTCTCTCTCCCTCTCCCCCTCTCTCCCCCTCTCCCTCCTCTCTCCCTCACTCTCTCTTTCCTCTCCTTCCCTCGACGTTTTTATCTCCCTCGCCCTCTCGTCTTTCCTCTCTCTCCCTCGTGGTCTCCTTCTCCCTCTCTCTCGCTCCCTTTTCCTCAATCTCACTCTCCTTGTCGCTCTCTGCCAGCGGCGCTTGACCTCCAACGCACCAGACAGATCGCGACGACACGCGGTAAGAACAAAAACATATAGAGCTAAGAGTTCGTGAACACAGCGACGCGAGCGGCGAGATTTGGAACAGACACTGTGTTTTCATCGTGGAAATGCATGTGAGCAGCGCGATGGATAGAGAATTGCTAATAAACTATTTTCTAGGCCACCTGTTTGGCCAAAGCTGGTCAGAACACAAAGTGCATCTTATAAACAAAAGAAAGAGCGCAGGCCGTGAGTTAGCGAAGTAATTTGGTGACTCCTGAACACCATCGCGATGACGCGAACAAAAGACGGAAGTGGCGCGCCTCCAATTGTCTGCGAGTCGCTCCTTGTTTCATAGTTCTGCCCTCATTATCATGGAGGCTGGCATCTCTTCTTGTTTACACGTGCTTATCTTGCGGCAAATTTTAGCATGTTTATATGGACAACACTTTCTGCCGTAGAGGAGTGCTTCATAAGCGTGTGATTGCATTGCCATTATAATCTGTCTTTGATAGTTTTAAACCAAGAGCATTTTCCAAGTTTGTGAAAAAAATGGTATCATTATGGACAACAGAAATCTGGGAGAAAGAAAATTTTGAATCGTGATGCATGCACATTAAGGTATCATACACGATGTACCATATGATAACGCAGTTGACTTTGAAAGGTGAATGCGGGTATCACACAAGAGTTTGCGACATTCAAAGGCAATTTTGAATTACACTGAGTGCCAGACTATGATACGACATTAAGACGAGCAAAGGTAGACATGTTGTGACACAGGTGATACAGTCCGGAAAACACACTGAACGCAAGTGAGGTTATGACACACGTGTTTGTGAGGTCCGAGGGCAATATCGAATCCCACGAGATATCACACACGTGTTTGAGGAGTGGACGGACAATATTGAATCCGGAGCGATGACACACACGTCTTTGAGGTGCGAGGGCAATACTGAATCACAAGCGATGTTATCACACAAGTCTTTGGCAGGTGCGAGGGCAATACTGAATCACAAGCGATGTTGTCACACACGTGTTTGTGCGGTCGAAGGGCACTACAGAATCGCAAGCGATGCTATGCAGGCAGGTGCGAGGGCGGTGTAGTGCAGGACCTGTCGCAGGACGAGCAGCGCGTGGTGCAGGACGCGCGCGGTGGCGGGGTGGCCCGCCTGGCCCAGCGCCGAGTCCAGCGCCGTCTGCAGGCAGTGGTAGACGCAGCCCGTGGCGTAGGGCAGCCAGTGCGACGCGGGCAGCGCGGCCACGTCGGCGCGCGCGCGCCGCGCCGCCACGGCCTCCACCAGGTGGCGCAGGCGGCGCGCCAGGCAGCGGCGCACGGCGCCGTCCCACGCGCGGCACACGAGGCGCAGGCGCGGCAGCGCCAGCGGCGCCACGCGCGCCAGCACGCCGCTCTCCAGCGCGCGCGCCCACCGCCGCCCCGCGCCGGCGCCCGCCATCCCGCCACGGCCCCCTCCCCCTCCCGCCCACGGCCACCTGCGCGCGCCGCGCATTGTTGGCGGCCGCTGAGAGGTGGCAAACACATCCTCTTTCACACGTTTCTTCACCGATGGATTGGTTGATTCTTCTTATCATTTCGGGCGCGTCGACTACTCAGGTCATACGTCCTCTACACGTAGTGCATTTTTTTTTTCATCGGGAGGGGGTCATCTTCCCTCGCTGATCTGGCGCCGACTTTTCCTTGACCGATGGCTTCGATGCATGGATTGATTCTTAGTCATGTCGAGCGCGTCAACTACACAAGTCATTATTCCCGTAAGTGTAGAGCGTGTTTTCTCAACAGAAGATGGCGGTGATCTTCCCCCGCTGGATGGCGAGATCCGGCGCCGACCTATCGTCGACTTTCTTGACCGACGGTTTGGAGAAACACGGGTAGAGGTCATTAGGCCTCGTTCACAATGCAATCTTAAACGTAAACATGACTGACGTAGCCGCAAAATCTAGAGAGGAGTCATTAAGCGAGACCGTTCACAATACCTTGACGCAACCTTAGACGTAAATCTGTAAACTCAAGAGTTCACAAGCACCAAGCTTTTTCGTTAAGTATACGTCGGAATTTCACCGAATACCAACTAGAGAGCACCACGAAAGAAACAAATATGGTGGATTTCAGGTTGTAGTCAAGTACTCTGTGTTATGTTATTTCATTACTGTTATGTACTGAACTACTTTGCGAACTGTTTTGATGCGATTAGTGAATGCAAAGTAAGAATTTCGAGCACTTTTCTTGTGATTTTAACTTGACGTGACGAATAAAATGATTACGTTTGGGGAATAATTTGTGAATTTTGTACAAGAGAATCCATCTTAATAAAATAAAGGAAATGCAACCACTAACACAACAGCTACTCACATGTATGTATGAAGACAAATCGATAGGAAAGAAAAAGCTACAAAATATGATGGAAAGATCATTCCACCACGCTGTTAATAGAAACGACTCGATCAAGCTTCAAAACGTTGATTTTTATTAATTTATTTATTTGTCAAAAACAGTAAAAAACTGTATATGACGTGTGGGGAAAGAGATTTACCTGCGCACATTTTCTTGAGGGCCAAAATAAAAAAAATTGATTGGTTCAGACGAAACATACGTTCGACATTGTAAATGCTTCTTTTTTCGCGTAAATTTTACTGCTGAATTTACGGCATTACGTTACGTTTAAATTTGCATTGTGGATGAAGCCGTAATTAGGAAGTCTCCAACCACATTTTATGAAGCAATGCCAGTCTCTCGAATATCAGTCATACCTTCGCAACTTTCTTATTAATTTGCGTATTAACTTGCTCAGGTTTCGAGGTGTATCCTGTGATAGATTAGACCTGCTCCAATCATTTCTTTAGATTTTTTGAAGAAAAACACGAGCAGGAGTTCTTGTCTTCAACAGCAAATCGTTTTATTGCGCGCCAATGAAAATGTGTTTGGAATGTTGTCAGCTGTGCTCGCTGCGAGCGTTTTCGTTCAACTGTTAATTGTGCCAGGGTAGGGAAGGAAACGTAGGCTATCGATCAAGAAAAGTTGCACGGGTAGCACTTTGCACTCGCCTCGGGAAATCAAAACAAATGATAAACAATGTTAGTTCCGAAGTCGGCCGCCGGCGCCGTTGAGCATCCCCCTCGAGAAATGTTTCAACTACTTTCTGCTACAAATATTTTAATACTTCGGGAATATTATTAATTCAGCGAACAAGTTAGTTCTTTTAGCTTACATATTTTATGTTTCTGTATCCGTGAAGTTTCACTTGGAACGCGCAAAGCAGCCTCGCCCCTCTTTAAATATGAACTGTTTTGAAATCGCACTCCACAACATGTTGTCCTTGAAATTCGCAGTTTATGATTTCATTGTGATGGCTCAACTATAAACAACGTGCGGTAATTCAAAAAGATCTCCAGCTTAGCTTGTTGGGTTTTCTGTGTATTCTCCCGGGCATTTTCTCTGTATCTCTTTCGTTTGTTGACTTTGTGGTTTCCTTCTTCTGATCTCTGTGATATCTTTCTAGAAATAGATTTCTGGGTGTTCTTGCACCCAGTGTTTCCGGAAGGTTTTCTTTCCAATATTTGTGCTGTGGAGATTGTAAAAGGTTAAAGATCTTGGTCCACTTCTCAACCCAGAGTCCATTTTCTCTTGCAAATAGCCTTCACCATTAAATCTTTCCAGGAGAGCAGAGAAGCTTATCGACTTTTATTTACTGGTGTATAATTAAGAATCTTACTTAAGGTATGATTCCTCATTTGATCTCTAGTAATTTTCTCCAATTGTAATTCTCAGGTCTAATATCGTTATCAAAATAGACCTCTCTCCCTATTTTCAATTTTCTTCTTCACACGGGCTTTTTACATTATTCATAACTTTCGTTGCCAACTGTGAGTAGTCTGTAGCTTTCTACCTACACTATATTACTCCCACCAAAGAGCTAAGCTATTCATAGCGCCATGACTCCCGTCCTACATTCGATCAGACAGGCGTGCGATGCAAAGATCTAGGAGGCGGTACCCGATGTTTACTGACAGCTGCGTTCCCGTCTGAAACAAACAATATTCATCAGATGCACTGCAGCTGACGCCTTGAACTCCAAGCTAACGACAGTCATCTTATAAAAGAATTATGTTGCTGGCGATTCATACAGTGTTCTGAATTCACATGATGGAAATATCTGTGTACTTATTCTGCTAAATAAACATTCTGTACATGTTTTTAGAATTTACAAATACATTTTGCGTAGTTCATGTAGGCAAACTTAATAAATTTTATCGATTTTTCCCATAAGTAGACTCTATAAATAGTATTTTAATTACTACTTATTCAAGAAATTAACTCTTACAATTTTTTTCTTATTGAAAAGTTTTGGCGAACAATTTACTTTATTTCAAATGGCTTGAAGTTTTTCGTTATCTTACTTATTTGTATGATATCTTATATTTTAAGATTATATTTTTGTATTACACTAATTTTAATTCCATTTAAACTAGTTTTTTGTTTAATAATACATATTTGCCGCATAATTTTATTCACCGAGGTTGAAATAAAATATATTTTTAATATTGAAATTATTTATATACAAAATATTTTTATACAAGTTTTGAATAAAACTATATTTCTAATTATCTAAAAGTAATTCACAAATGCGATTAAAGTGTTTTAAATTAAATGTCGCACCACTGGCCCTTATATGGATGAGATCTGTAATATAGCAGCATCTAACTCTATTTCCTAAGGCGCCTCTTTAAGAACCGTAAACCTCTTTTTTGGAATTAAACGAATATTTTTGTGGGAAACATTTTCTGTCATTGAGATGCGCCCGGCAAATAAATAACTGATTGAAAGTTTAAATGAATATTAGGCGAGAGGGGAGCAATTTTTTTCACGGCCCTCTGTGTTCTGCTTTGCGTTTGTTGACCGAGGATGAACGATAAATCGAATTGCCGTCGACTTTTTCAAGAGACTTCAACGCTTGATAACAACGATGCCTTTTTTGTAAAAGGTTATGATACAAAATATCTTTACTTGGAATTTGAAGTACTGTTTTAAGAAAAACAAAAAGACTCAAAGAAACTTACGTGATTTCTACAGCTCATTATGCCTTTACCAACTCTTTGATGTTCTGAACTAATATACGCGTTACATATAATGTGAACTCATTTCCATCAAACATGTAAAAAACTTCGCTCATTAGCGCCTGTATTGACTCATTTGTTTACTTCTATCGTCGGTTACTATCTTCTGTCTCCTTTATGGATTGGATAGCGCTGCATTTTTCGTAAATGGTTTAGAAGCAATGTCAGTTGGTGGTGAAGGAATGAACTTAAGCCTTTATGATAAAACTGCAGTGATTTCAAAAGCATCGCAGAGAGTTGAGAAGGTAAGGCGCAGAGAGTAAACGTAACGCGCTTTATAACATTTGGAAGGTTTCAGCATTTATCGCTTGGAAGCCGGGGAAGGGCCTACAATCTAAGAGAAATGCAGATGCGATCGACATCTTTCTCAAAGAATTCACTTGAAATTTGTAGGTTTGCTCATTAGAATAAAATTACGTTCTGGGTTTTCTGTTTTTCTCTTATTTTGCAGTGAATTTAATATTTCATGTAGGAATAACGCAATTGCTTTAAAGATGTACTTGTGATCACTTAATTCACATCTTATTTTTATATTTTGTTTTTTTTTGCAACGAAATAATGCATGAGTGTTATTTGAAGTTCAAAATTTTAGCATTTTAGCACCTTTTATTTGCTTACGAGTTCATTGAATGTATATTTTCTTAAAATAGGAGTTATACTGCTACACTGATACGGATCAAAGACACCTTTTCGTATTCACACGTTTGTCTTGGCCAATTTTGAGTGAACTGCGTCAAAAATAAAAGTAGAATAGGTGTTTATTGAAACATCGCGTGGCTTATTTCTCTCGTAAAAAAAACAGGGTTCGGGAGAGAGAATAATAAAAATTTTACAAGGAGTTTACAACGTGTGAAGGCGCGGTCGATGGCCCTCGTGCCGTGATTAGCCAATTCCGAGGAACTGGCAGAGGGCCAGCCAATGCGCGACAGCTTTATTGAATCTCCTCCGCGAATAGAAAATAAAATATTCCACGGAAAATCGGAAAATGATCTTATTTTCATTGTATTCCTAATAAACGTGTAAACATTTGAGGAGATGGAAGTCACTTTTACCTTTGTTACCTCTCTTATTGCTTAGACGCAGCTCTTCACTGGCTCGTAGTTGCAGAAAGAAATCGTTTAAATTGTCTGATCCGCTCCATCCGGTTCATAATTTATTGATTTTGTCTATATGTTTGCAACAATTATCTTAGAAATCGAAAAAAATCTCAAAATAATAATTATTGATTCGCTGAAGAAATGATCCCCTCTATTTCCACGTAATATGGTTATGCTACATGAAAACATCAGACACGTACATTTTACTACAGAGAAGAGTTGTTCAAAAGGATCAGAAGGATCGTTACTTCATTGACAGTGGCATTGCATACGTCGATAGCAACGTTCACGAGTCGATAAAGTGCATAACCGTTTGCAATATTAGATTTGATTTCATTAAACAAACAATTTGCCTTCTTTTACGAAGTGATGCTGACTCAGCCTACCAGACCACGCAAAATCCGCTACGCTCCTTTCACTCTCTAGTAGAGAAAGGAGGTATCACTCGGGGGACGAAAATAGGCAATTTGAATTTTGCTCAGAGGCTTCTTATTGACGTGAGGACCTTTTACATGTAGTAATCTACAATATAGGACAGCCGGCTTTACTTCCCCTCTGAAAGGATGTGTTCGAAACTTTTTTTGGCCCTGAAAATTCCACAGCTTCGATCGGGTTTGAAATCGCGAACTTGGGTATAACAGCCCGATACGCTAACCGTTAAACCACCAAAACCACAAACCACATTTCATTACAATCTTTTTTTAAATTTTTAAATATGTTAAGTAACGTCAGGAAGATCCTTTGGAGCGCCTGCGACACTCTGCGGTGTATCCAGCAGAAAAAATTAATCATCCGTTGATAAAGAGATACTGCAGCAGCATATTATTAGTCATTATGAATCACCTTAATCTGTAAATGGTGAGGTCATTTTTTGTCACGTAACTGGTGATGTGGGGACTGGACATGCCCCAACACAAAAGTTTGATTAAAAGTGTTGAAATAACAAAAATGTCTGCTTTGGTTATATGAACACGAAATTTTGGGCATAATCATTAGGATTAATACAAAAATAATGAAACAAGAAGTATAGTTCCTTATCAAAATTAAAAAATATTTTAATGTCAACATGAATCACTAAAAAAGCACTTTTCCAACTATATTTTGTACCAATTCACAGACTGTAAAATTGTGTTTTGATAGACAGAATCTGATTAAGGAGAAACAATGAATTACATCTCATGACTATTACAACACAATCTCAATTTTAAGTCCCTTTCCACAGTCCCTCATTCACTGCAATTTCCGCATACACGCACTCCACGCTCTCCCCTTTACGTTCACCTCTGAATTCGCTCTCTTCCGCTTGTAAATTGACCTTCACCCATTCCCCAGATCCTCGTTCATCTCCCCTAATAATATCCCTCGAAGGATCCATAGTTTTGTGAAACATAAAAAAAACATCAACACGGGATAAAAAAGTACGTAATGGGTGAGAAGGGGATTGATTACAGCCCAGGCGCCAGAAAAATCAACATACCGTGTCTGCTCACCTTGTACAATGTGACCACTTCCGGGTTCCCAAAACAACCATCTTCCTGAGAGGTACCCAAAAGCACAGGTTCCTTGGCGCATCCGCTTTGCATGGGTTGGGTATTGTTCAAAGGCTGGGGCTCTACCAGCCACCGCATCACCAGCTGCGTGTTAAGGATGAAGTCCCCAGCGAGTGCCCTTATGTGGCCCGGCGCGCGCAGGTGCCCCGCGCGTGAGAGGGCGAGGGTGGAGGGCGGAGGGCGGCGGGGGGCAGGGCGATGCCGGCGCTCGCCTTCCTGGCGTCCTGGCTGCGCAGGCGCCGCGCCCCAGGCACGTGCCCTGCGCTGCGCACCGCCCCTCCCGCGCGCATTCCGAACAGCGCTTGCTTCATTCGGTCCCAGGCTGCCCCATTTCAGTTCAAGCGCTCGATTAGCTCCTTCTGGAAGGAGCATAGAAACTGCTTTCTGCACACATTAATGGTTTAAATCAATTGAATTATAATAATAATAATAATAAAGATGGTTTGAGTGTGCATATGTTGTTCTAAGTAGCTTTGATGAGTGAACGCCGATAACTTTCGACAAGCGTCTTTTTAGACAGTTATTGCACATAGAGCGCACAGCACTATCCATTTTTTGTGCATGCCCGTTTCAAGTTTCGTATCACTATTGTGCATCTGCGCATGCGCAGAAGATCGATAGTGCTGTGCGCTATGGTGTGTAAAAACTTCCTTCTGTGTGTCACCGTTTGATAGCATTGCTCGATCGAGAGTGACGTCACCCGACGACGGGCCCAGTCGCGCGGAAAGCCAGCGTCCTATGCTTTGATTCAAACGCAGAGTCCGTTGACGTTTATTCAGCTATTACGGTGTCATTCAGTCGGGAGCTTAAATGTCGCTACTGAAGTGACGTTTAAGCTCCGGATTGGAGGACACCCCAACAGTTGATTAAATCGACGAGTACGTGTGTGAACCCACGGACCAGGGCTGTCCAACTTAGAAGGGCTTATGGGTCGCACATCAAACTCTAGTGAAGCCGCGCTAACTCTGAGATTATACTGAAACAAATACGTATTAGATACGACTTATATTCAACAGTTGATGATTAATGTACATAGAACATAAAAATTAATATATAATTAAATAACTAGTGGTGCTACAGAATGGCACAGACTTTCCCGTATTAGTTTCCTATTTCTTTGGGTCTGGGCTAGCTATTCGAAATTATCACATACTCGTGCCAGCTGCCATCTATTTCCTTCCAAAGTATATTTTTTTGACGTTTTCGTGACATTTCAGTTTCCTAATGGTATAACGGAAATATTAATGTTTAGAATATTAAAGAACACTAAACTTCTTCTTAATGGCAATTTTAGCCGATTTTAAGAAAATGGCGTATCATTAAATAAAAATGAGATGAAGCGTGCAATCGTCTTGTGTTTGGTTGGCATAATAGAGCAGCGGCGGGCCGCCCGTGCGCAGGGGCGATGGCGGCGGGCGGCGGGGAGCGACGTAAGCGCGGGCGCGGGCGCGCGGCGGGGCTGCAGGCGCTGCCGGAGGAGGTGCTGGCGCAGGTGGTGGCGAGCGGCGTGCCGTGCGCGCAGCTGGCCGCTCTGCGCCCGCTGTGCCGCGCGCTGGACCGCGCGTGCGGCGACGCGCTGACGCGCGCCTTCAAGCGCCAGGTGCAGTGCGCGGCCGAGCGCCGCCCCGCCGCGCCCCCGCCCCCCGCGCCGCCCCTCCCGCAGCTGTGGGCCGCCTACGCGCGCCGCCTGCTCGACAACGTGCTGCTGCTGCTCGACGTGGCCATGGCCGACGCGCTCGCCGCCGGCCGCCTCTGCTTCTTCGCCGGACGCCTCCTCGACGAGGTCAATGGCAGGAGCGCGCGCGCGTGTTCAGGGGGATGTTCAGGGGGAAAGGTGGGCGTGGCCATGGCCGCCTCTGCTTCTTCGCCGGACGCCTCCTCGACGAGGTCAATGGCAGGAGCGCGCGCGCGTGTTCAGGGGGATGTTCAGGGGGAAAGGTGGGCGTGGCCATGGCCGCCTCTGCTTCTTCGCCGGACGCCTCCTCGACGAGGTCAATGGCAGGAGCGCGCGCGCGTGTTCAGGGGGATGTTCAGGGGGAAAGGTGGGCGTGGCCATGGCCGCCTCTGCTTCTTCGCCGGACGCCTCCTCGACGAGGTCAATGGCAGGAGCGCGCGCGCGTGTTCAGGGGGATGTTCAGGGGGAAAGGTGGGCGTGGCCATGGCCGCCTCTGCTTCTTCGCCGGACGCCTCCTCGACGAGGTCAATGGCAGGAGCGCGCGCGCGTGTTCAGGGGGATGTTCAGGGGGAAAGGTGGGCGTGGCCATGGCCGCCTCTGCTTCTTCGCCGGACGCCTCCTCGACGAGGTCAATGGCAGGAGCGCGCGCGCGTGTTCAGGGGGATGTTCAGGGGGAAAGGTGGGCGTGGCCATGGCCGCCTCTGCTTCTTCGCCGGACGCCTCCTCGACGAGGTCAATGGCAGGAGCGCGCGCGCGTGTTCAGGGGGATGTTCAGGGGGAAAGGTGGGCGTGGCCATGGCCGCCTCTGCTTCTTCGCCGGACGCCTCCTCGACGAGGTCAATGGCAGGAGCGCGCGCGCGTGTTCAGGGGGATGTTCAGGGGGAAAGGTGGGCGTGGCCATGGCCGCCTCTGCTTCTTCGCCGGACGCCTCCTCGACGAGGTCAATGGCAGGAGCGCGCGCGCGTGTTCAGGGGGATGTTCAGGGGGAAAGGTGGGCGTGGCCATGGCCGCCTCTGCTTCTTCGCCGGACGCCTCCTCGACGAGGTCAATGGCAGGAGCGCGCGCGCGTGTTCAGGGGGATGTTCAGGGGGAAAGGTGGGCGTGGCCATGGCCGCCTCTGCTTCTTCGCCGGACGCCTCCTCGACGAGGTCAATGGCAGGAGCGCGCGCGCGTGTTCAGGGGGATGTTCAGGGGGAAAGGTGGGCGTGGCCATGGCCGCCTCTGCTTCTTCGCCGGACGCCTCCTCGACGAGGTCAATGGCAGGAGCGCGCGCGCGTGTTCAGGGGGGAAGGGAACGACGTGTGAAGGACAAGGCAGGGTGAAGGGGATACAGGGATGAAGGGCGTTGGGCGGCGAGGCGGCGTCCGTGGACCGGGGCGGCAGGGAGGAGCATTTGACCGAAACCCTCAAATGATTTATTGCTATTTAATTGCCACACATTTAAATGAATTCCCAAGTTTGTGTCGAAACAAACGACGAATTTAACGACAGATTTATTTAACGATTTACAACCCGAATTTAAGATTGTGTGCTGGTGTGACGCTTCAAGCCAGCTCAGACCCGTTTTCGCCACGAAAACGCGTGTCAATGAATGAGCACTGAATGCTGTGCTTGGCGTCAGATGGGGGCGGTGGAGCGCGAGGCGGGCGCGGCGTGCGCGGCGGGGGCGGTGACGCTGGCGCAGGTGGAGGCGGGCGCGGAGCGGCTGCGCGGCGTGCACGCGCTGGCGCTGGCGGCGCTGCGCCACTTCGTGCTGCTGGAGGAGCGCCGCCCGCAGCGCCGCCTGGCGCCCGCCCCCGCGCGCTTCGGCCGCTTCCAGTGGAGCTTCATGGGGTCGCTGCGCGCGCGCCCCGGGCACGCGGTGCGTCCCCGCCTCCCCCCTCGCGCCCTTACAGTTAGTCACAAGGACGTAGCTAGGGCAACTCAGCCCCTCTCTCGGTGTCAGTTTGCTCTCGTGGTTTCTCCGATCAACACCAGGCAAATGCCGGAGCAGTATCCTAACAAACGCGCCTCAGACCTCGAACGATGTTTTCTTCCCCTGGTTCTCCTGCACACATGCACAACTCTCTCAAACATGCCGGGAGCTTAGAACTTGTGCGGGCTGGGGCGGTCCGCTGTGCTGGGAGACACCTGCTCGGGGAGAATGCCGCATTTGGACGTGTAGGTGTGCACCGGATCTCGCCGTCCACCGGAGGAAGAATTACATTCTGATCCGCTATAAAACATGCACTACACCTACGTATCTAATGTTACGTATCTAATGTCCAAATGCGATCGGATCACTAATTGAGCCTTTTCCTTGGTCTCCTCCACGCTCTCTTAGTTTAACCGTCCTTAATCCTCTTCAGTGACCACACTGGAGACATCGTGCAGCCTGAAGTCATGGGGCAAGAGGCTCTTCTTTCACTTGAAGCTGTGAGTGCCAAAGCAGGGCAGCGGACAGAACATGTGAGGCAGAATCAATTGTCTCTCTGAAGAGAGTCACTTGCGTAATTCTGCTCCGGTTGTGAGAACTTGTCCTACAGTTGTGTTTTGGTTCTTGTTTCTTCCCTCAAATTGGTCCAAAAGAAACAGAACCGCTTTCTGAAAGGGACGTCGTTTTGTTTTGTTGCGATGCCACGCGCACGGCCTTCTGGAAATTATAATAGATCTTGCGCGTTTCCGCATGTTCAGTCCATTGCAGACTGCCCAGGAGACAGGTCACCGTCATCGCGGAAAGTGTTCTCTAGGTTTTGCACGAAAAGGAAACAAGATATTTACGTTTTTTACTTTGTTTATGTAGTGATCGTGTTATTTAACTTCCAAATGTTTGATCTTCCAATTATTTAACTTCCAATTTCAAAACACAAATCACAGAAAGATAGTTTTAGGTTTTTCTGCGAACTTTTAATGACACGGTTTTTACCATTGTTCAACTTAATTATAAAATGTATCTGTATTCGGTAATATCGCTCCATTTTTAGTAGTGTCATGCAAAATCGATTGCAAATTAACGATTCTCTTTGCACACAGTGCATCTTTGTCATCAATGCTAATTATTGCGAACTAAAATTATTTCAAATGTGAATTGAAATATTTCATTACAATGAACTTCGAAGCGGACTTCTATAAAACGTAAATGCGCATGTGCTTTAATGAATTTCTAAATGGACTGAGCAACATTGAATTTCAAAGTACCTTGGTGCGAAGTGATTTCGTAAACGTACTTGTGCTTTAGTGAGTTACTAACTTTACTTGTGCTGGAATGTAATTATTATAGTTTGTGCTTTAATTACTTTCTAACCACGTGTACTCTTGTAAATTAGTAAATGTTCTTGAATTCTGTTGAAATCGTAAATCATTTTGTGCTGCAATGAGTCTAATCGCTCTTGTGCTTGAATGAGAGTTAAATGCCCTTGTGCTGGAGTGTGTATCTAAACGCCCTTGTGCTGGACTGAGTGTCTAAGTGCTCTGTGCTGGAGTGTGTGTCTAAGTGCTCTGTGTTGGAGTGTGTCTAAGTGCCCTTGTGCTGGACTGAGTGTCTAAGTGCCTTGTGCTGGAGCGTGTGTCTAAGTGCCCTTTTGCTGGAGTGTGTGTCTTAAAGCCCTGTGCTGGAGTGTGTCTAAACGCCCTTGTGCTGGACTGAGTGTCTAACTGCCTTGTTTTGGACTGAGTGTCTAAGTGCCCTTGTGCTGGAGTGTGAGTGTCTAAACGCCCCTGTGCTGGACTGAGTGTCTAAGTGCTCTGTGCTGGAGTGTGTCTAAGTGCCCTTGTGCTGGACTGAGTGTCTAAACGCCCCTGTGCTGGACTGAGTGTCTAAGTGCCCTTGTGCTGGAGTGTGTCTAAATGCCCTTGTGCTGGAGTGAGTGTCTAAGTGCCCTTGTGCTGGAGTGAGTGTCTTAAGTGCCCTTGTGCTGGAGTGAGTGTCTAAGTGCCCTTGTGCTGGAGTGTGTCTAAGTGCTCTGTGTTGGAGTGTGTGTCTAAACGCCCTTGTGCTGGAGTGTGTGTCTTAAAGCCCTGTGCTGGAGTGTGTCTAAACGCCCCTGTGCTGGAGTGTGTGTCTAAGCACCCTTGTGCTGGAGTGTGTCTAAGCACCCTTGTGCTGGAGTGTGTCTAAGCACCCTTGTGCTGGAGTGTGTCTAAGCACCCTTGTGCTGGAGTGTGTCTAAGCACCCTTGTGCTGGAGTGTGTCTAAGTGCCCTTGTGCTGGAGTGTGTGTCTAAACGCCCCTGTGCTGGAGTGAGTGTCTAAGTGCTCTCTGCTGGAGTGTGTCTAAGCACCCTTGTGCTGGACTGAGTCTAAACGCCCTTGTTTTGGACTGAGTGTCTAAGCGCCCTTGTGCTGGAGTGTGTCTAAGTGCCCTTGTGCCGGAGTGAGTGTCTAAACGCCCCTGTGCTGGAGCGTGTGTCTAAGTACCTTGTGCCGGAGTGAGTGAGCGCCCCGTACGCAGGCGGGGCCGGTGGGCGCGCAGGAGCGGCTGGCGGCGGCGCTGCGCCTGTACGTGAGCGAGGGGCAGGCGCTGATGCGCGGCGCGCGGGCCGAGACGGCGCGGGCGGGCGCGCCGGCGCTGGAGGGCACGCGGCCGCGCCTGGTGCGCCTGCAGGAGCAGCACCTGCTGCTGCACGCGTGCGCGCTGCGCTGCCTGCGCCGCCGCCACCCCGAGCTGCCCCGCTCGCCGCCCGGCCGCCCCGCCGTCTGGCCCTCGTGCGCGCAATAAACGCTCGCCTCGCTCCCTCACGCTAAGGCTGCCTCGCCTTTCATTTCTCGCGCACTCACGCACTTTCGACACGAGCTACATGGCGGAATCCAATTCAACCGCTGCTGTCGACGAGGGAATTCGAGCTCCAGACTGCTGGTTTTCCTAGTTTCTGTTACTCTAATCGAGACGAATGCCGGAGTAACATCCTAACAAATAAACCACAGACCGCGCACGACCTTTCCTTTCATTTGTCCTATTCTCTCCCCTCACACATACACACACTCACACGTACTAAACTAAACTACCACATGCAGAGAGACCGAGAGCTATCTGCTTATCTCGGCTGGAGCGGTGCTCCGATGATGGGAGATACCTGGTTGGGGAAAATCTCAGTAATCTGGCGTAGGTCAGTATCGGATCTTGCCATCCAGCTGTGAAAATAATTCTCAACATTTACGCAACTAATGACCTTAGCAGTTGACGCGTCCGGAATCACTAATGAATCCATCAACACGCCAAGCCCCGCTGAGGGAGGTACCTGGAGAGGGCAAACCCCTGCAAATTGACGTTGAGGTCTTTGACATATTTCACTATACAGAAGAACGAACAAACGATGTACTGCATTTACAGAACCCCTGTCCGTTGCAGTTGACAAACCCAGAATCAATATCCATTCACTCTTTCGAACCTGCTTCAGTGACAGCTACCAGAACTGGAGCTTCTTTTAATCAACATTACAATTCAACTTCGTTGCGTGCAATGGTGTCACAATGAAATCATATTTCCATAGAATTGATCTCTCCGCAAACAAGGTAGTTGTGCAATCGTCTGTAATGAAGTACAATTTACTACAAATGGACGAGATTCATAAACATAAAATAAGTTTGTTGTTGTTAAACATTTGCTTCAATTTTGTCTGTACACGTGTTCTTTTCTGTAGCTTTAAATAATGCATATCTTTTGACAAATCCGGAAATGCACCTGGTTCCACGATGCCATTGGTCCAGGAAAACTGACACTTCAGATCTTTGTCTGACACGAGTTGCGCCGATCAGCTCGTGCGGGATACGCCGCCATCAGTAGGCGAACTTCACGTGTTACACGTGATCGAACTCTCACATCATTTGATTGCGTGTACAAATTCTTTGCGAATGGTTACTAGTGCGGATAAATTATTTTTCAATAAGTTATCAAGGTGTCTGTGTACAAAGTGATATTGAATGGAACATTTTTATTGGAATGGGGCTAATAATCTATTTCAATTACAAAATGCAAGTTCTGCCCACTATGAATCTGTCATGTGAGGGCATTTGGCTGAGCGACGCGTGTGGCAGTCGTTAAAAGCATCGCCTGCATGCGTGTGCGTGTGTGGTGTGAGGTGGGTGGGGAGAGAGATGTCAGCGCTGCGGGCGGGCGTCTCGCGACACAGCTCTTCTCTTCCTCCGACGCTGCGCGGCGCGGTTCAACTTTTTAACCCCTTCCTCCCCACCCTTCCCAACCCCGAGCGCCGCTTTTCATGCGGTGACAAGCGCGAGATAGGGGCGCTGGTGTCGAAGAGGCGCGCCAGGGAAATGGAACGTCCGCGTCGCCCGAGACAAAAGCGCAGCGGGGCGCGCCGCCCGCCGGATGGCTTTCCTCCCCCCCTCCCCCCCACACACACACACACGCACACGCACACGCACAGGCGACAGCGCTGGCGAACGAACACGGAAACTCTCGGCTCTCGGTCCCCGCACTCGACTCGCACTCGCTACACGGAACATTCGGCCTCACGTTCCATTCACGAGCTCAAAGACGCTTCTTTATAATTAATAACGAGGCGTTCCATGCCAAGCGCTCTAAGCCACACACACACAGACAGGGCAAAGCGACTGCTCCGGCGAACGAATACGCAAACTCCTGCCCCTCGGCCCTATCCCTCTCTTGCACTCGCTCTTGCAGTCCACCACAGAGGGTAAACGCTTCTTGATTCTTGTTATGTTACCACAGAACCACTTTACCACCTGCGTGATTACTTTTTTTTATTTCTTTCCTCTCGTGGGCGGTCTTTGACGGCGACGCATGATTTTTACTTTATCGCCTTAAGAATGCTTTGTTAAAAGAGAAAGTTATGTTATGGTGCGCTAGAAAGCGGCGAATTTTTGCCAGGAAAATCTTATTGTCAGGCTCTGGTAACGAAAAGGTGGATGCTGTTGCTACATTTAGAACAAAATTCTCTAACTTGTGGTGTTGCCAGAATCTATGTTTTCTCGATACCGAAAAATTGATTGACCGCAAAACGTCCGTCTTGTCATATCAGAAGTGACATTTATACATTTTTAAACAAATAAATACGTTTCATTAACAACTTTCCTTCTTAATGCAAGGATAGACAAATGGATAGGGAAAGGGTGGGGTTTAACTTGCAATAATTCTCGCACGGGTACGCTAGTATAAACTATTTTCAGTTGCAGGCGAGAACTTCTGCTTGTGTTTTTGTCCAAAAACTGTCAAGAAATGACCGAAGCAGGTAAAAATCCATCATGTGAGATACTTCGAACTCCTGATAAAGTTACAACGCAAATGATTGAGAAAGTTGCGAAAGCGTGCCTGATTCTCCAGAGATTGGCCCTGCTTCATAAAATCTAGCGGCCTGTTTCGTAACGAATACCCCCACTGCACCCGCCTTTCTCCAATCTATCGGTGAAGAAAGGTTGCGCGAGTAATAGCTTGAAACCCCAGACGTGATGCTGCGTGGAACGAATTCCGAGCGCCTTCCAGAGCGAGGGCCGTCGGTGCAGTTTGATTTCTCCCCGGGCGATGCGTCTCGGGGGCGGCGCTTCGCGAGGCCGAATGAAAGTTGCGGCGGCGCTCCTTCCCAGGACGAATGGGCGCCCGCGCTGGCGCTGAACGGCCCTCAGACAATCACTTACAGACAGAGAGGCTTTGCCTGTGCTGCGTCGTCATTCATTGAGCTGCCGATGGTTTACTGATGTCGATAGATGGCACTTGCCTCCGCCTCGGGGTGCACCTCTGTGGTGCGTTCGAAACTAGCTCGTCAGCTAGGTCGAATTCAGCCGCTGTCTGGAGGAGAATTCCAGTGGCTGGCTGCTCAGATTGGAACTTTTCCGACCAACACCAAGCGAACGCAGGAGCAGTACCCTAACAAACGAGCCAGGGCCGCTCGCGATCTTTCCTTCCTCTTCCTTGTCCTATCCTCTCGTCTTACACACACACACTAGCATGCACTACACTACCGCATATCCCGGGAGACCGGACGGGAGCTTAGAGCTTGTCCCGGCTGGGGCGGTGCCCCGCTGGTGGTTGAAGAAAACCCATCAGTTCACCTCGGCAGATGGCTCGGGATATGTTGAAAGCACGGGGACCGGATGGAGTTCTAAATTGGGCCCTCGCCCCATTGGCGTGCTTGGAGAGTGGGAAGCTAAACAACATGAGCTGCATTTCCTCGCAGGATGTCATCTTCGGCCGGGCTTTTTCACCTGTTTTGCCTGATTTTTAACCTAAATGCACAAAGACTCCTTGCTGAAGTTAGATTACTATATTTTGACAAAATTTCATTCACATATAATGATGACCTGACATTTGTTTCAGTAAATGTATAATTGTTATATTTCACATCTACAACTGCCTAAAAAACTAAATATGAATCGATCACGCAATGTTAAAGCGGATCAGTTTTACTTTGCGAATAGATTTACCTCTCTAATACTCATTTAGCTACATTTTGTGACATTAAATGGTTCTTATCAACTCTCTTGAATGATTTCGTCAATTGCATTTTTAGTTTCGTGATGAGTTAAATTAAAAGAGAAATACAAATCAGATAATTATGTTAAATGAAAGTTTGATTCATGTATTGCGTATACAACATAACGTATTGCGGACGCAAAACTTTTATTATGTCTATTTACTATTGATAAGTGCTGCAAAATGAGTGTAGCTGCACCAATGCAATTGCACCAACCAATAACATTGTGCGGGGTGCCACGGACATTTAACAGCGATACAATGAATACAGCTAAATGTACGGTAAAGTGAAGAAGAAGTCTTGATTTAAAGAAAATGCAAATTACAACACCTCACCGCATTGAGCCAAGAAGGAAAAAACACATTAAATTACATTCTGAAACGCAGACAACAAGTATTAATTGTCGAGTGAATAGTTCGTTTCAAATCGTGATTTCGAAGAGGACATATTCATTCACAACGATGAACGTCCTTCGTCTTATTTCGTCTCCTTCCCAGGTGTGTCTTTTGCTGCAGCAGCTTTTGCTCATTGGTTCCTTCTCCGAGTCTTGTGGGCGGGGCGGTGGCGAGGGACGGGGGCGAGTGCGAGGGGCGAGGGGCGGGGGCGAGAGCGGTGGCGGGGAGCGAGGGGCGAGGGGCGGGGGCGAGTGGTGGTGGCGAGGGGTGAGGGCGGGAGCGGTGGCGGGGGGCGAGGGGCAGGGGCGGGGGCGAGTGGTGGTGGCGGGGGTGAGGGCGGGAGCGGTGGCGGGGGGCGAGGGGCGGGGGCGAGTGGTGGTGGCGAGGGTTGAGGGCGGGAGCGGTGGCGGGGGGCGAGGGGCGAGGGGCGGGCGAGTGGGCGGCGCTAAATCTCGTGGGACGGCGCCGGGGACGTGGCCTGCGTGCCGCGATGTCCGCTCGCAAGGGCGACGCAGAGAGATTGCAGTCGGAGGCGAAGGGCCAGAAACAACTCGACTCTCAAGGAAACAAGTCGGACACATTTTATGGCGTGTTGTGTTATCGGGAAAACGCAGAAGTCTTCAATTGATCCTGATTTCTTTTGCGAATTACATAATTATTGGTGGAAAATTTGTGAGCAATCGATCCAGTGGTTCAGAGGTTTATGTAATAGATAAATAATGTTCATTATATTGAAATTTATTATTACTGTCGATACGATAATCAATCTACATTGATAAGTTCATGAAACGAGATCTTTTACCCGAAACCAGAAAAAATATTTTAAATAAACAGAAAAAATGGAGGTGGTTAAAGTAGACATAAGGCTAGGAATCCCTGTTTTAAACGAGTTCAGACGAGTGCACTTAAATATGAGATGAGAATATATTGTATTCATAACAGTGAAAACTAACCTAAATTACAAATGCACACTGTTTATGCTCATTGCTATGTCAATGCATATTGGCACACTGTGCGAAGTTTCCGAGAAGTTGATGTGTTAGTGCAAATGACGGAGGACAGAGCGTTGATGGAATGAGCGGCAACGCTCCTTGGCAGAGGCAGCCCCTGGCGGGGGAGGCGAGTGGCAACTCTTCGCCGTGCGCTCCCTGACACGCCCTCGACAAGGCGCCCGCCGGCGCGGGGGCGGGCCGACAAGGCCCTGGGGGAACGAGCAGTCGCAAAGGCCGAGGGGCGGAGGGGAACAGACGCCGCCGCGGCGACTGCGCCGAGCGGAGCAGCGCTACTGGGGACACGATCACCCCCTGCGCATCGCGGCCCACGCCGTCGCCCGTTCTTCTCCGCACCAGATGGTTCCAAGCGACGAATGCATTTGTGTTCAGCCATCACATGCCACGTGGAGCGCAATTGGCCTCGGCCCTGTTAGATCCTGGGTTCCTATCGGTTACCCGCGATGTCTCTTAACCCTCGTGACTTCACGTAGTTAAGGAATTCGGGTAGCGACGCCGCTCCCAGTTGTGGACTTTCTGCAGAGCATTCGCCTGGATGACGGAGGGAAACCACGACACGAGAATTGAACCTGGGCTCCCCAAATGCAGAGTCAGCGCGTCACCTGAGCCACTTCGCTTGAGAGGTGACGTATGGACGGCCTTGCAAATAGCAAACGTGTAAAGCTCTTGTGGGGAATTGTTTAAGTAACATGAATCACTGTCTCACCTTGCTCATAAATTCTCTGTCACACATTACCAATGGATGTGACGGCCGCTGGGGCGACGCAATGATTGAATATTCCTATGATCAACGGTTGTGCGGCGTTTGAATGGAAAACCATCGATCAGAGCAGATTCAGCCGCCGCTAGAGTTCTCCTTTAGACAGCCCAGCGGCTGCATTCGATCCAGAGTCCAACATCCTGACTGAGCGACGATGCTGGCCGACTCAGCTAAACTCAGTCGGTAGAACCCACGGGATTTTGTCTCACTGGTGTCTTGTCATCGTACAAATCATTCATCTTGCTTTAGGGGATTCGCGCAAGAAGGTAAAAGCAAGGGACCTCTTTCAGCCCTCCTTCCATGCCTTGCGGTGTATTATTGTGCCCTTTAATGAGTGTCTTTCTGTTGCCGCGTCCTCGCTCTTTTCATCCCTTATCTCGCCTCATTTTTGCTCGTCACCTCATCACCTGCCCCCCCCCGCCTTCTGCACGCAGCGCCTCCATCGGCGATTACGGTTACTATTTAATGTGCCGCAATTTCCGGCGCAGCCTTTCTTAGAAGCTTCTTCTGATTCTCCTCTTTCCTTTTAAACCCGCGGCCTCCGCCGTCGCCTGCTTAATGCAAATTGCGGCGGCGGTGGTGGCATGGAATTGCAGGCGCTGCTCGCCAGAGGCGCTGAGGTGCCCCTGTCCCTTGCTCCGTGGCAGAAGCACAGCCATATACCCGTAGGGTAAATACAGAATATCAAAAAATAAAGCTATTTCCTTCTCTTTTTGTATAATTCTCTGATTTGTTGGCTGCAACTCGCTGTATAATGATACTCATTACGATACAGATTTCATATGATACAGGTTCTTGACCAATCACAAACAATTTACAAACCAAGTATTGACAATTAATCTGTTACAATCTATACTACGATAATTAATCTTTCATCTTTATTAATTAAAGCTCGTTCTAGTAAATGTTTCGTTCGATTCTGTATATTAATATTAAATTTGCGTTTAATATTATATTATGCTTGCCAGTTTTAATTTCTTTTAGTATTAGTAATTTTTTACGTGGAATATTATTTAAAATAAGTTGGATCGTAATTTCACTTTGATCCTATCCTTTGACTAGCGCAGTAAGCCAAAGACACTTGCGGGGCGAATGAAAACGTTATAAAGTGCTGTTCCTTAAGATGTAAACGACATGTGAATGACTTGATAGTCACAGATTGGTCGCCATGCCAATCCATGCCACACGTGAGGTCTACGACCGCCCGAAGAATGGAATAGAGGCGTGATATGCTAGGTCATGTTTACATATACAAGGTCATGTACAATTGTTTGAAAATACACGAAGTTTCTCGTTAATTTCTGTTTGAAGTTAAAGTAATTTATAAAAAATAATATTTTAAAGAAAAATACTACAACTGTCTTCCGCAGAGTACTTTTTCCATAGAACGATGCATGCTTAAAAGACTAGCAACACGTGTAGTTGCTATTTACAAGGCCGTACACGTGCCACGTCTAATATTCGTTGAATTTTCGCTGAAAACGCTGAATTTTCGAAACTTTCATCAGTTAGAAATAATGCGAGAAAGTATCTTCTTCTGTAGGATCACTATTTTTTTGTTGTTTGATTTAATATTTAGGCAATGTTGTTATCATTGTATTCATTTTGGACAAATACCTTCTTGTGCAGCTATATGTCTCAAATAATATTTCATGTTTTGTAATGGTACTGTTAGTTATACCCTCCAAATTGCGTGACGTATGGTGCATTTGCCTCAAACGATTTATACACATTCACAATGTAACTATTTATCCACCTTTAGTATCAAAATAGCAAAAACCTGACATGTTGTTCCTTAAATAAACCACACGTTTTTCATTGAAAATAAATAGTTTGATTCAAAATAAATAAAAATGTATAAACAATTTTTATGCATTAGCATGCTGTGTAAAAGAGGTATATCTGGAAAACGTCAACATGTACAATAGCAATTTCGTGTGTGTCTACCGTAGTACAATGTTATTTTTTTGTTATTATGAGCAGCGTTTCATCGCCTGCTTTCCTTGGAAAAAAAACCTCTCCCGCCGCGAGGAAACTATAATTACGGGATGATGGAGGCCTGGCGGAACGCCGCGCCGTGTTTTTCCGAGCGCAGGGGGAGGCGAAAGGGATTAAAAACAATTTTTTGCCGGAGATTTCAACGCGCGTCGCCAATTTGCGCAAGGGAGAATGGCTGCTTGCTCCCGCCGCCGTTATAGCGAATAAAACTACTTCTTCGTTGCTCAGCGTCGCATGTTGGAAGAGGCGGCCCCTTTTTGTCGCGGGGGCTGGGGCGGGCGACCGCCGTCTTTTGTCGGCCGCCATTACGCATGCACGTCAGGCGTGCCAACCGCCGCGGCGGGGGACCATTAATCTGGGGGCGCTGGGGGATATTGCTTCACGCGTGCACGATCCGGCGACCGTCGCCTTCCTTCCCGCTCCCCTGCACCCGGCCGCTCCCCCTCCACCACGACCGCCTTCTCAACCCCGACCCCCTTCCCTTCTCCGGCCACAGCAGCCACCACCCAGTTGCCTGCTCCGTGCCCCTTTACAACTGCCTGCCCCGACCTTTCCACTTACATTCCGCTGCAGCCTCCGCCAGCGCTCTCGTTTCCTCTACTGCCCTCAATTCTCCGCCCCGGGGCATCCACCCACTCCGTGTCACCCTCTGCGCCCACACAAGACGGGCCCCCCTGGCTTCCTCACCGCCGCTCCTCTGTGGGCCAGATCCTCTCCCGCCTCCATCCCTCGCCCTTCCCTCGCCCTCCGCTGACTGCTTCACGCTCCCTTGTCACCCCGCCCCCGATCGCCGGCCCGTGCCGCGCCCTCAAGGCGAGCAATTGCCGAAATAAATCGAGGAAATAATTCCCCACGACGCCGCGCCGCCCCTCCCGCCCTCTCTCTGACCCACTCCCGCCCCGCCTTCCCTGCCAATTTCGCCTCTCCCCACCCTCACCCCACATGCCCCCCACCGGTCCCCACCTCCCTTCCATCCTGTCCTGTCGTGACTTGCCCCTGCGTGCCACACGCTCACGCCACTCTCCCGCCCTCCCGCGCCCATTCCTTCCTGACCCGCTGCGCCACGCCATGCAGCGCCGCCCCCGCCTTACCCCCCACCCCACCCTACCGTGCCCCACCCCACCTTTCCCTACTCCGTCCCACCCCGCCCGCCGGCACTTCCATACTTCCCGTAACGTTTGTCGCCGCGGGTCGGCCTCTCCCCACCCCACCCCACCCCTCCCCGCCACGACCCCTCACACTCCCCCCTCCGCACCGCTCGACTTCCCCCAATGCCCCGTCCCCACCCCGCTCCCCCGACCTCTTCGATGTGCGGCGGGGCGGGGGCGGAGGTGGCCATATGCGGCGGGGCCAATCCGCGCTGATGGGGCGCGCGACCGCCAGCGCAAAGGCTCCGTCCGAGATTGCGCTGCGCGGGCGCGCGGCGCTGCCCGGAGCGGCGACTTCTCGCGCCAGACGGAAATTGGACCCAAGCGGCGTCTGTCCCCCGCTTATTGAATGCACCACTCACGTTGCGCTGCTTGGGCGCTTCGCTCATGTTCATCTCTGTTCCGAAGACAATCTCACAACTTGTGTGGCGTCTCCGAAATTACGCCGTTTACAAACTTATGAAGTTTGTTTTATTACTTTTATATTATATTATATTTTTTTATTATTCGGTGTAAATATTATTTATTTTCAAATAATGCCCTACAAACGTATGGCTTTTTGTAAACTACGTATGATACTACCTACACAAATATTAAATGGTGTGTATTCTTAAACATAAAACATATTAAATACTTCGATTACTTGTTGAAACTAGGCCAGCTAAATATAAGTCAAATAAATCTAGCTTAAAATGGATGGAATATCTTTTGCCATAGAAACCCATAGATGTTAAGAAGTATTTTTCTTTTGTTGCACCTTTGCAAGAAATCGTAATAAATTGTAATAGACTGTGGAGTAATTGCTGAGTTCGTCTAATTGAGTGCCTTACGTAGACGCTGCTTGCGGATCGCAGCTACGGCGCCGCCCTCACCCCTCGCGCGCCCCACCAAAGAGCCTTCACCTGGCGCTTCGTTATGCTCTCGGAATTATTACTAGCGACAACGAATGGCTTGTTCGGTTCCTAATAATACGTTAGTGCAAGTGCTTGCTTGATCTCTTACACGATTCATGTTGCTGGATGGCCAGCGCAGATCCTCGCAAAAGCAAAACGGCTTTTGGGCTTCAAAGGGAGCGCCTTAAGCCCTGCGGCTTTTTCCTAGTTCCTGGCTAGCCGCCCCCCCTCGCGCAGCAGTGCTGCCAACTCTGAGCCCCGCCCCCACACCTTCCTCCCCCCGCCCGCCCGACGGCCCGAGCTGGCAGCGCGCCCGGCGGCGAGGGCTTGCGGCTGGTGCGGGTGGGGGTGGGGGCGACGGAGCCTAATGGCATCCCGCGCTTAGCCTCCGCTCGGCTCCGCTCAGCTCAGCTGACTGCGCAATATGGAGATGCCCTCCCCTCCCCTCCCCGCCCCTCCCAGCCACAGGAGTCGCTTGCACAGGCTAAAGGCCTAATGAAAGGCGCGCTCTGCGCAGGCGCTAATGCTTCTCCTAGGACGAGCTGAAGAACGCACTTCGGAGGCTTGCGCGCGCCTCTCTCTCATTTTGCCATTGAAACGCCAATAGTTAGATGAACTCATTTTGCCTGTAGAAAGTCTACAGCGTTTTCTTAAACACCCAAAATTTCCTGTTACTTCCCGTATAATTTAGGAGGGTTGTTATACTTTTTAAAGTAAATGAATTTCGCATCCATGACGCTAAACATATTTAATAAACGTTCTAGAAATTTGGACAATATTCATCAAATCAACTCGATATTTGACCTTAACACTTACTAGCTCTTTCACGACATCCCCAAAAATGTGGAAAATCTGAACTTTTATCCTTCGGATCCAAATGCAGTGAACCCTTGGGAATGGCACGAGTGTTATCTTCCAAAGCCAAGGAGCTAATGAAAAGATTATTTGCTTCTAAGAGAATGAATAATACTGACTACACGACAAGGTATCGCCCTCCAGCCTGGCTCGCCCCACCTGGAACGAGGTCTAATCTCCTTTCTGATCTTCCGACATGTGTGGTAGTGCAGTGCATGTAAGTATAAGTGTGTGTAAGAAAGGGGTAAGGAAGAGAAAGCAAAGATCGCGCGCGGTCTGTGGCTCTTTTGTTAGAGTACTACTCGGGCATTCGCTTGGTGTTGGTCGGAGAAACAACGGAAAACCATCGACCAGAGCAGCCGGCCGCTAGAATTCCCTTCCAGACAGCGGCTGAACTCGACCTATCTTTGAAGGAAGTGTCGCAGATGCGAGGACTTCCAGTCAGAGGCACCGCAGGGACATCAGTTGACGCCCCGAACCACTTGAGTGGGTGGACGCGCCCGAGCGCCTGGGCACTCGCAGAGGCCAAGGCAACGCTCGGACCGGCGGCCTTCGCACCCACTCCCTCGAGCCAGCAGTTTGAACATTTCGCTCCGCCTATTCCGAGAGACGTGGCTCGCACTCACGTGCCCCTCCCTCAGTTAAAATTCCACAAGCATGTACGTCTCTTGCGATCATACTGGTTCGCATCAATGAGACAAATTTCATTCATTTTACTCTATCCCTCCTTCAGGACTTTCGCGTTTTTAAGCTTACGTTTGTCTATATACAAATGCGTTTGCTGTGCCAAATATTTCCACTGCTCCCTTGGCTCCTGCCGGTCAGTGCAACGGGCAGCGGTGCGCGTCGCTCCCTGCAGCGGAATGTCGCGCCCGCTCGCCCGACAGAATCCGCGCGAGGGAACACGCGTCGCGGTGTCGGTCCGCGGCAGGTGCGCGAATGCGCGCGAGCGAGCGCGTGAACGCGTGTTGCGGCGGCGCCGACGCCAGCGGCGCTCGCCACACACACACACGCGCACGCACGCACGCGCGCAGAGCAGAGGTTGGCACTTTTTGCCTCTTGTACGTGCTGGACGAGCCTGCGTGTCAGCGCTGTCAGTTGAGAGGAACGGAATGGGTGCAAATGCAGAGAGGGTGTTCTGTGAATTCCAATTGTGCTTCATCCACATCGGTGTTTCTTCCTCTTGGCGTCTTCCGCCAGCGCGGCATCGCCCAGCCAGGACGAGCACTTACGCTGGCGACTGATTTCCCAAGTGTGGTAGTGTAGAGAATGAGAGAATGCAAGTGTATGTGTGTGTGACAGAGAGAGAGAAAGGGGAAGGATAGATCTCCCCTTTGTGGCCCCTTCGTTAATGACCTGCTTAACCATTTCCCTTGTATTGATGGAAGAAATCACGGAAAACTACCAGATCAGAGTGTATGACTGCAAGAATTTCCCAGACAGAGGCTGCATAACGTTCCTTGTCCGGCTCCACTAACGGCTTCACTAACGTTCGTTGTCAAAAATTCGTCACCGTCGGCACTCGACCCCGATCGGAGGCTCTTCAGTGGCAACATCTGAGCATCTAAGCCCGTAAGGGAGTCTTCACCGCCATTTCTGGTATTGTGATCATTCCATAGCGATTGCGGTGCAGGAAGGGATCAAACCGACTTCACTGCTCGACGGAAGCCTCTCACAGCAGTGCGGCAGAATCCTGCAAAAAATGTTTTTTAAGAGTTTTATCTGCGAAATCCCTGGTTGAAGTATTCTTGTACACGAACGTCTCTTGGAAAACAGTGAGGTTTTAATAAATTAACTTATTTTTTTTATTTTTGTTGTAATTTTGAAAGAGAGATTCATGGCGGAAAACAAATTTAATATTTTTGAGGGAGCGCCTGGCGCTGGCGTGACGCAGCCCGCATTGCAGCAGTGCGCTTTGTGCGTGCGCGCGCGCGCAGAGGCCGCGTCAGGGGCAGCGGATCGCTTGGAGCGAGGAGTTGTCGACTGGAGAGGCTCTTTGCGTTGGGGTCCCCCTCGAATCTCGCTGTCCAAAAACCTTCATCTTCAATAAAACTCAAACGTCCAAAAATGTAAGAGTGAAAGCACTTCTTTTGTTTTTACAGGCGCCCGCAGCCGCCAAAGAATTGCTCTAAAGGTAGCTTCTGTGAGGTTGAAAAAGATTCATGCTGAATTACGCGTTTATGACAAAACTACGTCCCGTAATTACTGTTATAATAATGCTGACATAAAACCCTAATCATTTCCTACCAAAGTCATAGTTCGTTTTGCAAACTTGGGATGGGAAAGTTACTTCAATATGAGGAAAAAACTGAAAGTTCAATTGATGTTTTTTGTATACTGCACTGATCAGAAAAGTACACACATTATTAAATCCCCACCCAGTGACTATTTGTAGGTAAAAAAATAGAACTTGAGATAAAATTTAAACAAAGTGACCCATTTATTATAAAATAGGACTAAATCTTACTTCAACTTTACTTCATTATTAATGATTTATATTATGTTTTATACAGATGCAATAAAAATGTCCCATGTGTTTAAAACACTTTTGGTATAAAAAAATTAAATTTACAGGAGGGAAAATAAATAATCCTACCTAAAAATATAATTAAAAGGACTGCGTAATTGCGTTTTATTACAGATATCATTTCTAATTTCACTCGCTTAAACTTCCACACGTGTCACCTGCATTGTCCCAGAGAAGCGCAGAGGTGGTGACAGACTCACGAGATCTTTAAATGAAGATTCCGCAGATGTTTTCATTAACATTCAGATGAATTGTAAAAACCTGCGGAAATGGGTCTTCCAGCGAGATGTTAATGAAATTGGACGAACTGCAAATGTATTAAAGTGACTGCTTTTATCTTTTCAGTACTATTATTATTTTGAATTCTCAGAGAATAAAGTGACTGAATACCATTTAAACGCAAAGCCAAAACTACGTGTATGTTCAAAAGGTTAAATTTTGAAACAGAGGTTCCTTTAAAAGTGTATGTGACCAATAAGAGAGGATTTTTCTGAAATCATGCTGAGGAAGGGAGGGGCGTACGAGGAGGAAGAGGTTGCGGTGCGGATGCTAATGAAAGAGCTTCCCTGTTACCCCGTTGGTGGCGTTGAGTCGCTTCCCGGTGTGGCGGATAGCATTAGCTTGTGGGCCGCGGGCGGGCGAGTGGGGAGGGGACTGGCCTCGGCGCCCGTGGGCGTGGGAGGGCGTGGGCGTGGGCGTGGGCGCACCGGGGGGCGATCGGGCGGTGCGTGGCGGGCGGCCGTGTTGGGCCGCGGGCGACAGCGCTACACGGCTCGCCCACCCGCTCCCCGGGGCGACCAGCCACGCCCACCGCCCCGCCACTCTGAAGGGACGGCCGCTCAGAGACATTAAATAAATTGGAAGGGCTTTCCCTGAGATTTCGCTTTGTTGCACTGTGCGTTCATATTGCACGTGAGGAAAACACTGTCTCCAGTTCTCTTTTTAAAACAAATTATTAGTGTCCGGGGTGACAAAATAATATCCATGCTTTTGTATATTGTAGGGTTTTGTATTAATTTAGATAATTGTTGCGCATGTTGAAATCACTATAGAGTCCTTAACTTTCATTTCTAATATTCTGAACGATCAAAAAAGGGCTTAAAAAGACAGCAGAATTAATTTCATATGTAATATAGATATTCAATTTGCTGTTTTCCGATATTAAACGTTATTAAATTCCTTACTACTATTAAATATATTTGCCTTACAAAAGTAAACCAAGAACTATTGTGATTATTCAATTCGTGAAATAAAAACCAATTCTGTTTAACCATATATACAAAATGCCCCAATCAGAGCGTTGTGTCTCAGAACGTTTATCGCTTTTTCTGTCCGTTTTTTCTTACCGCTTCTCCCTACTGGACAATCAAAACCTTTGACGTCTTAAATATGTCGATGCTTAAAACATCGAAATTTCTATAAAAACTTTGATGTTTTGAAAACATCGGCATCGATGCCGCACCCCTAATACCCAGCGCCCCCACTCCACGCCCCCGTCGCATCAAAGCTGCGGAAAAGATACTATAAGGTACGGCTGACGGGAAAAAACCTGAAGGGGGAAAAACCTGCCGTCAGAAGACGAGTACAGACTAATCTACTAACTTTTTTCTAAACTATTTATTGATTTTCTGGCGTGGGCATCTTCTCCACCCAGTCTTTGGCCTCCTCAGCCCCAGAAATCAAACAGCGCCACAGAAGATCGCTCGCACCACAGCCACTCCGATCAATTTACTGATTAATTTCATTGATCGCTTACTGATTAACTTTCTTTTTACTGACTAATTAATATTAGTGATTAGCATTACTGTTTAACTTAATTATCGCTTCCTTATTGAATTATTTATTTCATTAAAATGGCACAGACTTTTTCGTACTTGTTAGTTTCTTATTTTCTTACGCCTTTTTGGTTTTCCCCCAACCTCTTTACATCTCCTGTCTATTGGTTCCTAAAAGTCATATTTTTATGTATTTTGTCAGTTTTTCTGTCTACTCGCAGTAGAATGGAAATAAGACTTTAAGAATATTGTAGAAGAGTAAAACCTGATTTCATATGCACCTTTGCCTTGGGAAAATTGGTACACTCTTGCAAAAATGTCGTGGAAGCGTTTCTAAAAATTTACAAATTAAGCTAATTTTCACAGAAAATTTTTGAATTTTGAGACCAGATAAACAAATTAAATTTGTAATTTACCAAAATTAAAAGGATTCAACGAAAATCGAATTTGCGCCGTATTTATACTCGTTCTTTGCTCTATCCAATAAAAGAATTTAATCAAAAAATTTGAAGCCACCACTTAAAAACAATTTGCCTTATAGAATCTTTTTTATATCTTCATAGTATGGCCCCCTTGACGGGCTTTTTTTCACAGAGTGTACTCGAAACGACACCGCAAATCAATCTCTTATATCGTGTCTTTTACAGACAGACTGAAGCAGTCTCGCCTCGTATTTTTCTTTAGTAGATCTGGAACGACATGTCTCTTGCGTGAGAGGCAAACGGCCCGTTACGTGGACTTAATGTGGAGCCATTTGGAATAATATCTCCTTGGAGGGCGACTATCTCTCTCCGCTCTTTCCTTCGTGGCAATGCAGAGAGCTGTTTGGGAGGAGGCGATAGACTTCAAAGAGAAAAAATGTCATGTTTCTCTTATATTCTTTGGTGAAGGATTTTAACCCACAATCATCTTGCGCCCATTTTCTTTCGTATCTTGTAAGATCTTTTATATTTTCAAAAGTAGAAATTTTAAACTTATTTCTGTTTCTCAAATCGTTGGTTAAATACAGTAAACCCTCGTTTGCACGAACTCGCTTAACACGAGTTTGGCCGTAACACGAACAAAAACATGGATCTCTGCAAGGGATTACGGTCATGCGGACATTTGTAATTCTCGAATAACACGAATTTTTATAACACGAACACCGATAATTTAGGTCCCTTGGAATTCGTGTTAATCAGTGTTTACTGTAGTATATTTTCTGGAAATGGAATAGTTTAGTATATATTGTGTCTTACTAGCAAAATAATTGCAAGAGGTTTGTCTGTTTAATTTTTGAACATGTCATTTTGTGTCTTTTATTTTAATGTTAATTGTTCTTCAAATAGCGAAGTGAAACATTTGACTTTTTTGGTGACAAGCTTTCGCCCGATTGGTTGCTTTCTGATGGTTGATGGGCTGCAGATAAACACGTGTCCTGCGCAAGAATTCTGGCAAGGCGCTCTGAGTGAGAGAGAGCTCTGAGTGAGAGAGAGCTCTGAGTGAGAGAGAGCTCTGAGTGAGAGAGAGAGCTCTGAGTGAGAGAGAGAGCTCTGAGTGAGAGAGAGAGCTCTGAGTGAGAGAGAGAGCTCTGAGTGAGAGAGAGAGCTCTGAGTGAGAGAGAGCTCTGAGTGAGAGAGAGCTCTGACTGAGAGGACGGGGGAGATGGAGGGAGGTAGGGAGGGAGGGGGCGTGCGTGTGGCGTTATCGCTCCGCGAGGGCGCGAGTGGAGCTGTGTGTCCCTCGGGAGAGCAGCGCCCTCTGCTCCGGCGCCCGCATCGCGCGCCGAGGCCGCCAGGGCGCGCGCAC
The DNA here is from genome assembly GCA_031308135.1 of Acheta domesticus. Lineage (NCBI taxonomy): Eukaryota > Metazoa > Arthropoda > Insecta > Orthoptera > Gryllidae > Acheta > Acheta domesticus. The sequence goes on from JAHLJT010002630.1 coordinate 36,218,781, forward strand.
GCAGCGTCGCTCGATGAGGGAAGAGCGTCACTCCTATTGTGGCTTTGCCCCTCGCGGCCCGTCTTCGCGACGGAATATCTCACGGTATTCCGCGGCTTTCTCAGTCGCGCCGCTAGATACCGCATGATCGCCACCGTATCAAGCACTGATTGCGATCATGCGACATCTTCCGGCACGGGCGACAAAGACGCGAAATGCCGTGTGATATTCCATCGTGTCCGTAGGGGCTTGAGGGGCAAAGTTATAAAAATCGCACTATACATTGGTTTATTGGAGGAGAGTGATGGCTGTGATGGTTGGGATTGAGGTGGAGGCATTGGGAGTTGTGTCGGTGTGAGGTGAAGAGGAGGACGGTGACGGTGATTGTGGTGGTGGAGGTGGCAATGACGTTGGATTAGTGCTGGTATGGGTAGCGGTATTGTGATGGCAAAGGTGGTGGTGCAAACAAAAGCCAGTGGCATACAAGGTAGTGCAGGGTGAAGGTAGTGGTGTCATAAAGGGATGTTGATGGTTGCCGGTGGTGCAAAACGCTGGCGGCAACGAAAGATAATACGGACGGCTGTGGTAATGGCGGCGGTGGAGATGGTGGTGATGGTGTTGGCGGTGACAATTGAGGTGGTGATGAGGATGGGGTAGGCGGTGGTGGAGGAATTAGAAGTGAGGTACGGTAGTGGTGTAATTACAATTATCTCTAATGTAAATATCTTTCTTCTATTAATAAAGCCCTTCTTTCGGAGTGCTTTGTTTTCATTGCTGGGAGAAGCGCGTGCGCCATGGCGGCCGCCGTGTGTTTGCGCTGAGGAGGCGATAGCAAGGTTCTTGCGAGCGGGGGGGGGCAGGAAACAGCAACAATGCCGGGGCGCGTCGCCCAGATAAGGCCACAAGGCGGCCCGGCGCACGCGGCGCCCCTGGCGGCGGGCGCGCAAAACACCTGCAGCAGCCAACAAGTGGCGCCGCCCTCGAGCTCCCGCAGTGCGCGCGCCGCTTCGCCTTTGTTCCCTGACGAATCGCCCTATTTGTTCCTCCCTCCCCTCCCCCCCCCAGCGCCTTTTGTGTTATTGCGCTCCAAAGCCCCTTCATGCTTTACGGCTGCTCTCGCTCTTCCTCTGTATTTATCGGCAAACGTTCTCCATTCTATACCGTGCCTCTACAAATTTACATCTTTTATTTTCATGCTGTATTTCTGCATGCAGTGCGCTCGTATATGTTGTATTGCAGGTTAGCTTTAAACAATATGAATGTGAATGATCTTAAGAACATTCTCTTTTGTATTCTGTCTAGTTTCAGATAAATAATCAGTATCCTCAGAGAAATACAACGCCATCGTTGTTTAATTGTAGGCAAAAGTGAAGGTTTCCTGCAACATATCTGCGCAAGGCAGTACGTCGAAGATTGTTTTGCAGTGCATTTGTTTTATATTTACATGCTTTTACATTTCATTCGAAAATATCTTTTTGTACTAAAATTTCTCTTTGTTTTACTTTCTCATTTATGGGATCTTCGCTAAATGGCGCAGTATAAAATAAATGTTGTATAGTAAAGTATTTGTTTTCAATGTTTCCATAATAATTGCACCTTAAACTAGAGCTGCAACAACGGCACATACTTTCTCGATTTTTCTAACTTCTACAATTTTCGAAAACTAACATCTTTTACATATTTTATTTTCATTCCGTATTCCTGCATGCGGTGGGCTCTTATTTTATGTATTACAGATTCAATTCAAACAATATTAAAGAAAAATGATCTTATGAACATTTCAGTATTCTATCTAATTTCAAATATACAATTAAATGTCGCCAGAGAAATGCAATCTGTTTTGGATTTATTGTGTGCAAAAGGTCATTTGCTCAAGATAGTTCCTCGGCATTTGTTTTTCTTAAGTTCCACTACATAGTAGCGGTTGTAATTTGATAATTTACTGCTCTACTATTTACTTTTTCATTAATAGGACTCTCCAGAAATGTGTTGGAGAAAATAAATGTCATAATATTTGTTTTCGAAGATCTCATATTCGATTTTTTTTGAAGTTCAATTCTAGAAGAATGATTCACCCTCTAATTTTACATCTACGTCTATGATCCCACGTTTCACAGAGAGCACCAGCACAGTATTCACGTTTATTACCACTTAGCCTCCTGTTTCTTACTAGAACTTTTCAGTATTCTTCTAGAACTGCTGGTTTGCATGTTTTTGTTTATTAATATTTATCGAACCTACTTGTACTATTTATAATTCTTTGTCCAGAAACTTAAAATAACATAGAAACATGAAATAACTTAATTAAGTACGGTAGAATAGCCTGTCCACCTAATTTAATATACTCAAAAACGTTGGAAAAATATAACTACTTTTTTTTATGTTCCGAAGAGAGGAAATGTACAGCGTTTTGCAACAGATCAGAGAGCGTTAAGAATAATTACTCTCACATGATTACGCTTTTATTATTCTAAACTAAATTGCTGTGTTAATTTACAGTCACTGAATTCCAGAGGGTTACATTGGAATATCTCGCACTTGTGAAAAGAGAAAATTAAATTTTAAAATGCTTGGAAGGCAACAATTTTGGATGGTATGCAAAAATAAGTTCAAACGTTTAGAATTAATTTTCATTAATATTAATATTCAGGCAAATAGTTAATGGTTCTACTCATTTGTTAATAATAGCAGCCGTGTCACTTTTATTTTGTAAATTCCACTATATTTGCATTATATTTTTTCAGAAATTTCATTTTGTATTGCTGCAAGTAAATGCAACTAAAAAAGTATTTAAAATCTGTTGTGTGTGATGTAAAAAGAACTTTCCTACAAAAGAGTACTCTCTTTATAAATGGAGCTTCATTGCATCTCTGTATGAATTTTTTTTAATATGCTCTTAATTCACTTTCTGTCGTACCTTTGTTGATGGAAAACCAATATTTTTAGATTCTCTCTTCCCCGAAGCCTCGATTAAATCGTTTGAGAGCGCTCGGTTGATCGTGGACTGAGGCGACGTGGGGTATTTAAGGCCATAAACGGCGCATGGTGGCGCGTCATGTTTGCCTGCGCGCAGAGCAGCGTTTTTTCCAGGGCGGCGATGATCGCCCTGCGGCGGCGGGCGTGTCGCGTCGGCCCCGCCCCGCGCGGCTTTGCCTGGCAACACGAGCCCAAACGGCCTCTGGCATTTGCGCTGGGCGGGGAGAGCGCGTATTTCACCCGAAATGCCGATTCGACTTCACGGATTCGTTCACGGCGGCGATATTTATCACAAGGCGCATTAAAGGCGTAACATGAACCGCAGTGGTTTTGTGCTTGTTAAAAATACGATACTTGTAATTGAATGAGAGAAAGCTACAACGATTAGAATATTTTCTCTTTTATAATATGCAATTTTTTTGCGGGGTAAAATAAAGTAATGTTTAGATATTTTTTAACTTTGGGTCATTCGAATCTGCCTCACCTGTTTCTGTATCTGAGATAATGAGTCTCGCATCTCCTACTCATTAGCGGCGTATCAGGCTGCCACCGACTTCGCTCGAAAAGCGTCGCTTTATGACATCTCCATCCCACGCGTTCGTGTGATTTTATCGCTTTTCTTTCTGGTTCGTTTTTTTCCCTCTTTGTTCTTCCACCGTTTGTTTTATTCTTCCATTTCTTGCCCTGGAGAGAAAGGAAGAGGTAATGTCCCATCTTATCGACATGCGCCTCTTACTTTCAGGGGAAAACAATTGCCTCTGTCGTTTCAGAGCCGACATTTTCTTCCGACGTTTTCCACATGTACCTTAAGTTACACTTTTCAACCAGTTATTTACAATGTTATTTGGGTGTAATATTATGCAAGAAAATGTTCGATTTTTACGTTTCGTTTATGTCAACCCTTGTCGTATAATGAGTGGCAGCGCCACGTGGCACACATGGAGACATTCCGTAAAATTGACAAAGAAGCGGAAAAGAAAAGGAAAATAGAGCTAGATTCCTTTCTTAACCTAATTTTGGAATAAATCGGAATCTCTTGAGCCATTCTTTTATTATATACGACACCGTCTACAAAAGCAGGAGGACTCGCCATTTGTATGATGGCACCACGGGGATAATGTGTTTGATCTAAAGAAAACTAGAGTAATAAAATTATTTGTTTTGTGTTCAATCAAGAAGCAAGTAAAATTTATAGAGCAAAACAACATGAACCAGTATTCAAAATTGATGCAAGAGAAATAAGTTAATATTTGAATGAAAATTGTAAATCTTGCGGTCCGGACGGTATTTAACCGATATATTAAAGCTAACAGGCGGGGGGTCGATTGGGGAATATTGAACGTTGTTCGAATCGCTAATTTTTAAAAGCGGCCAAGAATGTGAAGTGCAACATTATAGATCTGTTACTCAAACTTAAGGAGTCTGTCAATAGTTTCAAAAATTGTCTGATTCAATTACAAATCAACTGGACACAAAGTGTTTTTTTCTAAGGTCAGCGTAAGTTTAGAAATGGCTCTTCGTGTGAAATTGTTTATTTCCCTTACTAAAAGCCCATCTGAAGTAATGGACTTGGGGAGAAGTGTTGATGACGTAGTTAATGCTTTTGCTAAGACATTCGATGCTGTTGCGCACGATTTGCTGATGATGAAACTCATTAAAGCTGAACTTGACAGGCAGATTAATTACGGCTTGGGTGAGTGAGTTCCTTCGCGATTGAAAGCCAGTCGGCCGAGCTGGACAGCAATTATCGGCAACCGGCTACCTCCTGGTTCTCTTAGGGGCGCGTCGTAGCCTCTCTGTTGTTTCTCCGAAAATGATTTGCCGCAAAATTTAACGCCAGGAAAACGTTTCCCGGCCTCCACCGTCGGCCAGCTGCGCCAAAATGAGCAGCGGGGCGGGGCGTTGTGCCACAGGAAGCCGTACAGCGCCTGCGCGACAGGCTGCGAGCCAGAATGGCTTATTCGGCTTATTCGGGCTATCTACTTCTGACTTCCCCATATTGCTGATCTCAGCAGTTTGCCCTGCTCCTCAGAAACGGCGGGAGGGGGGATGGAACCATGTGCGACATCAGACCGCACCTTGCGTAACGCAGAGAAACACATTGGGATGATTCTGAATTTCTGGATTTACTAGAAAAAAATTCCGTAAATCTAAACTCGTCCTATGTTTACGTGAAGGGGCGTTGACCCCGACAGAGCTCGGTGCGCCATTTCCTCGCCCGACGTGGATGCGAGGAACTTTCACTCTGGACAAACTCCCTTTCGCGGCCACAAGAAATGGCACCGCGGGCCGACAGCTGGACAGCCCTGACATATACAGGGTGTCCGGAGAGGAAACGTCGAAATTTCTAAAATAAGCTCTTAAGACAATTCTAAGCATATTTTGTCTAATAAACTACGTGGATATTCCGAATGGTTGGGCCGCAATGAGCACTCAAAAGCTGGTTTGAAAAAATTATTTCTGGGGAAACATTTGCATTATAGAAGCATAGAAACACGTAAACTGTTTATTATTTACAAAAGAAATGAATGTTTGCTCAGAGAGGAAAATTAAGCGAGAAATAAAAAAGCAGCTAATTTATACAATTCGACTGCTTCGACGTTTCCTCCCTGGACACCCTGTACTATTAAGCACGTGTTCTCGGACCATGCAATAAATGCTCCGTCTGCCCCACGCATTCCCTTTGTAATCACTCCAACATATCAGTCTTCTTCTTCTTTTTTTGTGCCAACTTTCAGGTCACCCGTGCATTCCAATGAGGTATTCTTCATTGCATTGCCGCGAGTGTAGTTTGCCAGTTTTAATGGTGCGGTCTCTCTTTCTGTGTATTTTTATCTTCATTACGAATTATTGTCTCTCTTTGTCATGAGTTTTACGATTCCTTTGTTATTTGCCAATATTTTGTCGTCCAAGTTTTCTGTATCTCCTCGCCTTCTCTTATTTGGCAATTTTTTAAATTCTGTTTTCCCTTTACTTTTCAAAAACAAATTTTGTCTTAAGATTTTTTATTTACATATATTCATAGAAATATAACATAGAAATTAACGTAGAAATTATAAATATTATACTTGTATCGCATCTTCTTATCTACCCTTTTATATTTATCCTCTTTCTTTCCATCTATCCTCTCCTCTCTTCTATCTTCTTCTGTTTCTCTACCTTCTCCTCTCTATGTATCTATATTTTCTCTCTCTTCCTCTTTGTCCCTCTATTTTCTCCTATGTCTCTATCCTCTCTTTATACCATCTTTCTATCTAATCTCTTCCTCTATTATTTTGTTTGTACCTTCTTCTCCTTTCCTAGCTCCTCTCTGTATTCACCTTCCCCCTCATTCTACCTTCATTCTATCTTCTACTCTCATTTTACCTTTCCCCTCTATCCCCTTCTCTTTCTCCATCTATCCCCTCCTTTTTCTGTATCTACTCCCTCCTCTTTCTCTATCCACCCCCTCCTCTTTATTTATCTCCTTATATCCCTTCCTCTCTATCTATCCCCTCCCCTACCTATTCCCTTGTCTCTACCAGTCTCCTCCCGCCACTTTCACCGCCTCTCTCTTTAACTAATCACTCCCTCTCTATCGTATCTCCTCTCTATTATTTCCGCCTCTTTCTCTCTGTCCTTTTCTCTCTACTCTCCTCATCTTCTGCACCCTTCTCTCGCCGATTCTGTGGTGGTTGCTGGAGCTTTGCAATTGCTTTCCCCTTCGCTGATGCATCGATCGACTCCTCCCTTTCGCGCAGGAACTCTTTAAGCCCCAAGAGCAAACACCTCCCGCCCTCATCGCCTCCTCGTGGAAATTAATTGGATGTTTGGGCTCCTTCCTGGGGCGCTGCGTCTTCGGTGATAGAACGCAATGACTTATTACAAGCTCAAGGCGCGCGCAGCCGAGATTCAGCGCCTGGTGACTAACCAGACCTCACAAGAAGACAAGCTATGACTGCTGATGCGGCTGAGAACGCTACTTCCTTTCACTGTTCCAGATTCTCTGGATTATCTGGTCTCATTCGCTGTTTATTTACAAAACCCTACGCTAAAGGTATTTTAATCATTGCGCCTATCATAATAACTCCTTTTCTTTTTCGTGTCAGCACATAGGCACTCATGGCTTTGCCTTGGCTTCTTTTATTATAATAGTTCGATTTTTTCTCTCCTCTGATTTTCTTGTCCATCTGTTAACTTATTATAGCAAATGTTATCATTACTGTTACTGAGACACTTAACATTATTTTATCGCTTTTGTTATATCATTTCCATTTTATCGCCTCGACGCCCTCTTGTTTTTACAGTGCATTAGACTTTAGAGTTGGTAAGGCTTCTAATTTTATGTTGAAACTAAAATTGATTATTATCTTAAAATTTGTTACTTGCTGGATATTTATTTTCATTCGTGAAACCATCATATCAAACACCACTTGAGTTCCAGAAATTGAGCTTGAAAATAAATTAAAGACACCTATAATGTTACCTCTAAGAAAGCAAACAAATTCAGAGAAAATATGCACTTACAACAAAATGACAGGAGTCGAGTAAGACGGGCGAAATTTTAGATCAATCTTTAATCAAGCTCTTAATTTTGTTAGAAACGCAAAACGCAAATGTTTCACTGGCTGCGACTTTTACACCAAAATTTAATCGGTTCTCACGTGAATTCTTTATCAGGTAGTGACACACTCATTTATGGTAAAGGAAGGACCAGGTGGAAATACCCGAACAATCGGGACACGGACCGCACGCGATCTTCCTTTCCTCATCCTTGTCTCTTTCTGTTATCTTACACACACACACACACGTACATGCAATACACTGGAGACCCGGCGGGAGTTGGAGCTTGTCGCCGCTGACGGAGATACTTTGAGGTGGGAAACGCGCAAGTGAACGTGAAGTCGGTGCAGAGGGAGCAGGAAACGGATCCACCACCTTCCGCAATTCAGCGCGCAGTACACTTATGGGACCATCGTACGGAGTGTTTGAAGGCGCTCGGAGTACGGAAGCTTAAAAGCAAATTAATGATATTTGTAAACTTTATTAATTAGTAAGTTAGCCTTATTAAAAGTTATTTCATTATTAATGTTATTGTCATTATTATTGTGATAATAACTATTAAATGCTTTGTTTTATAAAATATATAATTATATTCAAAGTAGTATTTGAATTGGAGTGTCGTGACGTTTGTGATGTGTAGTGAAATAGAGATATAGAAAGTGAAGTGAAGTGAAGTGGACGTGCAGAAATAATAAATATGTATCTAAACACAAAATTATCAAAGAAGCGTCGTTCTATTTCTGCAGGAACCCAAGTATCTCAGCCGGCCTTCATATTCTGCGCCAGGCAAGAGCTAAGGCAGTGTTGTCAAGGTCGATGCCACGAGCGGGAGTCCGTGGCACGAGTGTCACGACGAAATCGCCCCTCCACCCAGTTCACCGCCCCGCCACCAGACACAACGCCGTCCCTATTGTAAAACGGCGGGGTTACTAATAGTTTCCTTTCCCCTCGCTAGTCGCGCAGAGAAGCTCGTGCCACCAGTAGAAGACCTTGACGGCGCTGAGCGAAGGGCTCGAGGCTCAAATGAGAAGGCGCGCTGGCGCTAGTCACTCCTGGCGGAGCGGGCCCTCGGAGGCGATGGGGGCGGCGCGGCGACGCGATTATGATGCGCCGCCATTTTATGAAGCAGCCAGGCGGCAAATGAAAAGCGCCTCGCGCACGCTTTAATTTCATCTTAAACTTTTGGGGTGGGGGGAGGTGGCTGGTGAAGGGAGGAATTCCACCTGCGCTCCTTCTGGCTGATTAATTCCCTCTCGGACGCGGTTGAGTGTTTGCTTCGCCCGCAGCCGATGAAGCGCGCATTTGAATTTCATATGAAAAGCGCTAAAGAGTTTTCGGAGTAAGAAGGTGGCGCTTTTGTGTCGTAGCGAAGCCTCGGACGCTTCCAAAACCTGCGCATTCGTGCAGATAAATGAATGCGTTTGGGCTTCATCTGTTTTTCGTGTGGAATGCGCCATTGCGAGGTAAACGATCGCAAACAAAATGTTTAATATTCATTAGAAATATTCTGCACGAGAGGACGGTTGTGAATTCTTAATGCTTGAATTGCTTTTTATCATTTCTACCTGTACAAGCGTCCTTCCTCCCTAATTTACTGTTAAGAAATAATTATAAAAAGGTTGAAAGCCACTAAACACCAGTTTGATCTTGTACAGGACATTAATAAAATATCTTAGTGATTTCAATATTTTACGTTTAGAATCGTTAAACAGGAAAAATTAATACGGCGTAGCGTAATCAATTATTCGGTCATTTTATCAGAAACTTTACCTTCAAAAGTTACTTCTGTGTGTGTTTCTAACGACGAACTAACTTTTTTATTGTATGTCCACATGTGTGGTCAGAAGAATCCACACGCTCCATCATCGAATATTTTAGTTATTACAATAAACTATCATTTAATATATTAGTTGATCTTCAAGCAAATCACATGGGAAAATTTAATTTTGACGAGAATTTGCATTGATTGTTCCTTGTGAAATAAGTTATGCCTTCAATTTAGGAGTGTCAAAATTCTTTTAGGTATTATGTTTTTTTCATGACTGCGGCTACTATTCAGTACACTTTCAGAAGTTACACTCGTCGCGTCTTTATGATTTCGTGAGACCACATTCACGTCAGTTTATCTGCATTTGAACATTATTTATTCCTTCTCTGGGCCGAAAGCAACGTAAAAGAGAATGCATTCCTTTTTCAAGAACCTTTTATATTCTTCTTAATAAATTTTATCTCCGCAACTCTTCAGCTGCATTATGCCTACAAGGTTCTCATGAGCAATTTACGAACAACATGCCCTTCGCCCTTTTCTTGAGGAAGAACGAAGCGTTCCTTCTTCGAATGCCGTTGAAATGCTTCGTATAAAAACATGACTGCCAAGTATGTCAGAATAAATGACACATTATGAAAATAAAATGACAAATGGAGACGTAAAACGTTAAATTAAATACTACGGACGTAAGGGGCATTTCCGTGCACTCTGACTTGCCGCTTTCTCTGTCTCTGTCTCTGTCTCTCTGTCTCTCTCTCTCCGGCTGCGCATGTAATTTCCTTTTCTGCTTTGCGGGGCGGCACGGCTCCTGTCAGCGCACGTCTCGCGCTGGAGGAGACCTCTTCAGCGCTACAATATACGCACGCCGCCCCCACCCCTGCACACACACACTCACAGCGGCCTCGCTCGCGGCCGCGGGCGCAGCGGCTGAGGCGGGCAGTGGGCCCGCGCCTTCTCCCGCTAGAGCGCAGGTCGGTGCAGGAGCCGCAGGACCGTGGCAACTGGCTGCTATGCGGAGCTCCGTGGCAACTGGCTGCTATGCGGAGGTGTAAAGAAGGCCCAAGTCACATCCCTAGGGTTAACCTCTTTAATGGAAGAAGTTCTGTGACGTCTCCCCCTGGTCCGTTGTTCTTCGCTCTCTCTGGGCAGTCACCCCCGTGCAGGACACGAGAAAAAAATCAGTGACAACTGCCGCCGAGCTATAGTCACTACACAACAAATTAGGAATAACTATTTGTAATTCCATTTTAGGATTTTCAGCAACTTTATACCCACTCAGTTTACATTTGTGAGTGGAAATTAATGTGGGGCCCTTCCTTTGTCTTGAATAAGGCAGTAATTCAGTTCGCTATCGCTAGATAACTTCGAAGTCTGAGTTTATGGAAAGTCCCAATTCGTTGTCTACCCAATGTATGAGGAAGGCGCTCGTCAAAAGCTGTCTAACCTCACTGCTGCAGGAGGACTGTGACATCTCGCCTTGGAGCGCCGGTCGGCAGTTCTTTGTTCTCTGGGCGGTCAACACTGTGCGTGCCGCGAATCTAAGAGAAATTTCAGGTGTCAAAGGGAGGGACGCTTCGGCCAAGAAAGCCAGAAGCTGATTCCCAAATATATACCTTTCTCCAACTTCCTTGGGCGTAACAACTTCCATATTTTATTACCATATCGCTCATGGGCTACAATAATGCCAAAACTGAGAAAATACGAATTTTAAGTTATTGAATTTCACCATAATTTCAGATTGATCTACCTTTCAGCAGCATATCTTACAGTATACTATTCCATCAACAAATGGCAGAAGTATGAATACAAGAATAACGCATTTCAATACAAGATAAAAACGTAAACTCATTTATCTCACGACCTGATTTTTTAAGTTGTGTTTCTATTCCAGCTCACGAACGATACATCTCAAATTCCTTTCGTCTGATTTTACTTCTTGGTCCGGTATTTGCTTTTTTTCACTAGAATTTTCTCCAAGCATGTAGCATTTTGCATGTAGCATGTATTGCGTTTTTGAACTGAAATCAATGAAGATAATTTTCTTACTTTTACGGTTTGGTCTACCGTTATGTGTGTACTGGTGAGCGATCCGTTGTAACTCTTTTCAACCTTCTTCCTTCTCAGTCTTGAAAGTCAACGCTTTTGCCTTTGTTCCTGACAGTCGTTCCAGATGCAACATTCCATTGTGCCCCGGCTTAAAATAAGAAGCGATGATTAATCATAAACTACAATTGTGAGTTTTCGAGTTGAGTGTGTAAACTTGTATCTTCCATTCAGTACAACAGGTTTGCAAAGAACTACATGCACTCGTCCACTCTACATGTTTGCATTAGACCTTTTTCAGCTATCAATATCAACTCACGGAAGAGATATTGACGTGAAATATGACTTCATTCAATTAATGTATTCCAAGTTTAATTCGGTCATTCGTGAAACTGACAGGAATAAAAATAAATGGAGCCAGTTCTCGTTGCTGCCTTTTCCGCTGTGTGCGTCGGGGGAGGGGGGCGGCGAGTGGACGCCTTGCGGCCCACTGCAGCCGCGTGCGCTGCCCTTTTTCACGTGGAGCGCATCACCCTTTGCCGCCCCCTGCGACGAGTTAATACATCAAATAATATTTACGTAAATGCGCTCCGCTGCCCGCCCAGCCCAAGGATAAATAAAAATATTTAATTTCCGGCTGCTGCTGCTGCTGCGCGCCGACAGCGCCGCCCGGCGGCCGCCCCCGGCACCGAAGGTTCGCTGCGCCGCCGCCAGGGGCGCCACCCTCCCGCCCACAGCCGGAGGCTGCGAGGCAGGGGTGGCCCAACTTTCCTCATGACGTGCTCCAACATTATCACATTCGAGTTGATGCCCATCCTAACAGTAGAGCACGTTCTACCTTATGTTAATGGTTTGTTGAACTAATGAAGAGAGAGAGGTCCTTCTTGCCTTAGGAGAATTCACACAAGTAAATTAACGAATAATATTTCAAAATATACGATAGCATCAAAAATACAATTACAAATAGTTTATTGGATTCCACTGTACAATAGTAAAGAACTCTTGTGTGGGAGCGCGATTGCTGTGTAGACCCTGTTGATGATGCTCCTGATGCAAGAGCTCTTTGCTTCTTGAAAGATAATTGTTGTATGAATCAATCAATAATTGTTGTATGCAGGAACTGTTAAGAGCATTCTGGTGTCGATAATGAAAAAAAAAGATTCGGTTATGCTTATAGGAATTACATTAAAAGAATAAGTCGGGTTCTGCTCTTACCATCTGTACCTTCTCCATTTCTTAGTAATTTTAATCCAACTTTCGTCAAATGAAAAAGTCTCCTGCTCCCTGCATGAAAATACGTCGCCGGGAGCTCGGAATGCAGCGCTGTTGGGCCCCGATCGAAAGGGGTGAGATCCGATGCGAGAGGTGGTCTTCGTCATTAGCCACAATTTTTAGTTTTTCGACTCGAGCGTGCAAGGCCGTTTCCCCCTTTTCTGTGAAACGGGCTTGCATTAAAAGTGGTAAAGGCGCGTTGGACCAGATTGGTCACCCCTGCTGCAAGCGCTTGGCTCTCCGTCGTTGTGACGTCATCCGTCACGTGTTGCGGCCCTCTCTCTCACGGGCTGCTAATTCCCTCTCGTGGATCTCCCCGCAACCTTTTTTTAATCGCTTCCGCTTGGCGAAATTATTACTGCAGACGTGTCTCTGCTTCTAGATGTCAAGCGAATGCACAGACACCATTTGCCAAATAGTTTGTTGAATTATTGTTTTCAGTAAGATGCTTTAATCTAAGCCCCAGTTACTACTGTAAATAAGGCTGGTTAAATCATAATGAAATGTCCCGCAAGATCGTATCTGACGAGGTTAAATTTATTAGAATTTTAGTTGTAGAATTTTAATTATGAATGTTAACTAATTTGAAAAGGCCTCTACGGTATACACAAAGGAGAACTCAAGTATCCAAGTACATGTTGCTCGTCAAACCAAAATCTTTCAAGGAAAAGGATTGAACCTGATCGGTAATTAGTTTGTAAAATAATATTGTTCCAATGTCTTCAGGAATCTGAATTGTTTCCAAGTGCGTATAAATGTATGCTTCCCAGCTTTATCAATCTCTCTTAGCTTGAGTGCGCACAAGATCCTCGTAAAACATTTTTGAGGAGGTGGCTCCATTTGCCTGTTCTGCGTGAAATATAGGTTTTTATTTGCGTAGCTTACTTCAGCATCGTTCTGAGCAATTTGTTGAGGCGTCCGCGGAGTTTTCTCCTGCGACGGATGCTTCCCAGTGCTCGCCCTCCCCTCCCCTCCCCGCCCCTCCCTTTTCCTGGCGATAGCCCAGCGTCGCCCCGCCCCGCCCCGCCTCGCCCCGCCCCGCCTCGCCCCGCCCCGCTCGGCCTCCGTCTGCGGGCGCCGTACGGATGGGCTTTTTGCCGCGCCGGGCGAGCGGGCGTGGAGGGGCGGGGCGGGGAGGCTATGCATAAATTAGCGCCTCGCCCGCGAAGCTGTGCGATGGGCGAAGGGCTTCTCGCCGGGCGGTTAATGGGCAGCAGATGGCCCTTGCGGAACACCACTCCCCCCTCCCCGCTCCAACTGCCTCGCTATCCGCCCCCCATCTGCCACCTATCACACCCCACCCCGCCCTCTCCTCTCGCTGTTCCGTTGCGCCTTTGCACTCACCAACTTTGCCGAGGAGGATTCGAGAGGGTTGGGCTGCATATTTCCTTCTACTCATGTCGAGTTTTACATGTTAAAAATCAAGAAATGGAAATGAAGATAATGCAATAGTTGATGAAACACGATTGTCAAAAAATAAATAGGCATGTTATGAAGTGTATGAAATTCTTTGGAGATTTTGTTTTAAGAATTTTGGTAAGTAAATTAATGTACCCTTCCAAAGTTTCCTTCCCTTTACAAGCCTATTTATCATTAAAAGAATATAACAGGTTTATTTTGTGAAAATGAGTACTTATGAGGCCAACGTCAAGTAACAAGAACGCATAAAAATGAATGCTTAGTACATTAAATATTGCTGGTCGGCGAGGCGGTTAGTGCAGTCAAATTTCTGCCTCCCTCCAAAAATCCATATTCTTAGTTGTGTCAAGGACCTCCTATTGTATTGTCACCACAACTCGGAAGGAGAAAAGTATGTGACTGGGCCCTTTCTCAAACATACACTCATGCAAACATCGAACTCCTTCTGAACGCGTTGTGTTGTGAGCTGACGTTAAAGCGCGAATATTTGCACGTCTCCTGACGTAGCCTTAATGTGAATGGGTGGTGAAGGCGTGAGTGGCGGTCGGCGAGGGGCCTTTGAGCGTGGGGGTGGTGGTGGGGGGGGCTGCGCCCTAATTAGGGGCTGGAGTGTGCGCGCGTTGGTGCGTGAGGCGTGGGACGCAGCCAAGCCTTCCCTCCCTCGGCCAGTGATTTATGGCCCTCCGCCCATCATCAAGGCCCCCTCCTTCCCCGGTGCATGTCCAGGTGGCGCTGCCATGCTTAACCACACTTCTCGGACTTCTCTGTTGCTTGCTTTAGAATTTCTTCCTCTCAATATGGACGTCTCGGAAAGAATCTAAAATTAACTCGATTCTATTTCGCCAATCGTCTCCTGTAATATTTCAGTAGAATACCTTCCCTTTGCGGCTCTGACACGCAACCAATCTTTACAAATGAGCTCTGTAAAGAAAGAGAATTTCACGTAGACGTGAAAAATTCACTTTGAATTTAAAAATATGCAGGATTTATTTTTAAAAAACGCATGTAAATATTCATGCAAAGTACAACTTGCAACGCACGTTAGGATTTTTGAATCTATATCGTTAAATAACTCCCAAACGAATCAAAGGGTTCTAGGAATTTAAAACTAAACTTTTGAGGCTAAAGACCTCAAAGAAACGTTCCTCACATCGTAATCTACAGAATGCGATCTTCTTGACCATTCTGTTACATTTTCGACTCTTCTCGATTCTACCCCATCTGTTCAGAGCCTCTAGAATCTGCAACTGTATGTGAAATTACTAATTTCTTGATATTCCATGCCATTGAATTACAAGGGTGTACATCTTTGCACGAGAATAAAGTTAAATAATAGTTTCATTTACAAGGGTGTATTGTATTGTTGTCAACTACAGGTGACATAGAGAACTAGTGACGGAGGATGAGAGGGTTGTAGTGGATGCAGCGCGGTGTGAAGTCCGTTCTGCGAAGCGACTACATACAGGGTCAGATCAGGTTTCAGGGGATTGTTTCGTAGGGGCAAATGAAAGGCAATGCACTTGTGAATAAATTACATTTAATTCTTGAAATATTGATTAGTTTAACAAGTAAGTAGTTAGACAGTAAGCCGGAGGACCAATGAATGTTTATGATTAAAGTTTCTTCTTGCTTGAAGTTTACACTTACAGATTGATGAGAGTAGAGCAAGCACCAACCCAGGTCAGACGGCTGAGTGTGTGCGTGCCGTCCGTAGAAATGGGCTGCGGATGTTTCGGCTGGTAGGCTGGATGTCACCATGGGCGCGTACTCGCGTGCTGGAGCGGCCCGTACTGTTGATCGCGGCCTGCTGGCCGCGCCGATTGATTGCCGGAGCCTTGATAGGCAGAGCAAGGACAGCTGACTCGTTCGCAGGCTGTCCGACGAGTAGAGTAGTAGTTGTAGCAGCAGTAATAGTAGTTTGACGTAGAGTGACTGCGTAGAAGTAGCAGTGATTGACTGAAGAGTGACTGCGTAATGGTAGCAGTGAGATTGACTGAAGAGTGACTGCGCAGTAGTAGAGTTTTGACGTAGAAGTGTGACTGCGTAGTTTCACATAGTAGTGAACAGGGCAGTAATTGTAGCAGCAGTATAGTAGTTTGACTTAGAAGTGCCTGCGTAGTAGCAGCAGAGTAGAAATGACTTAGAAGTTTGACATAGCAGTTTCACATAGTAGAAATGACATTGAAGTGCCTGCGTAGTAGCAGCGAAATTGACTGATAGTTCGACATAACAGTTGCAGTAGTAGTGGTAGAGTTTGACTGCTAGTTCGACATAACAGTGGCGCGTGGGAGCGAAGTTGCCGTACTTATTGAAACGTATGTTTCTGAAAGCAGAGGAGGGAGAGTCACGTGACAATTGCAGCTAGCCTATGATGTACGGTGAGACGTAGTGTGCCACAAGAGATGCTCGCTATTCGTTGTTATGTTTTGAAGTGCGTCACGTGACTTGCGGGTGGCACTGGCTGTGCCCGCGATGGCTGCATCTCATTAGCAAGGTTTGGTATTTTCTCACGGGAACCGCGATGCTGGTTGAGAGTAAGGGGCGGTGAGGCGGGCGCGGGCGCGGTCGCGGTCGCGGGCGCGGACGCGGCTGCCTAGCAGATGCGTTCGTTGTCGGCGAATTCTAACGCCTGTATTAGGGCGGGAGGCACGTAGCGATATCTGGAATGTTTGTAAATATGTCTGGCCGCCGAAGTCTGAGAAAAGCAGGTAAAAGGCTAATGGCTTGAGGGCCGCGCGCCCGCCGGGGGAGGCCGAGCCTGCCGCCCCTTCCCCGGCTTACAGTAAGTGCGCGGCGGTTCGGCGCTTGCGGCCAGAGGGCTCAACGAGAGTCGTTTTGTTCCCCGAACATCTGTGTTTCATTTCTTATGTTTTTGTATAAACGTGCTAGAGCCGTGAGAAACTTTGAGGGTGGGGCAGCCGAAGAACGTTGGCCGCGCGGGGGAAAGACAATTTGAGGCTGCACCCTGCTGGCGAGTTTCCTTGTAATTGTTCGCGAGATTGAACAAAGGTGCCCGCGCGCGATTTCACTGGCAAGTGGAAAATCGCGGAAAGAAAATAACGTTGCGTTGAATAAACTAATTACTAGTTGTTCAATTGAGCGACAATGTAGAATTTGATTTGAAGTAATGAGCAGGGGAAGTAGTTTATGAATTGCCGCTCTGTATTAATTAGTAATGTGACGATGAAAAACTGAAAAGTTGCTGCATTTAGAAATAGCGGAGAATATGCAATGTGAGTGAGGTCTCACCTTTAGTAGAGAACATTTGTAGTACTTCTAAAATGCGAATTTTGATATCCTGAGTAGAGAGGAAAATTTGATAGATTTGATTGCGGCCTTGTAGATTGATTAATCGAATTAACAAGATGATGCTGAGGTAAAGGTTGAATGAAAGTTGGTGTTAGATGAGGCACTTTGAATGTGCGTTTGCACCATTTTGTTGGACATGAATTTTGCGAGATATTAAAATGTTCTAACTTCTCGGCGGAAGTTGGGTGCATAGCTTGCAAGTTTGAGGGTTTGCGAAAGGATTGTGCTTTCGCGATGCTAGCCGATTTCGGCGGAGTTTTCGTATGTGAAATCATATGTCCGTGTTTGATAGGCTTGCTACTAGTTAGGAAACTGCTCCTCTGTGATTGAAATTTGGGTGACAAAGGAGGCTCGTCATGTAGCTCGGAGCGCAGTTCCTTTGCAATTGCGAAATTCGATAAGACTCTAATGTCCCGATTGCCTGATTGAGACGGGGAATATGAGCCGCTGGCGACCCAACCTAGTTTCGTTTGTGTTAGTGAAGGTCCGTTCTCAATGCGGCGAATACTGCCTTCGTTAATTTCGGCGACGATAGAGGCGCCTAGCAGCAAATCCAACGGTTTTTCTAAATGAAAATTTGGGTCCGCAAGCTCGCGTTCGGCGGGTAAGTGCCAGTTAGTAATGTTCGCTTCGACTGCCGGAAGCGGATGGGAAATGGCATCTACGACAATGAATTCTTGCGTAGTGCTCCAATTCTTACAACGCGAATTTATTTGTAATTTTGCGATCTTCGAGGCGGAAGATGAGGCGCGACAAACACTTTGAATCGTGATGGAAGACTTTGTGGGATTGATTTCGAGCATTTTCAGAAAGTTTTCAGATATCAGGTTGCAGTTTGAGCCCGAATCGAGAAGACAGGTGGCCGGGCGAAAGTAGCCTCGCGCCGTGACAGCGTTCACTATGGCGGTAGGCAGAATGCAGCCGTGTGTGGCTGAAGTCGAGCAAGCATTTGTGTATACCTCTCGCTGCACGTGTGCAGTGTTTTGGGGCGACGAGGTGTTGTCGTTCCCTTGTTGCCTTTGATTTTGCCATTCAAGAGAATGCGCGTTAAGATTAGAATTATGTGGCAAATCTGATTGTACGGTACTAGACACGTGGGTCTGGGCAGCTGCCGCGTGATTGATTATGCCGGAAATGTTAGATCGCTGAGGAGCAGAAAATGATTCATGCAGGAGACTGTGATGTTTGTTTCCGCAATGAAAACATTTTCGGTCACTACATTTGTGGCCGGCTACAAATTTCCGTAAACAGTTGTTGCAGAGTTTGTGGGTTTTAACAAAGTTTCGTTTCGCGTCGGCGCTGAGGGCGCGAAAACTAGCGCATTGATGCAGCATGTGCCTTTCGCGACACTTGAGGCAGTTGTCGGAAGGTGGCGGCATGCGTGCAGGAGCCGGCGCGGAAGCTTGCGCGCGCGGATTGAGCTGCACGGGAGCGCTCGGGGATGGCGGCTTCAGTGATTTGAAGGATTTTACACCGCCGTTGCAGAAAGTCCCATAAGTCGCGCAAAGTGGGAATACGGTCAACTGGTATTGAATTTTCCCACTGACACATAGTGGCTCTGTCAAGATGGTTGACAATCTTGTGGACAAAGAGAAGTTCTCGTAGATCTACGCCCAAATCGAGATTTGATAAGGCGTTTATATTCGATTGGCAGTGATCGATAAATGCGCTTAATGACTTAGCGGAGTCGGGTACTAAGCGCGGGGGATTGTCTAGCCCGGATAAATGCGAGAAAGCTATCAAACGTGGATTCGAATAGCGAGAACAAAGGGTACTCCAGGCGGTAGAGAAGTTGTCACCTGTGAGTGGTATGTTGGCTATTACGCCTTTAGCTTCACCGATCAATGACTGACTGAGATAGTAGAATCGACCGATATCTGCTAGCTGCAAATTGTCGATGACGAGGGCCTGAAAAATGTCACGATATGACAGCCACTCGGTGTGGTTACCGCTGAAAGTTGGCAGAGGCACTTCAGGGAGGCGTAAAGCAGGAGCTGACTGTGAAGTACAACTGTGACCTGATGCCGCGGATGGACATGGAGAGGTCGGTCTGGCGTGATTTGGTGAAAATTGAGAGTTGTCAATTTTAACAGTTACTTCGCTTATTAGGTCAAAATAGTCACTTTCAAAGTCTATGTATAAAGACGAGTTGGCGTCTTCATCTTCGACTAGCTCGTTTACAATTTGTCTGTAATCGCTCCACATTTCTTGCAAATGCGTTTGATGAGAAAGTAATTTCAGATACGATTGTTTGTTTTCGATTTCTAAATTTCTAATGATATCTTCCCGGGCTCTGAATCGCTTGAGAATGGCATCTCGAGCCGCGAGATGTTTGCGCAAAGTATTGTTCGGTGCCATTTTGAGTTTAAGTTAAGGATTAGTAAGTGCCCGCGTTGGGGCGTAACCAATTTTGAAAAAATGTGCAAAATGTGAATGCACTAGCAAATCGCGATAAGGGGGGAACACACACTCAGCCGCTGATGTGGGCTGATGTTGACCTGTACAAACATGCACACTGAACAATACAATAACAATTGATAAGACACTTGGCAAAATTGACACTGAATTGAGCGAATAATAATAGAAACACTGAATAACACAATAGAAATTGAGAATATAACACTAAATAATACAATAGCTAATAAAATTGAGAATAGCGCAATGATAAATAGAATCAATAAATAATGCACTTGCAAATAAGCACTGAATATTACTATAAAAATTAGCACTGAATAATGTAATAGTAAATAAATCACTGAATTGTACAATAATAAATGAGCATTGAATAATGAAATAGTAAGTAAACAGTAAATTGTGCAATAATAAATGAGCACTGAACACTGAATAGTACATTAATAAATAAACACTTAATAAGTAAGAAATCAGTAGATAGTCGTTGATTGATCTGACTGATTGATTCGAATTGTAACACTTTTCACGACACTGGTGAACTGGCAAAGAAATTGATTAAAATAGTTTCAAAGCCTTCATTCCCTGCTGAAACAATTCCTGAATCCTGTCTGATGTATTAATTGAGAGAGTGGCTGTATAACATTGTGATGGCGCTGACAAGATCGGGCCCGGAGCCGACCATTATATGTAGTGGATGCAGCGCGGTGTGAAGTCCGTTCTGCGAAGCGACTACATACAGGGTCAGATCAGGTTTCAGGGGATTGTTTCGTAGGGGCAAATGAAAGGCAATGCACTTGTGAATAAATTACATTTAATTCTTGAAATATTGATTAGTTTAACAAGTAAGTAGTTAGACAGTAAGCCGGAGGACCAATGAATGTTTATGATTAAAGTTTCTTCTTGCTTGAAGTTTACACTTACAGATTGATGAGAGTAGAGCAAGCACCAACCCAGGTCAGACGGCTGAGTGTGTGCGTGCCGTCCGTAGAAATGGGCTGCGGATGTTTCGGCTGGTAGGCTGGATGTCACCATGGGCGCGTACTCGCGTGCTGGAGCGGCCCGTACTGTTGATCGCGGCCTGCTGGCCGCGCCGATTGATTGCCGGAGCCTTGATAGGCAGAGCAAGGACAGCTGACTCGTTCGCAGGCTGTCCGACGAGTAGAGTAGTAGTTGTAGCAGCAGTAATAGTAGTTTGACGTAGAGTGACTGCGTAGAAGTAGCAGTGATTGACTGAAGAGTGACTGCGTAATGGTAGCAGTGAGATTGACTGAAGAGTGACTGCGCAGTAGTAGAGTTTTGACGTAGAAGTGTGACTGCGTAGTTTCACATAGTAGTGAACAGGGCAGTAATTGTAGCAGCAGTATAGTAGTTTGACTTAGAAGTGCCTGCGTAGTAGCAGCAGAGTAGAAATGACTTAGAAGTTTGACATAGCAGTTTCACATAGTAGAAATGACATTGAAGTGCCTGCGTAGTAGCAGCGAAATTGACTGATAGTTCGACATAACAGTTGCAGTAGTAGTGGTAGAGTTTGACTGCTAGTTCGACATAACAGTGGCGCGTGGGAGCGAAGTTGCCGTACTTATTGAAACGTATGTTTCTGAAAGCAGAGGAGGGAGAGTCACGTGACAATTGCAGCTAGCCTATGATGTACGGTGAGACGTAGTGTGCCACAAGAGATGCTCGCTATTCGTTGTTATGTTTTGAAGTGCGTCACGTGACTTGCGGGTGGCACTGGCTGTGCCCGCGATGGCTGCATCTCATTAGCAAGGTTTGGTATTTTCTCACGGGAACCGCGATGCTGGTTGAGAGTAAGGGGCGGTGAGGCGGGCGCGGGCGCGGTCGCGGTCGCGGGCGCGGACGCGGCTGCCTAGCAGATGCGTTCGTTGTCGGCGAATTCTAACGCCTGTATTAGGGCGGGAGGCACGTAGCGATATCTGGAATGTTTGTAAATATGTCTGGCCGCCGAAGTCTGAGAAAAGCAGGTAAAAGGCTAATGGCTTGAGGGCCGCGCGCCCGCCGGGGGAGGCCGAGCCTGCCGCCCCTTCCCCGGCTTACAGTAAGTGCGCGGCGGTTCGGCGCTTGCGGCCAGAGGGCTCAACGAGAGTCGTTTTGTTCCCCGAACATCTGTGTTTCATTTCTTATGTTTTTGTATAAACGTGCTAGAGCCGTGAGAAACTTTGAGGGTGGGGCAGCCGAAGAACGTTGGCCGCGCGGGGGAAAGACAATTTGAGGCTGCACCCTGCTGGCGAGTTTCCTTGTAATTGTTCGCGAGATTGAACAAGGGTCTTGAAGAAAAATATGTATTACAGGCTTAATGTGGAAATGGAAAAATAAGGAAGAGGGTGGAGAACAGCATGCTAGAGTTCTCACAAGGGTACGCTAGTTTCTTTTTGGAAACGACAGGTTACCCAATTACGCCTTTATTCTTCGTACAACTTGTCTTGTGGAAGCTTGCCGTTATCAAAAAGGATTAACCACAGGCTTCCCTTGGGATCATTCTTTTATTTCGCGAAATGTCACAAGAAGTATTCGAATCGCCCTTCCTCGCAACCTCCCTTTCGGGCCGAGAATCTGAACTTGAAATTTTACCATACATTGCGTGAATTTGTGACACGTAGATCATTCAATCCAAAAGCTGACAAAG
The DNA here is from genome assembly GCA_031308135.1 of Acheta domesticus. Lineage (NCBI taxonomy): Eukaryota > Metazoa > Arthropoda > Insecta > Orthoptera > Gryllidae > Acheta > Acheta domesticus. The sequence goes on from JAHLJT010002630.1 coordinate 36,241,145, forward strand.
CTATGCACGAAGCTATTATTGCGTTGTCTCGCTGCGCACGGGGGAGGGTCCTTCACCACTCGACCGTCTCGAATATTTTCTAATGAGCTCACGATATCGAAATCGATGTACTTTATATGAAGTCTCAAGATTGTTTTCAAAATTATCTCAAACCTTCCTCGTGACCTAAACAGAATCCGCTAAAGAGAAATGGGCTAGATATAATCGATTTATTTTTGGAATATTTTTGCGGATTGACCCAAGTACGCTTAAAAATGGACTAGGTCCCATTTTCATTGATTGTGAATTTTCAAAAATTGCAAGAGATGAATTTTTCGTCGCCTTACTACAACTCCGTTATTGAAGAAAAAGGTCATGAACAGTTGTTCGAAAATATGGGTTTTATCATAGATTTGCGTGAAGTGTAGGCAATTTTCGAACAATATTTTCTCAAACTTCTCAAACTCTCAATATTTTGTCTCAACTTTTTTTCTCCCATAGAGAAAAGTACGGGTATAGAAACTATGTAGATTCTAATTACTCGGTGAATTCTCGGTATTTTCGAAGCTTGCAAAACTAAACATTGAAAAATTTAATATCGATTATAAAGATATTTTCCTTAATGATATATTTTCTAAAAATTGGACCTTTAATTAGGGATATTTTTAACGTTTTGAAAATGAGTTTTTTTCGCGTAATGTTTGTCAAGTGAAGACGATTTAAAAAGATATTTTCTCAAAAATGGCTTCAATTTTTTTCTTTATTTTTTCTCAAATAGAGCAAATCACACTTACAGAAATGGTGTAGCTGTGATTTTCGTTGAACTCTAATTTTTCGAAAATTGCAAAAGTTACATATAAAACGACAAAAATGCGATTATGTAACAACATTAATTTTCATCTGCATGGATAAATCATAAAACGAGAAATACAACGATACATTTGATAACGTATTAAAGTTAATATTCGGCAAAATAATGAATGGTTGTGCGCCGTGATGTGCAATTGCATCAAGTGCTGGCTTATGTTTTAATAGCCAATCGCCACTGCCAAAGAGCGCACTATCGCCTTCGGGGCAGCGGGACGTATCCTTCTCGTTCGCAACTAATTTAATCGCTGATAAGCTGAGAGGAGTGGCACAGGGACATTCCAAGAGTCGATCTTGATTTGTAATGACCGTAAGAATAAGGGAGGATTTTAAAATATTTGAAATAATACTCGTACAAGAGAAGAAAACAAAGTGAATTGTTTTTCTTAAATGTATATTCCGTTGATTATAATTTTCTATTACTTTTAGTGTTCATTCATCATGTAATAAGTACATAACATTGCATTGAGTTCGTAGGCTTCCGCGGCCGGAGGCAATGTATTCTTGGCTGTCCGGGATGAGCCGCGTCTCAGTTTGGCTCTGCAGAAGGCCACAGCAAGATGGCCGACACGTCAGATCCATCGACTCGCACGCGGCTCATCCCGGACGGCCAAGAATACACATAACATTGCATTATTTTAGTTACGAGATCAAGGGAAAAAATACTAATAATTATGAAACTCTTTGATATCGCTGTGTTTCGTGGCCGCCCCTCTGCCTGAGGGAATCGGCGGCGATCGCCAGAGAAACGAGGCGACCTGACCCCGCAGCAGCGACCGCTGCTGAGACCTTTTCAGTATTGAGTGCAATATCTAAGAACCTGGCAAAAGAAAGCAATTTCTGACGATGTTACCTTCCCATTTTAACATGTGATATATCATTATATTTCCGTTTGAATGTAATATTTGCAATATTGTTCCATTTAAAAATCGAAATAATTCCAAATTAATTTGTTCTAATATAAAAGTATTACAGCACGACATATTACTTGCTCCATGATGTAATATGTTAAGCAACAAATCCATTTCGATAACGTTCGCCGTGTCTAAAGTTGTTGGAAATGGAGCATACATGGTGAGACTACCTGCGTACACTTGTTTGAACAATTTACGAATTATCTGTGATATTCCATATGTTTGATGTAGGAAAGGCGCCTCCTCCCCTTCAATTCTATTTGTATCGTTATTCGAGGTAATGCCTGCGAGGGCTTGCGCGCGGTGCTGCAGCCCTGATTAGCATAGAAGTGCGACGTGGCGAGTGATGAATGCTGCCGGAGAGTTTGGCTTTGGAAGCGCTGCCGCCGAGAGGGATAATAGGCGGCTGGCCGGAGGCGACATGCTCCCCGCCCCGCCCTCCGCGCTATTCACCCACGGGCACTCCGGCGGGTTGGCTCTGCTCTGCATGTCCCCCCGCCCTCCTACGCAACTACCACACTCCCCCCATCGCTCTCCTACACCGTTCCCCCGTCCCTGCTTAGTTCATAGTTTCGTGCGGAATAAAATGTTAGACTAATGTCTTTTTTATTCTGTGGAGAAATGCATATAGAATGGAATAGCAAAGGGCGAAAGTGGCAGCGGGCAGTCCAGCGCCTGCGCACTGGTGGGAGGGGGGGGCGTGGTTGGCCGGTGGCGCCGCGGGTCGCTGGTGCATAATGCACGCCATCAACTATTCACGCGCTCAGCCGCGTTACCGGCGCGCGCCGCAATCCGAACCGCCGCCCTCACCCAGGCAGTGAGCCCACTGCCCACGCCCCAGGGTGTACAGGCGGCTACAACGCCCACGCTCCTCTCTCCCCGCCCTTACCCCACACCGCCGCGCACACACTGCTCCGGACTTCACCGCCCCGCCCCACCTCGCCTCTCCCTCGGCCCCAGCCCGCCCCCTCCCCCTCGTCCCGCCCCGCCTCCCCCCCTGTCTCCGCCTACCCCGCCTCGCCTCGCCTGGCCCTGTCTCGCCCCGCCCTCCCTGCCCCGCCCCGCCTTCTCCGCCTCGCCCCGTCTCGTCACGCCACTCCTCCCCGCCTCTCCCCGCCTCCCCCGCCCCTGCGCGTCTGGCCTCGTCTCGCCCCGCCTCCCCCGCCCCTGCGCGTCTGGCCTCGTCTCGCCCCGCCCCCCCGCCCCTGCGCGTCTGGCCTCGTCTCGCCCCGCCCTTCCCCGCCTCCCCTGCTCAGCCTCGCCTTGGCCCCGCCTCTCCCCGCCCCGCCTCGCTTCGCTCCATCCCGTTTTACATCTAGCTCTTTTTCCGACGCCTTCAGTCTACACTGTCCTTCCTCACTTCGCTTATCCTGTCCCGTTATCACCAACCCTGTTCATTCCTCTTTCACGCCTCGCCCTGATTCTTTATTTGCTCTCCTATTACCAACCCACACCACCGCGTATCACCTCCTTCCTCCTTCTGCTCCAGCGCGCACCAGCCTCCCTTGCACCACAGCACCCTCGCGCCACATCGGACGCCTGCCCGGCCACTCGCCACCAACCACCCCGCTCCGCGCCGCGCGACCACTCGCCACAGCGCTCGACCGCGCTGCTCTAGGCCTTTCGGCGCTTCGCTTTGGCCTCTTCATAATGGAATAGCGGGGGGCGCATTGCAGCAGACGGCGTTTGCACTTCATTAAATGCATTAATGCTATTAATTGCGCTTTCATCATTTAGCGGACGGCGCAGAGCGAAGGGAAGACGAGGGCGACTTGCAAATGCAGCTCTCGCGGGCAGAAAGAAATGGCAGCGAATGAAGTGAAGCAAAAGCTGCAGAAACAGCCATTTTCTCCTGTTTTAATGTTCCTCCTTTGGACGGTGAGCGGCCTGGCACATTCGTAGACTAACTTTATCAGCCTGGGACTATCACAATTTTCCAGTACCTTCGTTCATCGAGACCCAATGTCGGATGACGTAGAACAGGAATATCTGGGGTTGCTTACTTTGCAGGGTGAATCGAATATCAAAAATTGATTCTTATGCATGACTAGCTACAGGTAAATATATCCTACTAGTAATAAAATAAAGGACTTTGTAGAATAATGAACTGGAACGAGTAAAACAAACCTAGACGTAAAAAGCATCACGTTATGGATTAAAATCTAATTAAAGTATCCTATTTAAACAAAAATTGGATTATTTGTTGTTGTTTTTAATATCTTGATTTGTAGAAACCCTATTATGAGCAAAGTTACCAACGAACGTGGTTCACATTTAGAAAACTAGAAACGTTCGCTTTCGAGAAATTGAAATAGGAAACGAACTGCGAACTTCATTTTAGAGTAATTTTGACAAAATAATATTTCCCATCCCTACTCCTTGCGCGAAAATAGAGCTCCACAAACCTGAGTTAATCCGCATGAATGTCCAGGGGTAAAGCGAGGCCCGATATCAGTATTTGCTCATTTGATCAGGTAAACTGGGAACAAATTTAGATAAGATGACTCTTACTCTTTTTGGACAAAGAAGAAATACCCCCATCAAGAAAATTTCGTTATCTGCGAAATAATCTTCACTTTTTGCTTTAAGCTATATGCAATGAATACATACAAATACAAAAGCTATTTTCATTAAAACGCTTCAAGTTTCAAATGTTACATAAAGGTGTATGGGAATCCTTTTCTCGGAGATTAAGAGAGAAGCGGGAATTAGGTATTCGTTTTAAACCAATGGCAACTGAAAAGATAAAAAGTAAAAGTGTATCTAAAAAATATAAAGCTCCATGCAAGTATAAAAACGCACTTGAAATTTTAAAAAAACATTTCTAACATACTTAAATCTCCGTGTCGTCAATGACTACATTAACAAAAAAATGCCATATTAAATCATTACTTACTTAAAAGACTAAATGTATGTTAGATTTTTTATTTCAAGTCCGTTTTTTATTCCAAAGTGGGTTGTACATTTGTAAACAATTTGTTTCCACATTTCAAAAACAGAAGGAAGACTTGCAAAGTCAAAAGTAATAATCATTCAAGTTGTAAATTTGCTCTCAACTGTTTTAACTTACAGACATTTATGATGGCGCTGCTTTCAAAACGTTTATGCTCAATTCTTTTATATCAAGAAAATATAAGAGTCTTCATGTGACAAATAAGTGCGATCGATCTTCGAAAGGCGCTTGTTCGGAGGGTGCGTTTGTGTCTGGAGGAATAACCTCTCCGCTCTCCTGAATCGCCTTCCACGTCATGAACATCAGTTGTTTCATGAGTTTTGGAGACGTTAACAAGTGTCATCCTGTTGCAACATTCTATACCTTCTAATTTTTATTCTTCTCTTGCAGGTATGCGAGACACTGAACTTCTCATCTCATGTGCCATTGCGTGAAGAGTAAGTACTCGTGGTTTTGTTGATTTTCCGTTGTTCCTTGATGCAAAATGTATTGGGTGTTTGGCTCTCAAGACCCGTTGGAAGAGTGTCGAGGAGATCTCGAACTTTTCTTTGGTCGTTCGATTTTCAGCAAAGGAATGTATTAACATCATGTTTCATAAAATGAATCTATTTTATAGCTACTTACCATCCATTGTACACCCAAAATATTGGGTGATGAAGACTGGGGAGTGATGAGGAGAGGGGATGGGTGGGGGTGAGGTGGGGCGGCTGGCGCGGCGCGCGAGGCAGACGGCCGTTGCATTCCGTTCATCCGCGAGCAGAATGCTCTTTCGCTGCGCGTAAATATTACAGAGCCACAGAGTTATTTTCCCGATCTCATTCATATTTCGCGCGCGCTGTTTCGGGCGCCACCCCACCCCACCTCGTCTCACTCCACTCCACCCCGCCCCGCCCCGTCCCGCCACGCCCCACCCCGCCCCGCCCCGCCAGCCCATCCCGCCACGCCCAGCCCCGCCACGCCACGCGCTGCCCTGCCCCGCCCCGCCCCGCCCCGCCCCGTCCCACCCCGTCCCGCCCGTCCCGCCCCGCCCCACCCCGCCCCACCCCGCCCCCACCCCGCCCCACCCCGCCCCACCCCGCCCCACCCCGCCCACACCCCCGCCCCACCCCCGCCACGCCCCACCCCGCCGCGCCACGCCCCACCACATCCCGTCCCGCCCAAACCCGCCACGCCCAGCCCCGCCACGCCACGCGCTGCCCTGCCTGCCCCGCCCTGCCCCCTCACGCCCCCCCCACGCCCGACCCCGCCACGCCCCTTCCGGCCCCGCCCCTTCCGGCCCCGCCCCTCCCCGCCCCGCCCCGCCCCCCACGCCCCGCCGCCTGGCGCCAGCCAGCCGCCCTTCGCCCCTCAATACTCGCGAGGGGAGCTCTGAGCATTTGCTCCCAGAAGTGGCAACACTCTTCCCAACGCACTGCTCTAGTCTAATGCTGCGTCACCACGCATCAACTCGCTTCTGTCGACAAGAAGATTGACTTTATACATCAAGATTGACAAAGAAATAATGTTTACTGCTTTCTGATGTGTCATGTACATGAAAGTAAAACTAGTTCGCTGACTTTTTCCCACATGGAAAGTGCACCGCAGAGCAAACATTTCATTGCTAAAGAACCAGCAATAATGGGTATTATTTCCAATTAATTTTAGTACTCGTTTGATTGAATTCTCTTAACTCTTTGAGTTCTGTTTGTGACCACTTGCGTCGTCCAGGATGCTGTAAGAAACCAAATTGCTTACATGTACAGAACAGAAAAGTTAGGTTTTGTCGTACAGGCAAACACAGAACACACTTAACATTACTATTATTACTGAATAACTGAAAACGCCTTCGAACTGGAATTTTAACCATTAGTACTCTTAAAACGGCACCAAGAGAATGCAGTAACACAGCCAATAGAGGCCTCCGATAAACGCCTTGGAAAACGCGAAGTATTAAAAACAACTAGACGGAAAGTGAACTCCAACGGTTTCTTGTCCTGTTCTGTGATACACGCTTTAAGAATGGTGAATATTCACTTAAACATAAAAATGCAACCTGAAAGTGCCCAAGCATTAAGATTTTACGTTCGTGTAAAAATGATTCGAAAAACTCACAATCCAGCAGCATTGGAACATTTTACGAAAATGAAAAGTATTTATTAGAAGCCAAAACAGTTTGTAAGAGCATCAAATTCATCGCTGGTGAAAAGTTTTATAGAATCAGCCTTCGCATTGATAGTATTACAAATAATGGCCCTTGTTTGCGATCGCTTCCTCTACAGTCAATTAAATCATAACTCCACTCCATTCCTTCATTTGTTCACCCTATGCAACTTCTGTAGATTACGTTATGAGCTCCCAATTCACGGCGTAACCATGTGAATTCCAATATTAAGATCATGATAAAGACAAATTACGTCGAAAAACTCAACGATTCATTGCTCTAAACTACAAAACAATTATCAATGTTACATTCAAAGTAAATATTTTATTTTGAATATTCTTTAAATACTTTATTCTAGATTATTTTTGTATCATGTGTATATTTCTAGAAAAATGTTCATTTCTATATGAATACGCTGTATGATATGCCTTTGTTAACATAAAATTAGTGCAAGACAGCAGAAAGTTCAGTTTTATCTGGTGAAGGGCGTGAAATTCTTCCAAATATCGCTCATTTTTTTATGTAAATTTTGTTCTTAATTTTGACCACTTGAAATCTACATTTTGATAATTCACCAAACTCGTACTGTATTAAGATGTCTTACGATACTTAATGAACTAAAACTTCAATAACCATCAAATTCCCTCTATCCCTGGCTTGCCGCGTCGGGGCCCGCCCCATTTGCATCGAGCTACGCGGGTTGTCAACTCAAAATTAAACGGCAATTGTCACCGCACATCGACAGCGGTCCATCAGAGCGATAAGATGAGATTCTCAACGGCTCAAAAATAAATAAAGCGGGCGTCGTGCGCCAACGGCTTCCGCGCGTTGGGAGAGGGTGGGGTAGAGGTAGGGGAGGGGCGAGTGGCCCTGTCCCGCGCCCTAATTGCACAGCGCCGCCCGTTCCGGCCGTCCCTCCTGATTTCCGGCGCTGTCCGTCAGCCCAGGGGCGTCTGCGCATGCGCGGAGCCGCTTCGCCCTACTGCCCCTCCCGCACCCTCACAACGCCAACGGCACAACAGGCAGCGAAATGCATGTGTATGGACTGAGGCCACATTTATTTGGCAATCATTTCCTGCAAGTTCGTTTAAAATATGTTCAGTTTTTGAGGCGTGGCAAGGGCATAGTCTATATTTTTGGATATTTTGTGTAAATTCTGTTCTATCCGCTGGAGTATAGATGGCCATGTCGATTTTTTAACAACTTGTTCAACATTCTCTGTGTTGATCCGTTTTCCCACTGTTCTCTGCATCGACAAGCACGAAAGTAAGTTTGCGGCGTATTCTGAGACAGGTATTGCTGTAGGGGAATGTCGGAGATTTAACATAATGACGGTTTCGAATAGTTTTGTGAACTCTCGCCAACCAGCAGGGAAAGACTGCCACATCTCGCGATGTAACATGCACTCCACTTACTTGAAAAATGGCCTTAACTCTGGACGCGCCGGGAACCATCAATCAATACTTCAAGGAAAGCAATTGTAAAATCATATGAAGTTTTTATTAGAAACCATACCAGTTTTCCCCATTAAGGTGGCGTATTGCTCTTGGTATATATTTTGTTCTCTGTTCAGAATACTTCGTCGCAAAAGTCCATAATTTCTCCGCTTCTTTCACACATTGCACTCGCGAGATATTCTGCGGGGGCGTTTCATTGAGGGGGCTGTGAAAATTTACAGATATATTCCTAATGCATTCCATTTCTCTAAAAATACAGAAGGAGGGGCAGAGATTTAACCGAAAGAGAATTCTGTGACATAAATCAGATTTTGTCGCCAATTAATCAAGCTAATAACAATATATCAAGGCAACGCCGAATGGTCGTATGCCTGGGATGCCCCATATTTCATTAGTTTAGCTACGCTGGGAGGAAGCTACAAAAGCGATCAAGACACTTGAAAATAGGAATGCTTCATAGCCATCAAAACATCAACATTTCGGATCATCCGTACTCAAAATTAAAACTTTAATGCTAATAAAGCATCGATCCATCGATGTTTCTAGAACTAAATGAGTAATCATTGAAGTTCACGCAGGGGGGATCCATTCTAAAGTTATTTGGTTTTTAATTGTAATTGAGCTTTAAGTGATAAAACAAACTGAATGTAACCTGGACAGTTAACGAAACTTCGTTTATCTGATTGGATAATTCAAAACTAATACGAGTGTATGATGAAAACTCAATTTTATTTATTTTTTCACCCTCGATTTCATTGGTCTGAAGAATATTAATTGGTAGATATCTGAAGTTACTATAGGACTTGTTTCGTTTAAGAAATATCGATCCCATAAAAACTTTGTACTCAAATATCGATGTTAAAAACCTCGGCTTAAAAAAATGATGTTAAATACATCGATTATTCTACAAAAACACCGATATGAGTTCCCTACGTGTCGAGTGCGCTTAGCGTCGATGCCTGGTCGCCCGTCCGAGAGCAGAGCTCCTCCCGTGGACTCCACCCCCGCGGTCGGGCGCGCGCTCTCTCGGCCGACGAGCGCAGCGGGGACAAACAAACGGATTCCTCGAAGCGCGCGCAATAATTAACTGGGGGTGGGGTGGGGGAGGGGTGGGCATTGGGGCTTCTAATTGGAGTAACGAGCCGCTGCTGCTTCTGGGAAAAATCCCCCGTTCGCCCACGCGCCTCGCCTCCCACGCGGGAAATGTCGGAGGGCAAACATTGCGATTATTCACATCCACCTTGACGCCGTCGTCAGTCTGGATAGTTATGTGCGGAATATCATTCCTGCATCCCAGTTGCCAGAATATTATTTCGACTTCGTAGCTAATATTTGATTAGAAGTGTTTTAAACCCTAAAACGTGTCTTCTCCGTCCAATCCAAATCTGTCCACGTACGCCCAGTTGCTCTACCATTTGAAGCACCGCGATGGTCAACATCCGCGTGAGAATTCTAACGTGTTCATCTGGTTTCGGCTTGTGCAGTTACATACTGAATATATTGTGATCTGTACTAGCCTTTTCCATACTTGTGTGGGATGTTGGCGGCCACAAAGGGGACGTGCAGGTCGCCTTCGGACGGCGCCCCAGGTTGCGGTGAGGAACAGAAGCTGCTCCGTGGCTCGTTAGCTTAAGGGGACTGTTGAGGCATTCGCCTGGAAGTGATTATATTAGTCGACCTAAGAACTCGGACCCGGCGGGGAAGTCTCCTGGCCGAGGTCCAAGGCCTTCACGTCTTCTGTGGCCAGCGGCCCTGCAGGCCCGTCGCCACGCTCGGCCTAACGCTGATTACAAAAAAAAACACTTAGGGTTCGAGATATTTCGCAGAATCGAGAAATAATAATACAGATTCACTACTTTGATGCTTCTAAGCTTCTCGAATTCGTCATCGTTTAAGAATTGATATATTGAATTTACATTAATAGTAAGATACGAAAAGAAATTGTGAGATGAGGTTAAAGATTATATAATTTGGGTAAACATAAATGTAAAACTGAAAGTTCACACTGGCTCAAGGGCATCAACTGATGTCACTGCAGTGCCTCTGACCGCCGCAGGATTCTAGGATTCAAGATGCTAGTGAGCCAGGTCGACTTCACACGTCGTTTGGAGGAGAATCTAGCGCCTTTCGCTGCACTGTCTTGCGGGGGCACACTTCGGTCGCAGTTGACAGCCCGGAGACACGAAATCGATCAATTAATCAACAGAAAGTCACTGCTCCTCAGGACATTTAAGGCGTCTTGTTGGATTGCATACAGGTTTTGTTCCATATGCCCAGAACACGTCGTCACAAAAATCTATAATCGGCCTTCCTTTGTATATTGCAAATTCTATCTATTCCTCCAAAGCTTATGTTCCTAGAAATTAAAAGCTATTTTCTTTAATTCGTTGTTTTATGACGTGAAGTATTCCGTTTGTTTGTGACGAGCGCAAACGCGATAGCCTGCGGCCTCCGGGGAAAGGAAGCTCTGGTCGAGGCGCCCGAGGCCTGTCGCGTTTACAGGGCGGCGATGGGAGTGACCTCTGGACAGGAAAATCCTTTTGGGAATTTAGAGAAGTGTTTTTTCCCTTCAATGTTTGGCGTACAAGAATACATTTTACGCCAGAACATCAAAAGAAGATGAAGATTATAGTGCATCCATATAGATCTTTATATTAATGATATTGGTCATCAAATTACATTTGAAAGATTTCCGGAAAAGAAGACGAAATTATCGCTATTACTAATTCTATGGAAAGTAAAAATTGTATTTATTTTCAATAATTCTGTAAGTAGCTGGCACCATGTT
>JAHLJT010002630.1:36252342-36630530 GCA_031308135.1 Acheta domesticus
CATGGGCGCGTACTCGCGTGCTGGAGCGCCCGTAGCGTTTGATCGCGGCCTGCTGGCCGCGGCCGATTGATTGCCGGAGCTTGATAGGCAGAGCAAGGACAGCTGACTCGTTCGCAGGCTGTCCGACGAGTAGAGTAGTAGTTGTAGCAGCAGTAATAGTAGTTTGACGTAGAGTGACTGCGTAGAGTAGCAGTGATTGACTGAAGAGTGACTGCGTAATGTTAGCAGTGAGATTGACTGAAGAGTGACTGCGCAGTAGTAGAGTTTTGACGTAGAAGTGTGACTGCGTAGTTTCACATAGTAGTGAACAGGGCAGTATTGTAGCAGCAGTATATAGTTTGACTTAGAAGTGCCTGCGTAGTAGCAGCAGAGTAGAAATGACTTAGAAGTTTGACATAGCAGTTTCACATAGTAGAAATGACATTGAAGTGCCTGCGTAGTAGCAGCGAAATTGACTGATAGTTCGACATAACAGTTGCAGTAGTAGTGGTAGAGTTTGACTGCTAGTTCGACAACAGTGGCGCGTGGGAGCGAAGTTGCCGTATTTATTGAAACGTATGTTTCTGAAAGCAGAGGGGGAGAGTCACGTGACAATTGCAGCTAGCCTATGATGTACAGTGAGACGTAGTGTGCCACAAGAGATGCTCGCTATTCGTTGTTTATTTTTGAAGTGTGTCACGTGACTTGCGGGTGGCACTGGCTGTGCCCGCGATGGCTGCATCTCATTAGCAAGGTTGGTATTTTTCTCACGGGAAACCGCGATGCTGGTTGAGAGTAAGGGGCGGTGAGGCGGGCGCGGGCGCGGTCGCGTCGCGGGCGCGGACGCGGCTGCCTAGCAGATGCGTTCGTTGTCGGCGAATTCTAACGCCTGTATTGGGCGGGAGGCACGTAGCGATATCTGGAATGTTTGTAAATATGTCTGGCCGCCGAAGTCTGAGAAAAGCAGGTAAAAGGCTAATGGCTTGAGGGCCGCGCGCCCGCCGGGGAGGCCGAGCCTGCCGCCCCTTCCCCGGCTTACAGTAAGTGCGCGGCGGTTCGGCGCTTGCGGCCAGAGGGCTCAACGAGAGTCGTTTTGTTCCCCGAACATCTGTGTTTCATTTCTTATGTTTTTGTATAAACGTGCTAGAGCCGTGAGAAACTTTGAAGGTGGGGCAGCCGAAGAATGTTGGCCGCGCGGGGGAAAGACAATTTGAGGCTGCACCCTGCTGGCGAGTTTCCTTGTAATTGTTCGCGAGATTGAACAAAGGTGCCCGCGCGCGATTTCACTGGCAAGTGGAAAATCGCGGAAAGAAAATAATGTTATGTTGAATAAACTAATTATAGTTGTTCAATTGAGCGACAATGTAGAATTTGATTTGAAGTAATGAGCAGGGGAAGTAGTTTATGAATTGCCGCTTTGTATTAATGCTTGTAATGTGACGATGAAAAACTGAAATTTGCTGCATTTAGAAATAGCGGAGAATATGCAATGTGAGTGAGGTCTCACCTTTAGTAGAGAATATTTGTAGTACTTCTAAAATGCGAATTTTGATATCCTGAGTAGAGAGGAAAATTTGATAGATTTGATTGCGGCCTTGTAGATTGATTAATCGAATTACAAGATGATGCTGAGGTAAAGGTTGAATGAAAGTTGGTGTTAGATGAGGCACTTTGAATGTGCGTTTGCACCATTTTGTTGGACATGAATTTTGCGAGATATTAAAATGTTCTAACTTCTCGGCGGAAGTTGGATGCATAGCTTGCAAGTTTGAGGGTTTGCGAAAGGATTGTGCTTTCGCGTTGCTAGCCGATTTCGGCGGAGTTTTCGTATGTGAAATCATATGTCCATGTTTGATAGGCTTGCTACTAGTTAGGAAACTGCTCCTCTGTGATTGAAATTTGGGTGACAAAGGAGGCTCGTCATGTAGCTCGGAGCGCAGTTCCTTTGCAATTGCGAAATTCGATAAGACTCTAATGTCCCGATTGCCTGATTGAGACGGGAATATGAGCCGCTGGCGACCCAACCTAGTTTCGTTTGTGTTAGTGAGGTCCGTTCTCAATGCGGCGAATACCGCCTTCGTTAATTTCGGCGACGACAGAGGCGCCTAGCAGCAAATCTAGCGGTTTTTCTAGATGAAAATTGGGTCCGCAAGCTCGCATTCGGCGGCAAGTGCCAGGTGAGTAATATCGCTTCGACTGCCGGAAGCGGATGGGAAATGGCATCTACGACAATGAATTCTTGCGTAGTGCTCCAATTCTTACAACGCGAATTTATTTGTATTTTGCGATCTTCGAGGCGGAAGATGAGGCGCGACAAACACTTTGAATCGTGATGGAAACTTTGTGGATTGATTTCGAGCATTTTCAGAAAGTTTTCAGATATCAGGTTGCAGTTTGAGCCCGAATCGAGAAGACAGTTGCCGGGCGAAAGTAGCCTCGCGCCGTGACAGCGTTCACTATGGCGGTAGGCAGAATGCAGCCGTGTGTGGCTGGAGTCGAGCAAGCATTTGTGTATACCTCTCGCTGCACGTGTGCAGTGTTTTGGGGCGACGAGGTGTTGTCGTTCCCTTGTTGCCTTTGATTTTGCCATTCGAGAGAATGCGCGTTAAGATTAGAATTTTGTGGCAAATCTGATTGTACGGTACTAGACACGTGGGTCTGGGCAGCTGCCGCGTGATTGATTATGCCGGAAATGTTAGATCGCTGAGGTGCAGAAAATGATTCATGCAGGAGACTGTGATGTTTGTTTCCGCAATGAAAACATTTTCGGTCACTACATTTGTGGCCGCTACAAATTTCCGTAAACAGTTGTTGCAGAGTTTGTGGGTTTTAACAAAGTTTCGTTTCGCGTCGGCGCTGAGGGCGCGAAAACTAGCGCATTGATGCAGCATGTGCCTTTCGCGACACTTGAGGCAGTTGTCGGAAGGTGGCGGCGTGCGTGCAGGAGCCGGCGCGGAAGCTTGCGCGCGCGGATTGAGCTGCACGGGAGCGCTCGGGATGGCGGCTTCAGTGATTTGAAGGATTTTACACCGCCGTTGCAGAAAGTCCCATAAGTCGCGCAAAGTGGGAATGCGGTCAACTGGTATTGAATTTTCCCACTGACACATAGTGGCTCTGTCAAGATGGTTGACAACCTTGTGGACAAAGAGCAGTTCTCGTAAATCTACGCCCAAGTCGAGATTTGATAAAGCGTTTATATTCGATTGGCAGTGATCGATAAATGCGCTTAATGACTTAGCGGAGTCGGGTACTAAGCGCGGGGGATTGTCTAGCCCGGATAAATGCGAGAAAGCTATCAAACGTGGATTCGAATAGCGAGAACAAAGGGTACTCCAGGCGGTAGAGAAGTTGTCACCTGTGAGTGGTATGTTGGCTATTACGCCTTTAGCTTCACCGATCAATGACTGACTGAGATAGTAGAATCGACTAATATCTGCTAGCTGCAAATTGTCGATGACGAGGGCCTGAAAAATGTCACGATATGACAGCCACTCGGTGTGGTTACCGCTGAAAGTTGGCAGAGGCACTTCAGGGAGGCGTAAAGCAGGAGCTGACTGTGAAGTACAGCTGTGACCTGATGCCGCGGATGGACATGGAGAGGTCGGTCTAGCGTGATTTGGTGAAAATTGAGAGTTGTCAATTTTAACTGTTACTTCGCTTATTAGGTCAAAATAGTCACTTTCAAAGTCTATGTATAAAGACGAGTTGGCGTCTTCATCTTCGACTAGCTCGTTTACAATTTGTCTGTAATCGCTCCACATTTCTTGCAAATGCGTTTGATGAGAAAGTAATTTCAGATACGATTGTTTGTTTTCGATTTCTAAATTTCTAATGATATCTTCCCGGCTCTGAATCGCTTGAGAATGGCATCTCGAGCCGCGAGATGTTTGCGCAAAGTATTGTTCGGTGCCATTTTGAGTTTAAGTTAGGATTAGTAAGTGCCCGCGTTGGGGCGTAACCAATTTTGAAAAAATGTGCAAAATGTGAATGCACTAGCAAATCGCGATAAGGGGGGAACACACACTCAGCCGCTGATGTGGGCTGATGTTGACCTGTACAAACATGCACACTGAACAATACAATAACAATTGATAAACACTTGGCAAAATTGACACTGAATTGAGCGAATAATAGTAGAAACACTGAATAACACAATAGAAATTGAGAATAAAACACTAAATAATACAATAGCTAATAAAATTGAGAATAGCGCAATGATAAATAGAAGCAATAAATAATGCACTTGCAAATAAGCACTGAATATTACTATAAAATTAGCACTGAATAATGTAATAGTAAATAAATCACTGAATTGTACAATAATAAATGAGCATTGAATAATGAAATAGTAAGTAAACAGTAATTGTGCAATAATAAATGAGCACTGAACACTGAATAGTACATTAGTAAATAAACTGAATAAGTAAAAATCAGTAGATAGGCGTTGATTGATCTGACTGATTGATTCGAATTGTAACACTTTTCACGACACTGGTGAATGGCAAAGAAATTGATTAAAATAGTTTCAAAGCTTTCATTCCTGCTGAAACAATTCCTGAATCCTGTCTGATGTATTAATTGAGAGAGTGGCTGTATAACATAGAAATGGCGCTGACAAGATCGGGCCCGGAGCCGACCATTATATGTAGTGGATGCAGCGCGGTGTGAGGTCCGTTCTGCGAAGCGACTACATACAGGGTCAGATCAGGTTTCAGGGGATTGTTTCGTAGGGGCAAATGAAAGGCAATGCACTTGTGAATAAATTAAATTTAATTCTTGAAATATTGATTAGTTTACAAGTAAGTAGTTAGACAGTAAGCCGGAGGACCAATGAATGTTTATGATTAAAGTTTCTTCTTGCTTGAAGTTTACACTTACAGATTGATGAGAGTAGAGCAAGCACCAACCCAGGTCAGACGGCTGAGTGTGTGCGTGCCGTCCGTAGAAATGGGCTGCGGATGTTTCGGCTGGTAGGCTGGATGTCACCATGGGCGCGTACTCGCGTGCTGGAGCGGCCCGTACTGTTGATCGCGGCCTGCTGGCCGCGCCGATTGATTGCCGGAGCCTTGATAGGCAGAGCAAGGACAGCTGACTCGTTCGCAGGCTGTCCGACGAGTAGAGTAGTAGTTGTAGCAGCAGTAATAGTAGTTTGACGTAGAGTGACTGCGTAGAAGTAGCAGTGATTGACTGAAGAGTGACTGCGTAATAGTAGCAGTGAGATTGACTGAAGAGTGACTGCGCAGTAGTAGAGTTTTGACGTAGAAGTGTGACTGCGTAGTTTCACATAGTAGTGAACAGAGCAGTAATTGTAGCAGCAGTATAGTAGTTTGACTTAGAAGTGCCTGCGTAGTAGCAGCAGAGTAGAAATGACTTAGAAGTTTGACATAGCAGTTTCACATAGTAGAAATGACATTGAAGTGCCTGCGTAGTAGCAGCGAAATTGACTGATAGTTCGACATAACAGTTGCAGTAGTAGTGGTAGAGTTTGACTGCTAGTTCGACATAACAGTGGCGCGTGGGAGCGAAGTTGCCGTATTTATTTGAAACGTATGTTTCTGAAAGCAGAGGGGGAGAGTCACGTGACAATTGCAGCTAGCCTATGAAGTACAGTGAGACGTAGTGTGCCACAAGAGATGCTCGCTATTCGTTGTTATGTTTTGAAGTGTGTCACGTGACTTGCGGGTGGCACTGGCTGTGCCCGCGATGGCTGCATCTCATTAGCAAGGTTTGGTATTTTCTCACGGGAACCGCGATGCTGGTTGAGAGTAAGGGGCGGTGAGGCGGGCGCGGGCGCGGTCGCGGTCGCGGGCGCGGACGCGGCTGCCTAGCAGATGCGTTCGTTGTCGGCGAATTCTAACGCCTGTATTGGGGCGGGAGGCACGTAGCGATATCTGGAATGTTTGTAAATATGTCTGGCCGCCGAAGTCTGAGAAAAGCAGGTAAAAGGCTAATGGCTTGAGGGCCGCGCGCCGCCGGGGGGAGGCCGAGCCTGCCGCCCCTTCCCCCCCGGCTTACAGTAAGTGCGCGGCGGTTCGGCGCTTGCGGCCAGAGGGCTCAACGAGAGTCGTTTTGTTCCCCGAACATCTGTGTTTCATTTCTTATGTTTTTGTATAAACGTGCTAGAGCCGTGAGAAACTTTGAAGGTGGGGCAGCCGAAGAATGTTGGCCGCGCGGGGGAAAGACAATTTGAGGCTGCACCCTGCTGGCGAGTTTCCTTGTAATTGTTCGCGAGATTGAACAAGGGGCTTGAAGAATATGTATTACAGGCTTAATGTGAAATGGAAAAATAAGGAAGAGGGTGGAGAACAGCATGCTAGAGTTTCTCACAAGGGTACGCTAGTTTCTTTTTGGAAACGACAGGTACCCATTACGCCTTTATTCTTCGTACAACTTGTCTTGTGGAAGCTTGCGTTATCAAAAATGATTACCACAGGCTTCCCTTGGGATCATTCTTTTATTTTCGCGAAATGTCACAAGAAGTATTCGAATCGCCCTTCCTCGCAACCTCCCTTTCGGGCCGAGAATCTGAACTTGAAATTTTACCATACATTGCGTGAATTTGTGACACGTAGATCATTCAATCCAAAAGCTGACAAAGCTATGCACGAGCTATTATTGCGTTGTCTCGCTGCGCACGGGGGAGGGTCCTTCACCACTCGGACCGTCTCGAATATTTTCTAATGAGCTCACGATATCGAAATCGATGTACTTTAATGAAGTCTCAAGATTGTTTTCAAAATTATCTCAACCTTCCTCGTGACCTAAACAGAATCCGCTAAAGAGAAATGGGCTAGATATAATCGATTTATTTTTGGAATATTTTTGCGGATTGACCCAAGTACGCTTAAAAATGGACTAGGTCCCATTTTCATTGATTGTGAATTTTTCAAAAATTGCAAGAGATAATTTTTCGTCGCCTTACTACAACTCCGTTATTGAAGAAAAGGGTCATGAACAGTTGTTCGAAAATATTGGTTTTATCATAGATTTGCGTGAAGTGTAGGCAATTTTCGAACAATATTTTCTCAAACTTCTCAAACTCTCAATATTTTGTCTCAACTTTTTTTTCTCCCATAGAGAAAAGTACGGGTATAGAAACTATTAGATTCTAATTACTCGGTGAATTCTCGGTATTTTCGAAGCTTGCAAAACTAAACATTGAAAAATTTAATATCGATTATAAAGATATTTTCCTTAATGATATATTTTTCTAAAAATTGGACCTTTAATTAGGGATATTTTTAACGTTTTGAAAATGAGTTTTTTTTCGCGTAATGTTTGTCAAGTGAAGACGATTTAAAAAGATATTTTTCTCAAAAATGGCTTCAATTTTTTTCTTTATTTTTCCTCAAATAGAGCAAATCACACTTACAGAAATGGTGTAGCTGTGATTTTCGTTGAACTCTAATTTTTCGAAAATTGCAAAAGTTACATATAAAACGACAAAAATGCGATTATGTAACAACATTAATTTTCATCTGCATGGATAAATCATAAACGAGAAATACAACGATACATTTGATAACGTATTAAAGTTAATATTCGGCAAAATAATGAATGGTTGTGCGCCGTGATGTGCAATTGCATCAAGTGCTGCTTATTTTTTAATAGCCAATCGCCACTGCCAAAGAGCGCACTATCGCCTTCGGGGCAAGCGGGGACGTATCCTTCTCGTTCGCAACTAATTTAATCGCTGATAAGCTGAGAGGAGTGGCACAGGGACATTCCAAGAGTCGATCTTGATTTGTAATGACCGTAAGAATAGGGAGGATTTTAAAATATTTGAAATAATACTCGTACAGAGAAGAAAACAAAGTGAATTGTTTTTCTTAAATGTATATTCCGTTGATTATAATTTTCTATTACTTTTAGTGTTCATTCATCATGTAATAAGTACATAACATTGCATTGAGTTCGTAGGCTTCCGCGGCCGGAGGCAATGTATTCTTGGCTGTCCGGGATGAGCCGCGTCTCAGTTTGGCTCTGCAGAAGGCCACAGCAGATGCCGACACGTCAGATCCATCGACTCGCACGCGGCTCATCCCGGACGGCCAAGAATACACATAACATTGCATTATTTTAGTTACGAGATCAAGGGGAAAAATACTAATAATTATGAAACTCTTTGATATCGCTGTGTTTCGTGGCCGCCCCTCTGCTGAGGGAATCGGCGGCGATCGCCAGAGAACGAGGCGACCTGACCCCGCAGCAGCGACCGCTGCTGAGACCTTTTCAGTATTGAGTGCAATATCTAAGAACCTGGCAAAAGAAGCAATTTCTGACGATGTTACCTTCACATTTTTAACATGTGATATATCATTATATTTCCGTTGAATGTAATATTTGCAATATTGTTCCATTTAAAAATCGAAATAATTCAAATTAATTTGTTCTAATATAAAAGTATTACAGCACGACATATTACTTGCTCCATGATGTAATATTGTTAAGCAACAAATCCATTTCGATAACGTTCGCCGTTCTAAAGTTGTTGGAAATGGAGCATACATGGTGAGACTACCTGCGTACACTTGTTTGAACAATTTACGAATTATCTGTGATATTCCATATGTTTGATGTAGGAAAGGCGCCTCCTCCCCTTCAATTCTATTTGTATCGTTATTCGAGGTAATGCCTGCGAGGGCTTGCGCGCGGTGCTGCAGCCCTGATTTCGCTAGAAGTGCGACGTGGCGAGTGATGAATGCTGCCGGAGAGTTTTGGCTTTGGAAGCGCTGCCGCCGAGAGGGATAATAGGCGGCTGGCCGGAGGCGACATGCTCCCCGCCCCGCCCTCCGCGCTATTCACCCCACGGGCACTCCGGCGGGTTGGCTCTGCTCTGCATGTCCCCCCGCCCTCCTACGCAACTACCACACTCTCCCCATCGCTCTCCTACACCGTTCCCCCGTCCCTGCTTAGTTTCATAGTTTCGTGCGGAATAAAATGTTAGACTAATGTCTTTTTTATTCTGTGGAGAAATGCATATAGAATGGAATAGCAAAGGGCGAAAGGGCACGGCAGTCCAGCGCCTGCGCACTGGTGGGAGGGGGGGGCGTGGTTGCGGTGGCGCCGCGGGGCGCTGGTGCATAATGCACGCCATCAACTATTCACGCGCTCAGCCGCGTTTACCGGCGCGCGCCGCAATCCGAACCGCCGCCCTCAACCGGCAGTGAGCCCACTGCCCGCCCCAGGGACAGCGGCTACAACGCCCACGCTCTCTCTCTCCCCGCCCTACCCCACACCGCCGCGCACACACTGCTCCGGACTTCACCGCCCCGCCCCACCTCGCCTCTCCCTCTCGCCCCAGCCCGCCCCCTCCCCCTCGTCCCGCCCCGCCTCCCCCCCCTGTCTCGCCTACCCCGCCTCGCCTCGCCTGGCCCTGTCTCGCCCCGCCTCCCCTGCCCCGCCCCGCCTTCTCCGCCTCGCCCCGTCTCGTCACGCCACTCCTCCCCGCCTCTCCCCGCCTCCCCCGCCCCTGCGCGTCTGGCCATCGTCTCGCCCCGCCTCCCCCGCACCTGCGCGTCTGGCCTCGTCTCGCCCCGCCTCCCCGCCCCTGCGCGTCTGGCCTCGTCTCGCCCCGCCCTTCCCCGCCTCCCCTGCTCAGCCTCGCCTTGGCCCGCCTCTCCCCGCCCCGCCTCGCTTCGCTCCATCCCGTTTTACATCTAGCTCTTTTTCGACGCCTTCAGTCTACACTGTCCTTCCTCACTTCGCTTTATCCTGTCCCGTTATCACCAACCCTGTTCATTCCTCTTTCACGCCTCGCCCTGTCTTTATTTTTGCTCTCTCTATTACCAACCCACACCACCGCGTATCACCTCCTTCCTCCTCTGCTCCAGCCGCGCACCAGCCTCCCTTGCACCACAGCACCCTCGCGCCACATCGGACGCCTGCCCGGCCACTCGCCACCAACCACCCGCGCTCCGCGCCGCGCGACCACTCGCCACAGCGCTCGACCGCGCTGCTCTAGGCCTTTCGGCGCTTCGCTTGGCCTCTTCATAATGGAATCGGGGGCGCATTGCAGCAGACGGCGTTTGCCACTGCATTAAATGCATTAATGCTATTAATTGGCGCTGTTCTCATTTAGCGGCCGGCGCAGAGCGAAGGGAAGACGAGGGCGACTTGCAATGCAGCTCTCGCGGGCAGAAAGAAATGGCAGCGAATGAAAGTGAGCAAAAGCTGCAGAAACAGCCATTTTCTCCTGTTTTAATGTTCCTCCTTTGACGGTGAGCGGCCTGGCACATTCGTAGACTAACCTTTATCAGCCTGGGGACTATCACAATTTTCCAGTACCTTCGTTCATCGAGACCCAATGTCGGATGACGTAGAACAGGAATATCTGGGGTTGCTTACTTTGCAGGGTGAATCGAATATCAAAAATTGATTCTTATGCATGACTAGCTACAGGTAAATATATCCTACTAGTAATAAAATAAAAGGACTTTGTAGAATAATGAACTGGAACGAGATAAAACAAACCTAGACGTAAAAGCATCACGTTATGGATTAAAATCTAATTAAAGTATCCTATTTAAACAAAAATTGGATTTATTTGTTGTTGTTTTTTTAATATCTTGATTTGTAGAACCCTATTATGAGCAAAGTTACCAACGAACGTGGTTCACATTTAGAAAAACTAGAAACGTTCGCTTTCGAGAAATTGAAATAGGAAACGAACTGCGAACTTCAATTTTAGAGTAATTTGACAAAATAATATTTCCCATCCCTACTCCTTGCGCGAAAATAGAGCTCCACAAACCTGAGTTAATCCGCATGAATTGTCCAGGGGTAAAAGCGAGGCCCGATATCAGTATTTGCTCATTTGATCAGGTAAACTGGGAACAAATTTAGATAAGATGACTCTTACTCTTTTTGGACAAAGAATAATACCCCCATCAAGAAAATTTCGTTATCTGCGAAATAATCTTCACTTTTTGCTTTAAGCTATATGCAATGAATACAATACAAATACAAAAGCTATTTTCATTAAAACGCTTCAAGTTTCAAATGTTACATAAAGGTGTATGGGAATCCTTTTCTCGGAGATTAAGAGAGAAGCGGGAATTAGGTATTCGTTTAAACAATGGCACACTGAAAAGATAAAAGTAAAAGTGGATCTTAAAAAAATATAAAGCTCCATGCAAGTATAAAAACGCACTTGAAATTTTAAAAAAACATTTCTACATACTTAAATCTTCCGTGTCGTCAATGACTACATTTAACAAAAAAATGCCATATTAAATCATTACTTACTTAAAAGACTAAATGTATGTTAGATTTTTTATTTCAAGTCCGTTTTTTTATTCCAAAGTGGGTTGTACATTTGTAAACAATTTTGTTTCCACATTTCAAAAACAGAAGGAAGACTTGCAAAGTCAAAAGTAATAATCATTCAAGTTGTAAATTTGCTCTCAACTGTTTTAACTTACAGACATTTATGATGGCGCTGCTTTCAAAACGTTTATGCTCAATTCTTTTATATCAAGAAAATATAGGAGTCTTCATGTGACAAATAAGTGCGATCGATCTTCGAAAGGCGCTTGTTCGGAGGGTGCGTTGTGTCTGGAGGAATAACCTCTCCGCTCTCCTGAATCGCCTTCCAACGTCATGAACATCAGTTGTTTCATGAGTTTGGGAGACGTTAACAAGTGTCATCCTGTTGCAACATTCTATACCTTCTAATTTTATTTCTTCTCTTGCAGGTATGCGAGACACTGAACTTCTCATCTCATGTGCCATTGCGTGAAGAGTAAGTACTCGTGGTTTTGTTGATTTTCCGTTGTTCCTTGATGCAAAATGTATTGGGTGTTTGGCTCTCAAGACCCGTTGGAAGAGGTGTCGAGGAGATCTCGAACTTTTCTTTGGTTCGTTCGATTTTCCAGCAAAGGAATGTATTAACATCATGTTTCATAAAATGAATCTATTTTATAGCTACTTACCATCCATTGTACCCAAAATATTGGGTGATGAAGACTGGGGAGTGATGAGGAGAGGGGATGGGTGGGGGTGAGGTGGGGCGGCTGGCGCGGCGCGCGAGGCAGACGGCCGTTGCATTCCGTTCATCCGCGAGCAGAACTGCTCTTTCGCTGCGCGTAAATATTACAGAGCCACAGAGTTATTTTCCCGATCTCATTCATATTTCGCGCGCGCTGTTTCGGGCGCCACCCCACCCCACCTCGTCTCACTCCACTCCACCCCGCCCCGCCCCGTCCCGCCACGCCCCACCCCGCCCCGCCCCGCCAGCCCATCCCCGCCACGCCCAGCCCCGCCACGCCACGCGCTGCCCTGGCCCCGCCCCGCCCCGCCCCGCCCCGTCCCACCCCGTCCCGCCCCGTCCCGCCCCGCCCCACCCCGCCCCACCCCGCCCCACCCCGCCCCACCCCGCCCCACCCCGCCCCACCCCGCCCACCCCGCCCCACCCCGCCCCACCCCGCCACGCCCCACCCCGCCGCGCCACGCCCCACCACATCCCGTCCCGCCCCAACCCGCCACGCCCAGCCCCGCCACGCCACGCGCTGCCCTGCCCTGCCCCGCCCTGCCCCCTCACGCCCCCCCACGCCCGACCCCGCCACGCCCCTTCCGGCCCCGCCCCTTCCGGCCCCGCCCCTCCCCGCCCCGCCCCGCCCCGCCACGCCCCGCCGCCTGGCGCCAGCAGCCGCCCTTCGCCCTCAATACTCGCGAGGGGAGCTCTGAGCATTTGCTCCCAGAAGTGGCAACACTCTTCCAACGCACTGCTCTAGTCTAATGCTGGCGTCACCACGCATCAACTCGCTTCTGTCGACAAGAAGATTGACTTTATACATCAAGATTGACAAGAAATAATGTTTACTGCTTTCTGATGTGTCATGTACATGAAAGTAAAACTAGTTCGCTGACTTTTTCCCACATGGAAAGTGCACCGCAGAGCAAACTTTCATTGCTAAAGAACCAGCAATAATGGGTATTATTTTTCCAATTAATTTTAGTACTCGTTTGATTGAATTCTCTTTAACTCTTTGAGTTCTGTTTGTGACCACTTGCGTCGTCCAGATGCTGTAAGAAACCAAATTGCTTACATGTACAGAACAGAAAAGTTAGGTTTTGTCGTACAGGCAAACACAGAACACACTTAACATTACTATTATTACTGAATAACTGAAAACGCCTTCGAACTGGAATTTTAACCATTAGTACTCTTAAAACGGCACCAAGAGAATGCAGTAACACAGCCAATAGAGGCCTCCGATAAACGCCTTGGAAAACGCGAAGTATTAAAAACAACTAGACGGAAAGTGAACTCCAACGGTTTCTTGTCCTGTCTGTGATACACGCTTTAAGAATGGTGAATATTCACTTAAACATAAAATGCAACCTGAAAGTGCCCAAGCATTAAGATTTTACGTTCGTGTAAAAATGATTCGAAAAACTCACAATCCAGCAGCATTGGAACATTTTACGAAAATGAAAAGTATTTATTAGAAGCCAAAACAGTTTGTAAGAGCATCAAATTCATCGCTGGTGAAAAGTTTTATAGAATCAGCCTTCGCATTGATAGTATTACAAATAATGGCCCTTGTTTGCGATCGCTTCCTCTACAGTCAATTAAATCATAACTCCACTCCATTCCTTCATTTGTTCACCCTATGCAACTTCTGTAGATTACGTTATGAGCTCCCAATTCACGGCGTAACCATGTGAATTCCAAATATTAAGATCATGATAAAGACAAATTACGTCGAAAAACTCAACGATTCATTGCTCTAAACTACAAAACAATTATCAATGTTACATTCAAAGTAAATATTTTTATTTTGAATATTCTTTAAATACTTTATTCTAGATTATTTTTGTATCATGTGTATATTTCTAGAAAAATGTTCATTTCTATATGAATACGCTGTATGATATGCCTTTGTTAACATAAATTAGTGCAAGACAGCAGAAAGTTCAGTTTTATCTGGTGAAGGGCGTGAAATTCTTCCAAATATCGCTCATTTTTTTATGTAAATTTTGTTCTTAATTTTGACCACTTGAAATCTACATTTTGATAATTCACCAAACTCGTACTGTATTAAGATGTCTTACGATACTTAATGAACTAAAACTTCAATAACCATCAAATTCCCTCTATCCCTGGCTTGCCGCGTCGGGGCCCGCCCCATTTGCATCGAGCTACGCGGGTTGTCAACTCAAAATTAAACGGCAATTGTCACCGCACATCGACAGCGGTCCATCAGAGCGATAAGATGAGATTCTCAACGGCTCAAAAATGAATAAAGCGGGCGTCGTGCGCCAACGGCTTCCGCGCGTTGGGAGAGGGTGGGGGTAGAGGTAGGGGAGGGGCGAGTGGCCCTGTCCCGCGCCCTAATTGCACAGCGCCGCCCGTTCCGGCCGTCCCTCCTGATTTCCGGCGCTGTCCGTCAGCCCAGGGGCGTCTGCGCATGCGCGGAGCCGCTTCGCCCTACTGCCCCTCCCGCACCCTCACAACGCCAACGGCACAACAGGCAGCGAAATGCATGTGTATGGACTGAGGCCACATTTATTTGGCAATCATTTCCTGCAAGTTCGTTTAAAATATGTTCAGTTTTGAGGCGTGGCAAGGGCATAGTCTATATATTTTGGATATTTGTGTAAATTCTGTTCTATCCGCTGGAGTATAGATGGCCATGTCGATTTTTTTAACAACTTGTTCAACATTCTCTGTGTTGATCCGTTTTCCCAACTGTTCTCTGCATCGACAAGCACGAAAGTAAGTTTGCGGCGTATTCTGGACAGGTATTGCTGTAGGGGAATGTCGGAGATTTAACATAATGACGGTTTCGAATAGTTTTGTGAACTCTCGCCAACCAGCAGGGAAAGACTGCCACATCTCGCGATGTAACATGCACTCCACTTACTTGAAAAATGGCCTTAACTCTGGACGCGCCGGGAACCATCAATCAATACTTCAAGGAAAGCAATTGTAAAATCATATGAAGTTTTTATTAGAAACCATACCAGTTTTCCCCATTAAGGTGGCGTATTGCTCTTGGTATATATTTTGTTCTCTGTTTCAGAATACTTCGTCGCAAAAGTCCATAATTTCTCCGCTTCTTTCACACATTGCACTCGCGAGATATTCTGCGGGGGCGTTTCATTGAGGGGGCTGTGAAAATTTACAGATATATTCCTAATGCATTCCATTTCTCTAAAAATACAGAAGGAGGGGCAGAGATTTAACCGAAAGAGAATTCTGTGACATAAATCAGATTTTGTCGCCAATTAATCAAGCTAATAACAATATATCAAGGCAAACGCCGAATGGTCGTATGCCTGGGATGCCCCATATTTCATTAGTTTAGCTACGCTTGGGAGGAAGCTACAAAAGCGATCAAGACACTTGAAAATAGGAATGCTTCATAGCCATCAAAACATCAACATTTCGGATCATCCGTACTCAAAATTAAAACTTTAATGCTAATAAAGCATCGATCCATCGATGTTTCTAGAACTAAATGAGTAATCATTGAAGTTCACGCAGGGGGGATTCAATTCTAAAGTTATTTGGTTTATTAATTGTAATTGAGCTTTAAGTGATAAAACAAACTGAAATGTAACCTGGACAGTTAACGAAACTTCGTTTATCTGATTGGATAATTCAAAACTAATACGAGTGTATGATGAAAACTCAATTTTATTTATTTTTTCACCCTCGATTTCATTGGTCTGAAGAATATTTAATTTGTAGATATCTGAAGTTACTATAGGACTTGTTTCGTTTAAGAAATATCGATCCCATAAAAACTTTGTACTCAAATATCGATGTTAAAAAACCTCGGCTTAAAAAATTGATGTTAAATACATCGATTATTCTACAAAAACACCGATATGAGTTCCCTACGTGTCGAGTGCGCTTAGCGTCGATGCCTGGTCGCCCGTCCGAGAGCAGAGCTCCTCCCGTGGACTCCACCCCCCGCGGTCGGCGCGCGCTCTCTCGGCCGACGAGCGCAGCGGGGACAAACAAACGGATTCCTCGAAGCGCGCGCAATAATTAACTGGGGGTGGGGTGGGGGAGGGGTTGGGCATTTGGGGCTTCTAATTGGAGTAACGAGCCGCTGCTGCTTCTGGGAAAAATCCCCCGTTCGCCCCACGCGCCTCGCCTCCCACGCGGGAAATGTCGGAGGGCAAACATTGCGATTATTCACATCCACCTTGACGCCGTCGTCAGTCTGGATAGTTATGTGCGGAATATCATTCCTGCATCCCAGTTGCCAGAATATTATTTCGACTTCGTAGCTAATATTTGATTAGAAGTGTTTAAACCCTAAAACGTGTCTTCTCCGTCCAATCCAAATCTGTCCACGTACGCCCAGTTGCTCTACCATTTGAAGCACCGCGATGGTCAACATCCGCGTGAGAATTCTAACGTGTTCATCTGGTTTCGGCTTGTGCAGTTACATACTGAATATATTGTGATCTGTACTAGCCTTTTCCTATCTTGTGTGGGGATGTTGGCGGCCACAAAGGGGACGTGCAGGTCGCCCTTCGGACGGCGCCCCAGGTTGCGGTGAGGAACAGAAGCTGCTCCGTGGCTCGTTAGCTTAAGGGGAC
Organism: Acheta domesticus; assembly: GCA_031308135.1. Lineage (NCBI taxonomy): Eukaryota > Metazoa > Arthropoda > Insecta > Orthoptera > Gryllidae > Acheta > Acheta domesticus. Next base: position 36,268,885 of record JAHLJT010002630.1, read on the forward strand.
TGTTGAGGCATTCGCCTGGAAGTGATTATATTAGTCGACCTAAGAACTCGGACCCGGCGGGGAAGTCTCCTGGCCGAGGTCCAAGGCCTTCACGTCTTCTGTGGCCAGCGGCCCTGCCAGGCCCGTCGCCACGCTCGGCCTAACGCTGATTACAAAAAAAAACACTTAGGGTTCGAGATATTTCGCAGAATCGAGAAATAATAATACAGATTCACTACTTTGATGCTTCTAAGCTTCTCGAATTTCGTCATCGTTTAAGAATTGATATATTGAATTTACATTAATAGTAAGATACGAAAAGAAATTGTGAGATGAGGTTAAAGATTATATAATTTGGGTAAACATAAATGTAAAACTGAAAGTTCACACTGGCTCAAGGGCATCAACTGATGTCACTGCAGTGCCTCTGACCGCCGCAGGATTCTAGGATTCAAGATGCTAGTGAGCCAGGTCGACTTCACACGTCGTTTGGAGGAGAATTCTAGCGCCTTTCGCTGCACTGTCTTGCGGGGGCACACTTCGGTCGCAGTTGACAGCCCGGAGACACGAAATCGATCAATTAATCAACAGAAAGTTCACTGCTCCTCAGGACATTTAAGGCGTCTTGTTGGATTGCATACAGGTTTTGTTCCATATGCCAGAACACGTCGTCACAAAAATCTATAATCGGCCTTCCTTTTGTATATTGCAAATTCTATCTATTCCTCCAAAGCTTATGTTCCTAGAAATTAAAAGCTATTTTCTTTAATTCGTTGTTTTATGACGTGAAGTATTCCGTTTGTTTGTGACGAGCGCAAACGCGATAGCCTGCGGCCTCCGGGGAAAGGAAGCTCTGGTCGAGGCGCCCGAGGCCTGTCGCGTTTACAGGGCGGCGATGGGAGTGACCTCTGGACAGGAAAATCCTTTTGGGAATTTAGAGAATTGTTTTTTCCCTTCCAATGTTTGGCGTACAAGAATACATTTTACGCCAGAACTAAAAGAAGATGAAGATTATAGTGCATCCATATAGATCTTTATATTAATGATAATTGGTCATCAAATTACATTTGAAAGATTGTCCGGAAAAGAAGACGAAATTATCGCTATTACTAATTCTATGGAAAGTAAAAATTGTATTTATTTTCAATAATTCTGTTAAGTAGCTGGCACCATGTTCTTATAATTTTCAGCTCCTATTTTCATAAATCACAGGCAGAAACGATACTTTTGCGTTTGAAGGAAACTCTAATAAAAATTTCTAAAAACCGCACATTGTCTATTGCTGTGAATACTATTCCATTAACCAACGCGGTGCGAGCTACATGTGCGTTGCATCCAACAGATCGACGCAGGCGACACGGCGCATATTTCCTGCTCTGCTCGCCGTCCGACCAGCGCATACAGAGATGTTTCTAAATGCGGAGGGCGGTAAAAACATTGTTTTGTGGCGCAAAATTCTGTTCCGCGGGAATATGCTCCATGTCGTGTTGTTGAAAATGGAAACAGAGAGCGTCGTCAACATTTATCTAACAAGTTTTCAATCCAGCGATGAGGTAATTGAGGACATTGCGAGGAAGCGCAATATAAAGTCGCAATTGCAGCGCAGCCCCGGGGCTAGCGAGAGCGCTGCAAGGAATGCTGATGGCGGATTGCGGTGTGTAACGACCGTCCCTCCACTCGCGTTGGGGCTGCGCGTGGACGCCTCCGAGCGACCTCGCTCCGCTCGCAGGTCAAAATGGCGTCCGGCAATTTCGGTCACAGGCAACTTCATTTGCCAAACGAGCTTCTGCGGCTGATGCAGCTGGGCTTAATGTTTGTCAACGAGATTGATCAACGATTGCTTTTTGGTTCCTACAGATGTCTTGTAAGGACATTTTATTAGAGATCGTAACGGTAATTGCGGTATATGTTCATTTGTTTTATGCTATGTCCTTGCATATTTGAAATAAACACTAATAAGTGCAGCTAATTAGTTTGTAAAATGTAGAATCAATGTTAATTTTCCTAAATATAACCACCTGTCAAAGAATACAAAAAAAACCTTTAACAATTTCACAAAACTCTTGCAATGCTATGAAAACACAAAATGGAAGGTACACACTGACTAAGCGATGCTACCTGACTAATACAGTAAGAAAAATTAAATTAACGTGAACATTGCAGAATGTATTGAAGGTTACGAGGCACACATGCCTAGATTTTTTAAACCAGACTACTCTCATAGTACCACAGCTCCTCCTATTTACACAGCTGTCTAGTAGAGGGTCTCAATGCAGATTGGAAAAAATGCCTTTCGCCGACGGGAATGCTTCACGCCCAAGTCCAACGCACTGCCCGTTCCGCCGTGGCCCAACTCCACCAGCACTCCTCTCCCGCCAACCACCCAGCTCTGACACCGCCCCGAGTGTGACCCCGGGCGGATCGCAGAGGGCGGCCAGCCGGAGGAGGGGCGGACGGAGGCGGGGGGAGATACGGACGGCGACGGCGGTGGTGGCGGCGGCGGCGGTGACGGTGGTGATGTCGACGTGACGTCATCGGTGTCGGCGGCGATGCTGAAGCCGCGCGGCGAAAGGAAGCGCCCCATGCGTAGAGGCGCGGGGGAACAATAATTAATGTCTTAATTCATTAATTAATAATTAATTTTTTTAAGTGGGACGCGCGAACTTTGGAGTTGGCGCCCTCATAACACACTGATGCAGCATGGAACTCCCATAATTTGGCGGGAGTACCACAAAGAGTGCCCAGGTGGGCGGAAGTCACAGGAACTTGTCCGCGCCGACCAAAATGTGCTAACACTACCTTCACATTGAATGATAAGGAATGTGCTATTAGTATTAAATTATGGCTGGCATGGTTTCCCAATAATAAAACATGACAATGAAGATTTTCCAATAGACTCATACATGTGGCGTGTGCTGAACTTTTTATTGAATATTTGGGGGAATTTTTAATGTGGCATTACGTCATTAAACGTATTATACAAACGTGATGACTGTAAACAAAATTATGACTTAGCTTCGTTAAAACATTTCATGCATATATTTCGATTCATGTAAAGTTATTGTGTTTAAATTTATCGAGAGTTGCAGAACATCACCGCAGCATCTTGAGCCTCAATGATAAAGGTTCAAAAAATTATGATATCCTTCGAAACTCGCACATTCCAAATAAAAATACTGGCAAAGTATTATCTTAGGCAAGCACACATTCTGTTATACTCTCGTCTCTCCAGATAGCAGATACGCTAAGCAATCTGCCATGCAAAGCATCAATCTACGGCGTGGTGGCAGAAGATCTACGCCGAACGAAGTGTTATTTGTTGGAATTTCTCCTGAGGCTTGGCTGTCCTCCTTTTGGAACAAGGAATGCAAGTGCCGAGCGGCACGTGTCACTTAACGCTATCCCTACAATAAGCCAAAATATTTATTGCCGTAAGAGCCTCAACTAGTCGGTCGCTTCAAATCCACAAGTCATAAGCGAAGTCTTCTGAGGGGCTCCAACGCCTCCTGAGGTTCCAGCGCGTGTGGATCGAAGCGAGTGGCCGCACCTGCGGCTGCTCTCTGGGCGAAATTATTTCATTTTGCGCAGAGGCCCCGTTGAAGCCCTCGGGCTGCGGAGATAGGCAGTTTAATTATATTCCATGGTGGTTTGATCAGCACCGCTTTCTATCTCTCCCTGCCCCGCCCCGCCCCTCCCAGCCCCCTCCAGCCCACCAGCCCCCTCCAGACCCCCCCGGCCCCCCCAGCCCCTCCCCGCCCCTCCTCACCCCTCCACGTCCCGCCCCGCCCCTCCCCGTCCAGCTGACGGTAGAGGATTGTAATTTGTCACATTTTAAGGCTCCTTGAAAGTTGAAATTTTCGAAAGAATAAAAATCCTTCCTGTAGTGAAAATGTGTTTGATTGTTTTAAATTTATCTAATGCAGTTTTGTGTTTTTGTTGTTTCTAAGAATTTATAAATCTTTCAAAATTATTTTTTACGTACATAGGGATATTCTAGGAATAAGAAATTCGTATGATTCGTTATTTAAGGTAATTTGCTGTTTATAGTCAGCCAAAACTGTATATTGTTTCAACTAAGTAAATTTGAAATAAATTTCACTAATTTAAAAAGAACATCGCGAGTACAGACGGACGGACGGACGTTTTGAAAAGAATCACTTTTTCGGTATCAGGGAACCCCAAAACGTGTATTCCATTAAAATCTCGAAATCGATTTTCCGCAGCATTACATGACTTTCCCTATACTACGCATATTACTCCGTATATACGTAGGTATACGGGAAAGTAAAAAAGGAAATAAAAGGACGGATGGTCGCTTAGTGTGTTGAGTCGTTCCGCCGTGCGGCTGAAAGCCAGTGCGGAGTGTCCTGGGAGCGGAGAGTGTCCTGTGAGTGGAGTGGGGGAGAGGGGAGGGGAGCTAATTGACGCGGGCGGAAGTGGCGCGATGAATACTTCAACTGCCCTCTCAGCACTCTCTCTCTCGCCCTCGGCTCTCAGGGCGTCACTCGGGCACTGCGCCTCTGCGACGCCCAACCCCTTCCGTCCCTCTCTGCCACAGCTCTCCCCCACCCTTCTGCCCGTCGCCTCGCGCCCACCCCCTCCCGCCCCGCGGCGTCGCCTGTCGCTTCCCTGCGCTTCAAGAGCTCTGGTCTCAGGAAGACCACAGCTCATCCAAACTGACTGTTGTGCACTGGACGGTGGTGCAGTTGCAGGAAGAGGTGATGGGGCAAGGCGCCGGTGGGAGTGGGTTGGGAAGCATACGAAGCGTTAGGAAATATTTGGTTTTCAAAGTTAGGGAATAGGGAAGGGTTAGTTTTTCTAATTAGGGCATAGGGAAGGGTTAGGAAATATCTAGTTCTTAAAATGTTGGGAATCTCGCGCTTTTTTAAATTTTATTATAATATTGTTTTATATTTTATTCGTCTTTCAACGATCGTATTTATAGTTACGTTCCACAATCCCTTTCCAACATTTAAGAAAACGTGCGCAACTAATCTTCTCCCCCATACGTCATTAACAGTTTTCACTGCTTTTTTGACCCAATAAATCAAATCAAATAAGCAGCGTGGGCGTGGTGAGGGTGAGCGTCGATGGCCGTGGTGAGGAGTACATCGGTGGGTGCGAGTGTGGGTGGGTAATAGGTGCCGAGGTGTGTGGGTCGTGACGTGTGGGGTGGCGTAGGGCACTCAACCCCACGAGAGGGGAATGATTTATGAGGGGTGGGGGAGAAGGGCTTTTCTTATTGCCGCGCGCTTTACGACCAACTACACACACTCCACTCCACTCCAGCCCCATGTCCACCAACGTCACCTAGGAAAGGAAATTGCTACTCTCTCTCACTGCAGCAAATTGCTAAAACAAGACGTCTCAAGTTCCTTCACCTCCTGAATTGAATTCATTCATAGGTTCCGACATATCAGACCTGGGAAAGGCAAAATGGACAATGTCTAGATTTCCTCCCTTCTAAATGGACATGTCGAGGACCTATATTACTTCTCTATGGCTGGATATCTAGGCCCACAAACTTAAAATCTATATTTCTACAAATTGCTTAATACAAAGTATTCCCATTTGTATGATTTGCAGCCATTGAACCAGGCAAATGATGTGTTAAGCAAAGCGAGGGCGAGGCGAGAGCGGTGGCGCGGGCGAGGGCGCGGGCGAGGGCGCGGGCGAGGGCGCGGGCGAGGGCGCGGGCGAGGGCGCGGGCGAGGGCGCGGGCGAGGGCGCGGGCGAGGGCGCGGGCGAGGGGCGCGAGCGAGGGCGCGGGAGAGGGTGCGGGCGAGGGCGCGGGAGAGGGCGCGGGCGAGGGCGTGAGCGATGGTGAGGACGAGGGTGATGGTGAGGGTGTGGGCGAGGGCGTGGAAAGGGCGCGGGCGAGGGCGGGAGCGCGTGCCTTGCAGGTGTCAAGTGCTGCGCTCCTTGATTCTGCGGCGTGGGCAGCGGCCGAGGCAGCCGCTCTTGCGCCCCCGCGCCCCTAGCTCTGGAATGCACAATTATAAATGTGAAGGAAAAATTGCGAAAGGTTATCCTGAGGCGGGGTTTCTCCCAAAGATTGATACAAGTAAATTGAATGTTATCGTCTGTCTACCAAACTCTTGGAAGCATTCACATTGAACGCAAAGACGAAACGTTTCGCACTGAACTCCTCTGCGCGCCTTTCGTGCTTCGTTTCTGCCCTTGAGAGCCCTAGCGCCTTTGGCTGCAAGGGCTTCATGATGACAAACGAAAATCCAAACACTTGGACAGCTCATTCGGTTTGCTTTTTTTAAATTTATTAATTTTCATTTTTATTTCTACTGCTTCAAAATGAACGACAGGCTGGTTTGAACTCTGGGGATGCGTTATGGACGATCCAATGACTAGTGATAGGAGCACAAATATGTTTACAATACAGTATATCAGTTTGCGTATGTTTGTATTATCTCACAAATGCAGCCACTCACTCTTCTCTTTTGTTGGTGTATAATCCCATGTGTCCAATTGGTTCACTACATTTCCATATCTGTCTTGTCAAATTCATAATTAAATGATATTGAATGTTTCATTAATTAGAAACGCATTCTATCTGCCAAACCAACATTTTGTAAATTATCTGAATAATTCTTCATATAAGTCACTTATCTGTTACGGTGTGCTCAGAAAATGTTAGATACCGTACCACGTAAAAAGGTGTGAGTCCCTCTGCACAAAATGAACCCACACCCAAGTTAGTTGAATAATCAGAAAATAACGACGACATATGCACTCGTGGTACTGTCTAGAATAATTCCAATGGCAGCTTGTGGGAGGCCAGCATTTGCACTTTGCATCCCTGCAATTCTCGTCGTCTGAAACTTCGTGCAAGTTTTGCAAGTCCTCTTGAACCCAAAAACCATCAGCGGAAGGGTTATTGTTCTATCTTCGCTTTGTACACGTAAGCTTCTATCTTCGCTTTGAAAATTTCAGCGCATTTGCGCTGGCAAACGAAAGCGGCGGCATTAAAATTATTATTTACTTTTCGGTCTATAGATTTCTACTTTCCCGTATACATATGTATACACGGAGTAATGTACGTAGTACAGGGAGTTATGTAATGCTGCGCGAAAAAAACGGCGGATTTTTCGCAGAAAAAATTTATTGTAGGGCCCTGATAACGAAAAAGTGGATAAACCTAGTTGCTAAATTAAGACGCAAATCTTGTAACACACACAGAAATTCTTTCGACTTGCCTCTCACGTCGTTAATATTTACATTACCGGCGATTTGGTCACGTTATTATAGTTATTATTATTTATGAGTACATGTGCTTTAAATAATGTCAAACAAAGTTTCTCGAATTCTCAACCTCTTTCTGGAAAACTAACTCAAAATTCCGCATTTTCAGAATCGCTCAAACGTCATTTTCTCATAAATGGCTCCAAATGTTTTCTTCAAGCTTTTCGAACGGATAGTGCTAATTGCACTCTTTAACTTGACGAAAAGTTTATTGTGGGGTATTTTTTTTTTTCAAAATTACACCAATGCAATGTTTTTGAAACATCTCTCACATTGTTAATATGCACATTTCCAGCAATTTGTAAACACTATTGTATTTGCGAGTTAATGAGCTTCAAATAACTCCTAATGAAGTTGTTCGAAAACTCAAAACTTCTCTGTGCAAAAGAGCTTCAAATTTCGAATTTTCAGAAGCGCTTAAACGCCATTTTCTTAAAAACAGCTCCAAATGTTTCAAAGGAAATTGCCATTCAGGATGTTTTACTGTTCTTTAATATTCTTAAAATAATATTTCCATTCTATAATTAGTAAACCGGAAAATTAAGAAAATGTCAAAAAATGTAATTTGGAGGCCGATACATGGTAGCTAGCAAGAGTATGTGGCAAGTCGAAATAGCTAGTCCAGCTCAAAAGAAATAGAAAACTAATATGGTCATCTGTAGCACCACTAGTTGAATTTTGTCTTAATGTATTTGGTCCTTTATATTAAAGCCAGAAAATTGTTTTAGGGTAATTTTCTGTCTTTGAAGGACCAAGCACAGTCTGATAGATTCGAAATCGGCTGCAGCTTTGCGCCGGAGAGAGGTCACCCTCCAGGGGGGCCACCTTCCGAAAATCATGGGAAGTCGTGAAAATCAGAGAATTTCATGGCTCAGAAAAGGTCAGGGCACTTGTGGAAGAATGGTTAGAAGGCAGGAAAATTTTTTCCATGGATATAAAATTAGATATTATTTCTGAAAAATAGTACGGCATTTTTTTGCTGTTTCAATTTGTTGATTTTTTAATTTGTATATCACGGCTAAAGAAGAGGGCTGACAAAATTAGTTTCATGCTTGTTATAACATTTCTTTAAATGACCTGAAATACTCTTATCAATGAACTGGATTTTGAATGCTCTGAAAATCCGGGAAACGTAGGAGAAATTTGTTTCAGGAAATGAGTTGCCATTCTGTCTTCGACTCCCTCGATTGTTTTTCCTGTCTACATTTAACGCATTCTATCTGCCGAAACACTCAAATTCCTACCTACGCCATGCCACTGTTATCACTTTTAAATACTTTTCGTACTTAAAAGTATGAAACATCCGAATTTCCTAAAGGTGCCATTTCAATATATTGTAAAAAGGAAGGTTTAAGAACACGACTTCCAATTATGGTAAATACTGGTACCGTGTGAACGATGATTATGAAATCTACAATGACAGGAATCACATATAAGCTTTCTTTATTTGAACAAATATAACAATTTGTATTTTTACAAAAAGATTTCATTCAGGAAATCCTGTTTTTAAATCAGACCTGGAATAACTTGTGCATGTAGTGAAGTAGAATACACAGCGCGCATATTACATTTAATTCTAATAAGTAAAGCAAATACTTAATATTAAATATATAATATAATATTAAATATATAATATAAAATAAATACAAATATACTTTTCCATCACATTTGTCTTTTTGGTTCAATTCTACAATGCACTTTCAACATTGACCGAACGTAAAAGGTCCTCGAACAGTGTTTTTTTTAGCAGTAGATTTTGCACGGACGGGCGCAGTGATGAAGAGGATTAGAACGTCACTAGTCGCGAGCGCCGAGTAGTTTTTGCGCGTGTGATGAAAAAACTGCATCGCGTAATTCACGAGGAACAAAATTAAACTATTAATATTCCATGATTCAAAGAGCAACCAAAGTTTTGTTCCGCTCGCACAGAGCGCGTCTGCTGTTCTTCGACGGGGGAAATATTTCAGCCGCGAACAAGTTATTCGCATCGGAAGTCACGCGTATGAATATTTGATTCCCGCCCCGCGCTGCTCTCTTTTTTCATCCCTGTGAGCGCTGCACAGGATACAGGCAGTCACGAGGAGTGATTCGAAGGGAAATGCATATTTCACTCCTGTTATGCGCCGACCGCACGGTTAGCCCTTTCGCCTCCGGGCGAAGGGTTAAAAGGTCTGGTAGCTCTCAGGGCTCTAGAAAGTATCCATACACGGCACAACACTACAAATATTTTATCTACTAATGTTTGTAAATGTGTAGCGGAGAACAAAACGTCTAAAAACGAGCGCATTCCATACAGAAGTCCATGTTATAGACGTATGTATTGTGTAATAAATAACAATTTTTCTATATATATCGAACAATGTCATAGATTCATCGATTCAATGATGTCCTTACGACTTTCAAAATAAATTTTAACAAATGTTACTTCTATAAATATACCATCAACACAAACATTTGGCCTGATCTTTAAGTTTTCTGGTAGTATCAATTAAATGCAACGACAAAAAGGTCTCTCTTGATACAAGAGTTGAGATTTCTATACCGAAAGCTTCTCTCATCGTGGACGTGTTTTGAAATACTATCCATGCGTGACTCCTTTTTTGAAAAAGCTACTAGAATCAGTCGATCAAAGAGATAGTAAACCTCACGACTAGGAAAAGGAGATGGCACAGACGAAATTGAAACAATATGGTCAAACTTGAATATGGTCAAACAAATAACGGCCAACCAAAATATTTCTGTTTTTGTACGATATCATGGATACTTTAAAGATCTCAGTATAAGGTAATGTAAGGTAAAGGGAGCAAATAGCCGTTTCTCCAATAGGTTATTTTGTATGCTTTTTAAAAATTCAACACTTCTCACAGTGAATATTAAATTTGGGTAAGTTTTAGTTCAAGAAACTCTGGAATGACAAGTTAACGATTGTACTGTTAAAAGCGAAATGATTGTAGCATCATCAATAATAAAGCTGTAGTCGAAATACGAATTCGGGGCTATACTTTCGAGCACTTCCCCTTTCACAGCCTCCTACAATGCAACTGAGTACATTAAGTTACTACCCAATATGCCATAAACGAGCACGCCTATTTAAGATCAAACTAAGCATTACAAATTAATTTTAAAATAATTTTGTATTTTGGCACTGGATTTATTAGATTTAATCCGGTAGAATTGTCCCTCACATTACAGCGCTAGGGACGCAACTTTTCTACTTGGCGATAGAAGTTCTACGGAACCCCTTGTTACATAATAATATATTATATAAAAATCAATGTTTGTATTTTATGCAATGCCGTACCGTTCATCCAATTGACATAATCTTTGTCAACTTATTTCTTGCAATTACGCGAAGATTATAGGCATAGTAAATGAGAGTGTACGTATGTCTGTCGCACATCGATGATGATTTTCTACGTTTTTGCAGACTCGAGCGCCCCTGACCCCTGATCAGAAGCTGTACGCAACCCACCGCACACTCAAGAATTAAGAGCGTCTTCGCTGCATATTCTGCCCCTGCAATTGTGAAATATCGGCCGGCATTATTACTTGATCATCGCGGACAAATAAATGAAATTTGTCCAAAACAGTCCCATAGCGAATGCACTCCCAAACGGTGGAAGAACCTTTTAAGAATAGGATAGTTGACTATCATATTCAAACCAGGACATAGAACAAATCCATAATCGCAAGAAATTGTTTCATCTATTAAAATGTTTGCAGAGCGTGGTGTAAAACGTGATTAACAATGACGTGACCTGTATCGTGTGGAGTGCAATCCATAGCGAAGCATTGCTCGGTGTGTTGGTTCTGTAATAAGAGGGAAGACGTCGGAGCGGGTGAAGGCCCGGCCGCCGGCGCATCCGAGTCGGTTGGAAGCGCAGGCCACCGATCGGCGGCGGCGGCGCCGTCCCCTCTGGCTCCGCGCCAGCCCCCCTCCGCCCCCGCCCCGCCCCGCCCCCACGTGCCGCTTTGCACTCGCGCCGCCCGCGTTTGGGAGTGGGCGGGGAGGGGAGGGGGAAGCGCATTAGTTGCCAGCGCCACCGCACAGCCGCACGCCCACCGCCCCCGCCGCAGGGGGAGGGCGTCCGCGGTCCGCCCACCCTCTCAGTCCATTGCGCTCAGCCGCCGCCCCGCCCCGCCCCGTCGCAGGGGCGGGGGGAGGGCTTTCGCCTCCGCCTGAAAAATGAGCGACGCCATAACGCCGCTCGCCCGCGCATAAAAGTTGCATGCGACGGGGTGGGGTGGGGTGGGCGCGGAGCTGGCGGCGCCGGCGGCTGCCACAGCAACTACTCAAAGATGCGCGCGTGACGAGGAAATGCTGCGGCCGAACCGGAAAAGCCCGGAGCGCTCCGTGCGCCTTTTCCCAAAGCGCACCAGCGAACGCATCAATACTGGTTATTCCATGAAACTTGTGCCCTTAGAGTTGAGAAACTTTTTCTTCTTATGTAATGTCTATATTACTATTAAAATAACAGTTCCTGTTTTAATAAAAGACATTCATTTTTGTTTATAATTGAATATGGGCACTTGTTACAGAAATTAAATGTTTGAATATATTGCAAATATTTTATTCTAGTTTTAAAACGGTTATATTCCAACTTTATTAGTTATAAGAGGCTTGAAAATGGCTACAAAATATTAGCAGAATCGCAACCGACTTGTAATGGCTCATTGAAACAATAAATCAGTTATATACCAAAAAACTGAATAACTCTAATTCACAAAGGAACTGGTTTTCGTAGCGTTAAGTCGCCTAACACGCACATGCGAACACGTCACCTGTTTCCCTGGGCGGCGTTGGCTCCAGCAGAGGAATCGGAACTCGACATTCTCACCGGGCAGTTGCTTCCTCTCACGCCCCAGCTCTGTCCGCTCTCGAAATAACCGACGTAAAATACGTGAGATAATTCTCTTACATTTATGGACTACATCATTTGTGATAATTATTGTGTACTTAATTTCTTCAAAATATCCGTAATATGGCATTAAGAACTAGTCTCAATGAAATTGGCTCGGGATTCGTACAAAATGCAAATTGTTTGGAGGATATTTAAGATTCAAATGTATTGGTCACCAGTCGGTAAGTACTGTTTTTTAGCTTCCTGCGTGTAGTCTTTATTTAATATATTGACAGTTGCCATCGTTGTTATGTCCGTAAAGGCAGAGTAGACCACTACTTTCATTGGAGAAAGCTGATGTGTGATTTGAGAGACGGTGATGAATGGACCACGAGGTTCCCCCGGCCAATGAAGGAGCGGTGCAAAACCAACCCCTCTACCCACACCCCGCCAACCGATCAAACCAGGACGACCGATCGAATGATCACCACACCACAAACCACACACTACACACCGCTCTGCACCACACCACACTACAAACGACACCACACACCACGCTTCGAATCACACACCACACCATACACTGCATCACACAGCATCACACCGCACGCACCACAAACTACACACGATACCACGCCGCTCAGACCGAGTGAATTGCATCCGGCAACCGTTATCCCGTGTGTTCTGGCCACGACATTCAGCCGAGCTGTGCACCGGAGAGGTCAGCAGTGCAGAGCCAAAGGTTCACGCAAATATCCAATATATCACGAACCGTTCGGAACCGTACGTTGTGAGCGATACAGTAACTAACATTTAAAATTTATTTCAGCATATTATAAGATAAGGTAAATATATAAATTGCTTCTCTACAATGCATTCATCTGGCAAAAACCCTGAAAAATCCTTCCCTAGTTCTAGAATATTCCTGTCGTGGTAGTTCTAACTCATACGCCCATTCACGAGGATGAGTAACACGCTTAATCTGCCTGATTCTAATTCGCTTGTGTATTCTCCTCTCGGAACGTTAGTCCGTGGATGAGCTAACAACAAGAGACGCGCTACGGGGGAAGGAGTGAGATCGCGGGCCTGAGATGAGCGGAGGAGGAGCTGGCGCGCGCCGACTCGCAGGTGTCTGCGGAGGAGGCCCTTTGATCTCGCAACCTCGATGAGCAGCCCCGCCCACGCACTGCACAGCCCACTCACCTGTCCTTCCTTTCACTCACCCTCTCCGAAGACCCTCCCACTCACCCCAATTCCAACAGCTCGGCTACACTTCGGCCCCATCGCCGCTCGCCCTCGTCTCGTCTCCAGAGTTTCTGCCCCCCTTCCCCCCAGGCGATCGCCTCCGCCGTGGACGCGGGGTTGGGCAATGGAGGCCTCTCGGCATTCGCCTGGAGGCGGTCGCGGACGCACTCCGCCATGCATTTCCAATCGCCCGCTCCCAACACCTTCTCTCCGTCCGCTCTGGCGAAGTACTCACAACGCACAGCACGCATTCACTTTCTGCCAAACTTCATCCGATTAATATTACGTATGGGGGTTCACCGATCTAATTCCAAACTTAAATGTAACACGCAGCAGGCCCATGCATACATAGGATGATCATTAATGACTTCTTCTATTGCAGCCATACTTCTGGAAGCCACGACGAGTCGTGTCAATTCTTGTGAAGGAGCTGGGTTGAACGATACCACCCACCGGATGGGAAATCTAGTAACCCGTTGTATGGTTTACTTAGAACTTTTCTAGAAACTGTGTGGATATAACGAAACAGCACATTCTTTAAATTGGGGGCCATGGCCCACGCGTGATGACGCGTGTGCTTGTACGCCGTCGATGGAATACTTGGTGCGTGTAGGATGTAGGAAGAACAAGAGATGTACTCTAGTGAGTCCCCGTGAAGGGACTCCCACTGGACACGAGTTCTCTCTCTGGTCGCAAAGCGCCGTTGATGAAAGTCTCGGAGCCTCTGCTGAAGCGAAGTAGGAAGCGCAGGGAAACGCTGCAGTGCGTCTCTGGGAAGAATTCCACTTGCAATGCCCTCTCTTGCGCCGCCAAGACAAGCAACGCTACGCGAACTGGCGGTGGCCGCACCAGGCCCACTCCCACTACCACCATCCTTCCTACTCCCACGCCCCTCTCACTCTCCCCCACCACTACCACTCTTTATCCCTCCCATCCTCTTCACTCTCATCCCTCCTGCTCCCACCGCCTTTCCCCACACCTCCCTCCGCTCCGCCCGCCGTGCTGAACCCGCCCCCTTGCTCTCCTCACCGCCCTCACCTCCCGCCCTGCGGCGCCCGCCCGCCTCCCCTCCCCCTCCCCGCTCCCCTCCCAGCTCCCCTCCCCGCTCCCCACCTCTCCCCTCCCCGCTCCCCTCCCCCGCTCCCCTCCCGCCTCCCCTCCCCGCTCCCCCTCCCCGCTCCCCTCCCCGCTCCCCTCCCCGCTCCCCTCCCCGCTCCCCTCCCCGCTCCCCACTCGCTCCCCTCCCCGCTCCCCACCCCCGCTCCCCTCCCCGCTCCCCTCCCAGCTCCCCACCCGCTCCCCTTCCAACTCCCCTGCCCGCTCCCTCCCAGCTCCCATCCCCGCTCCCCATCCCCGCTCCCCATCCCCGCTCCCCATCCCCGCTCCCCATCCCCGCTCCCCATCCCCGCTCCCCTCCCGCCTGAGCCCCGGCGCTTCGCTCGCAGCGCTGACTGTCGCCGCCCCCGTTCCAGCTCCCTCGGCCCTAACTCTCTCGACGCGCGACAAGAAAAACCCATCGCTCCCCAATTCCGCGCGCGCTCATAATTCGGTGGCGGGGACCGAATGACGCACGGGCGGAAATACCGCGGGCGCCGAATATAAATCCCAGTTAGCGAGGGCAGCCGCCCACTCGCGGCGACGGACGCGCCGGCGCTGCCCCCTGCCGGCGGCGGGGCGAACCTTCGGGCGGCGACGAGCTGAATGCGCCACTGCACAACCTGGTGCAGCAAGAGGGCCGAGAGGGCGTCGAGAACCCAGCGCTCCTCTTCCTCTGCCCCACTCGTTCTCACGACCTCCTTCCCCTCTCCTGCCCCCTCCACCCCCACCCCCGCCCCGTCGGATGAACGTCAGACGCTTCGCCGGACGAAAAAGAAGCGTCGCGCGCGGCGACACGTAACGTTAATGACGGCAACTTCCAAAGAGCGATCAAAGTTGCGCGCTCCCTCCGTCATGGAGCACTAAAAGAGTTACGAGGAATGGGGCCCGGGCGGGATGTTTCCGCCAACGATGAACGTCCTCGGCCCAGGAGGGAGCCCGCAGAGGCGCAGGTTTGGAACCGAGTTCATATCCAGAAAGCGCTAGCGAACGCGGACGGCTACCCTCTCGGTTGGGTGGTGGTTAGTGATGTCGATCGCGGCAACAGCGTGGGGCATTAGTCCCGTAAGTGTAGTGCATGCTTTCCTCGGGATGTGTCCGTGATATCCCCCAGCTGGATGGCGAGATTCCGGCGCCGACCTACGGTCGGCTAGCGGGGTTTTCCCTCAACCAGGTATCTCCCACCTGCGGGGCACCGCCGCAGCTGTGACGGGCTCTAATCTCACGGTCCGGTCTCCCGACATGTGTGGTAGTGTAGTATTAAGTGTGTGTAATGGCAAAGGATAGAACAAGAAAGAGGAAGGAAAGACCACGCACGGCCCGTGGCCCGTTTGTTAGAGTACTGCTCCGGCATTCGCCTGGTGTTGATCGGAGGAACCACGGGAAACAGCCGATCAGAGCAGCCGGCCGCTAAAATTCTCGCCCCAACAACGACTGACTTCACCCTCTTGGGTAGAGGTGTCTCAAGTGCAATCATGTTCATAAAGCGCATGTAGATGCCAACATTTTCCCGGTAGGGCTGGCACATGTTGACTGAAGTTCTCTGAAAGGCGCATGTGGCACCGTCGGCCTTCAACGCCTCCTGGCTGTGCCTGCAAACGCCTTATTTCAACTGGCCAATTTGGCGCTCCTTTAGTTTAATTGCATCTAGAGACAATGTCCAGGTTGGCGTGTCTTCATTTTAACTGAATCCCGAATGCATCCATTCACGCCCAATTTCATCCGCCTAGGTAGCGCTAGGGAACCCCTTTTCACACTCACAGATTCAACAAAACCGCACCCGCTACACAGTTATGCGCACAATTGTTCAGGACCCGCTCAACTGCGAACCCACGTCCCGGAAAAAATGAGTAATCCAGGGTTGTGTTCATCAATATGATGTAATTCTTCTGTTTGTATCTAGCCTTTGTTTAAAATATATTTTCTTGTTTTGACATCTGAAGATGGAAATAAGTAATTTCCGAAACGTTGCGAATACTATGTATATCATTTAATATTGTTATAAAACAGTATTAAATATATTAAGGCCAGGCGCAATATCTCAAGAACTTTTCTGTCTTTAAATAATTGACCATTGAAAATACAGACAGAAAATGAATATTGATTATAAATAATTGACCAATATATCCTGATAAAATCCAGGGTTTCGTTCGCGACAATCGCCCATGGTTTGTCAACGCGGCCGCTTGTGAGTCATGAGTGCTTTCGGCCTCGCAAGCAACTCAGTTCCGCTTTCATTGGTGCAAACGAATAAGTAGGTGATTCGTTAAAATAGAGCATTGATAACCTCGTCGGATTCCACCATACACGTGTCTGTGTAAATGTATTGTTTATTTATTATGTATCGTTAATTATTGGTATTTTTTCTATTGGCATTGTTGGTTCAGATGAAGACCTAGTTCTTAACCCATTAACGGCCAAAGGTAGAAAAAAATGACAGAAAGTCAGTATTCTTACTGAATAGTATTTATTTACTGTTAAGAACACAAAATAAAATTTAAAAAAATTTTTTTCTATTTGAAGTTAGAAAATTTTGCTGTTGCGAAAACGCAACATTGGCTGCTTGTAGGTACAAATTACACCTATTTTTTTAAATGGTATTCTTCAAAACATTTTGAATGCAAATAACAATTGCACTTTTTACATTGATACACTGTGGTGCTATGGCACAATTTACACCTTCTTCTTGTTTCGTTATCTGATTTTACCACAATGTGACCTACTCCATCATATCTTATTTTGTCCAAAACTGTTGAGCTACGTGAGCTTCCTCCAGAATATTCAACATCTTCCGGACTTTCACATCTTATGAGGCATCTTGCAATGTAACTTTTATAATCCAGTTGGCTCATGGATTTGTCTGGTGTCAGAAGGTTGAATAACTTCCAAGAATTGACCATACAGCTGTGTAAGGAATTGGTAAATAGCGGCCACCACCATTTTTTTCCCTCGTATTTGGATTCTGTAATTTGCCACTCCGTTGTCATGAATATCTACTCCTCCCATATGTTTATTGTAATCCATTAGTATGTCGGGCTGATTTACATGTATGGATTTACGTTCTTTCCGGCTGAATCTTTTAGCCTTGTGAAGGGGATGAACTGAACCATAGTTAGTAGCAATAGTAACGATGTTGTTGTCGTTCCACCTCACCATTGTAATCTCATTTTTATTGTCTTGTGCACTATCGTAACTTCCTCTTTGGGTTTTTTGCATTTCCTTTTTGCCCGTGAGTGTACATTTTCCAGTTCGCGCATCGCGAATTGTACCAGTTGCAAAGAAACCCTTCTCTCGAAGTGTGACAAATAAAGCAAAGGAAGAAAAAAAATTATCAAAGAATACACGATGGTGAGATGGATCTTGGACTACATGAAGTAAGTCAACAACAACTCTTTCACCTAACGTTTTATGAACATCGTTTAATATTTGAGTGGCCCCCCCCGTAAGGCTGAAATTGATACAAATAACCGTTTGATGAACAAAGACACCAAATTTTAAAACCAAACCTTACAGGTTTTCCTTTTATAAACATTTTCGCCGAATGCCTTCCAAAGTATGGAACCATTTGTTCATCAATTGAAAGATTATGGGAAAAAATGCCAAACTGAATAAATTTTTTATTCAGATATTCTATGAATGGACGTAACTTTGAAAATTTATCTCTTTTGTCTAGAGAAGAGTTGTCTGATACATGCAAATTTCTCTTTATCTCTCTAAATCTGTTTCTACTCATTGCTTTCTTTACCAGGTCCACACCTTTGTCTTCGTCTGTCGACCAAAACATATCTTGTTGGGGAAAAGTATTATATCCAGATAAGAACAAAATACCTAGAAACTTTTTCAACTCTGTTTCTGAGCAAACAAAATTGTGGCGATTGTTTGAATTAGCATATTTTTTTGAAAAATCTGCTATCATTTCAAGAGAGTATTATCCACAAACAATGAAAATATTTCAAAAGGTGACAATTCACCATACTGAACCACCATATCTTGTAAACATGCTGACTCAACTGATGTAGGGAAGGCCGAATAAATAGGATATTCTGTTTTATTCCAATTTGGTTCATAGAGTTTTTCGATGTTTTAGAAATTTTTACCTTAGAGTTTTCCTTTCCATGAATTTCGAACGTCCCTGCGATGTCTTTTTCCAAAACGTCTTCAGTAAGCAAATTGTCATCTATATCTTCTTCATCAGTCAACGCTGTCACTTCAGGTGGTATATAAACAATATCAACATTTTCAGTTTCCGAATCAGATGAATCAGATTCTTCTAGGATTGCGGTAAGTTCTTCTACTGTCAAAGCTTTCACACGATCTGAATTCTAACAAAAGAGGAAATTCGGTGTTATATTTCAAAACAAAACTAATCGGAATAAACTTTCCTTACTTCAAAAAAGATACTTACCATGGCCCACAACTATTCCACTATGTCATAAATAACGCGTAAGAAACAATCGAACTTATTTGGCATGAAAACAGCAAAAATCACGGGAGAACTGAAGAAACAGTAATATTACACGTCGTCTACGAGAGCGCTCTAAGATAGCATGCGCCTGTGCGAGTCGAGACCTGCTTCTCGGAAAGATCACTGATTGCGCCAACGTTGCGAAAACGCAACAGGGAAATTGGATCCAATATTCTGACGCAACAATGAGTATGATTTTTGAATTTTCAAAACTATTCTTTCAATAAACACTATAGCATTACACTAAACTAAAATATTTATTTGAATTTTATAAAAAAAGAGCTCCTTTAGCTAATTAGAAATATGCCATGTTATTCGGTTGAAAACTTAGCCCAAAATAATTCCTCAGAATAAACCTGTATGGGGAGAAAACTGTATAAAAACGTACAGCACAGCAAAATAAAGAATAAAGAAGAGTTCAGAGTAAAGTATTTGGAGTTTCATTTCAAAGAGACTCTAAAAAAAAATTATATAATTGGTGTTGCGTTTTCGCAACGGTGGCCGTAAATGGGTTAAACAGGATTTTCTCACTTTTAGTATCTACTATTTACTATCAAGTTTGGATAACGTTGCCGATAATGGGATAAATCATTTAAAGTAATATGGCGTTGCATTAGATGCCTACAACCCTCTATATAGTACGTAAAATTAGCTCGTCTCATTTCTCTCGTGCCTCAAGTTTTAGGGTGGTTATTTTATGTTTTACGTGAAAAACTATTTAAATTCTTTCTATTCGCGCTTCAACTTGCTTTTTAAACATGCCTATTTCTTTTTAAGCATGCTAAATATTCATTAAAAAAACAAGATATGGCATCATCTAATAAGTAGCGTATTTTTCACGTTCACAACTATGTGATATTAGATGTGTTTCTAGTCTCGTTGCTTATTTTAACCAAACTTTAAGAGTAAGTACACTTTCCTTCTATGCAAGACACATGAATTTATAACAAAAGTGTGTTCCATGAATGACGCTCACAGCAGTAGTATTGCACCGTGGTTTGGAGCGCCAGCCAGGGGTGGGGTTTGGTGGAGTGGGGGAGGGGAGGGAAAGGGCTGCCAGGCGGCCGTGGCGCGTGCAGGGGGCCGAGCGGTAATATAAACAGCGCGTTTAGCTCGCGGAAATTACGACAAATGCCGCTCGTTCTGGGAATATACAGGCGCCATATCGCAGCGCTGCGCAGGGGGAGGAGATAAGGGAGGGGAGGGGATGAGGGGGCGCGCTTTCGGACTTTTCCCCTTTTTATCCCCTCCGGCGGCGCTGCCTGTGTGCGTGGAGGGCGCGGAGCAAAGCCACACGTCACTCCGCGCCCTCTGTGCGTGCGTGCGTGGTTTTGAGCTCCGTCATGAGCAGAGCGCGGAAGTTTGGAAAAATGACTTTTTGTTGTTGTTACTATTTCATGACTTCGAACAATAAGAAACACTTGATGTGCCTCTGGAGTTGTTTTAATAGATTCACATTTTGCCTTTTTTGCATATTTTAGCTTCTGATACCTTTTTCTGCATTTTAGATCATTATTTTGCTTTTTTCTCCCCTCACCGATCTCGATAAAGCTATATGTATTCGCAAACCTCGACAACGTGAAGGCACGGTGGAATTTGTCTTTCTACGGAAGCAGAAGCATTGTTAAAAATCTAAATGAAAAAGGTAGCGGATACCAGTCAAGATTTTTTTTTTATTCATGCCGACAGACACTGTCCGGTCGCGAGAAATCCCTTCCTACTTTGATTACGACCTCGGATCCCTCCTAAAGACAGCTCTTGGTGTATGATGTACCGTTCTCAGGGCTGGCGATACACAAGTGCGCAGAACGAAAAATACAATTTCGTTTTCAGTATTGCCATTTCAAGATTCAAAAGAGAATCCACCAAATCAAAGAGAAATTTCCTTAGCATTTTAACTACTAATGATAATTTTAGAGTTAGAATAATTTTAATTATTTATCTTTTACAATAACTCTTTTTAAATTTGAATTTTCATTGTTTACATGCCTTTTTATACCCCTACTTTAGCTATAATAAATGCATTTTTGCATGCCTATTTTTATAAAAATTAATGCCTTTTTAGTACATGCCTGTTTTTAGGTAAAATAAATGCCTGAACTTCCGAGCTCTAGTCATGTGACGCATGCATGCAACCAAGATGGGCTTACTACAGTTTCCCTGACCCAACATGAAACGCTTCTTAATTCAGCTAGAAACAGAGCGCGCCTTCGGTTTGATAGTAACATATTTACCTAGTAAAACGATGCCACCGCTTGTCACTGCGCGTAATGTCAACAATTTCCGCGTTGAGCACTTCAAACGTCAATTACGCGTAGGTCATTAGTTAGGCACTTGCTGCTAATGGACAAATTCCCCCTTCCCTTCTCTCTCTCTCTCTCCCAGTGTTGCCAACCCACAGCCACCGCTCAGCTGACCTCTGACGCCAGCCGCACGGGCGGAGGTTATAAAGCCACAACGAGCCACTGCGTTGGAAGCGAACCGCGGAGGAAACAGGGAGAGGACACTTGTGAGGTGAAAGAATGTTCCTTTCGCGGTTCTCCTCGGCGCTCAGTCAGCGCTGCCGTCTTCACGAACGTAATAATCGGAAAGAAGAAACAAACAAAATTCACAAATGTGAAGCTCCACCGCCGCCGGAACAAAACACAGAAAGTAACAAAGTGGTGTTTCGACTCCTGTGAGGAGAATCGAATTGTTGTTATTGCCACTTTATAGGACTTGTCATAACTCATACAAAAGGCCAAAGGTTTCTGATTTTTTTTCTTCCCCGACGTGTAGTTCAGCAAGGAAATAAGTGTTGCACTTTCCAGTACATCCTTTGATTGACTCTGCTGCAGTATTAATCACACTAGAGATATTTCAAAACAAATTGGGTAATACTTTGAAAAATCAAAAGAATGCATCACAAAATTATTGATTTCATGGTATTAAATTACCTCTATTAGTGCAAAGAGTTTTAAAAATATTAGGGATCGTTTGTGAAAATCTTGTGTTGTTTTACTTATTTAAGGTCGCTCTTCAACTACTAATGTCATGTAGCGACCATTGCAAGTAACACTAGGGGTGACAAATCCATGCCGCCGCCGGGTTTCCAACTCGCGACCCTTCAGGCACGAGGCAGGTGCTGCTCTTCAGGCTCAGCGACCTCCACTATCCAGGCCGGCTAAATTGCTTTTATTCACACTATACATTGCGAAAGCTACTCATATTTTTAAAAAACTGTACTTGGCATTTAAGTATCTAATTTTGAAGAATAAATTTCATTCTGAAGAAAACGTTTTTGACGGTTGTATTTTTTTTCCAAAATTCTGAGAATTGAATGATTATTAGATTTTCGTTATTTTATAGGAATACGTTGTTTTCTCCGATTAAACACATTTAGTCCAAAGTTTTTCAGTTGGGGAAATAAAGTTAAAAATACCTTTTTCGTAATATTGTGAGGTAAAAAATGTGAGTCTACGTAATCATGAGTAGGATTCTTTAATAGAAAATGTATGCCAAATGTTAAGCAAGGTCACATGTACATTATGTATTATAGAATCAGCAAAAATTGACGTTTTTGCCGATCCGAGTACCCTAAATGCACTAAATACCCTAAATCCCACTATGCACAATTTAAGGACGATTAGTTTTTTGAAGGTGCATAAATATAAATCAGAGGAGAGAGAACCACAAAAAGAAAGAAAGAACATTCTGGGAACACTCGACTGGAAAGAACCAAAGACCAGAGAAAGTGCAAAACAAACGCCTTGTTCACAGCCAATCAAAGAGAAGGTCGTGACGAAGGAAAAGAATTCTAGTCACTGCAAGATTTTCACTAGACATCCTTAAATTCGCAGCCCTTTGCATTTGCAACATCTCTCTGAACATGCCCAACAAAGAATGTAGACCCGTGCACATGGGTACATACCGTGATCGGAAGCACAGAAGGATACGAGTTTAAGTAAAATATGACTGCAAATTGAAAAATAAATACATACTGGGCAGTGTTTTCACCGGAACTACAAATAAAAAGCAATATAACACTCCTCTTTAAGATCAACTTTTGCCAAAGTAGAATGTTTAAGTAACTTTGTTTCAAGAACGGATAGATATATTTTTTATTCTTGAAAATGTGTGAATAAGTTGAAGCTGAGAAATGTTCCTCTAACCCTGTCGTGCATGTGAAAATGAATGAAAGCCCGAGAACTCGGAACCGGGGCTCGTGGTGGTTGAGGAGTGGGCGGTGCGGCCTTTTGCTTCCGTTTCGGTTCGGAGACTCGGTCGCGGCCGCGAGCGCAGGGCGCC
This sequence comes from Acheta domesticus, assembly GCA_031308135.1. NCBI lineage: Eukaryota > Metazoa > Arthropoda > Insecta > Orthoptera > Gryllidae > Acheta > Acheta domesticus. Next base: position 36,292,054 of record JAHLJT010002630.1, read on the forward strand.
CTCTGGGAAGCGATATTTATCTGGACGGCGCCTCGCCCCTCTTCTCTCTGCCCGCCCCGCCCCGCCCCCTCCACCCAGACCGCTCTGCCTCACCCGCCCCGGCCCGCCCCGCCCCCTCCCGCCCTGCCCAACCCAAACCAACCCCACCATGCCCCGCCCTGCCCCACCTCGCCCCGCTCCACGCCACTAAAGTGCTCGTGGCTGGCCGCGCGGGCCCCCATTAGACACCCCCACCCCTTCGCCAGTCCCTCCCCCCCGCAGTTGCTCGTTCGGGCGCTGGGGCGCGCGCGTGGCCGTTATTACACGTGAAATGTTGCCGATATTTCCGACGCCCGCGCGCGCGCCTGATCTTTAGGGCGCGAGTATTTCAGGGCGAAGGGCGATCGCCCTAATAAACGGCGCCCCGGCCTCCGCCCCCGCACCAACCCGCTCTGGTGGCCGCAAGGCGCTCCACAGATACGGACGGCAGCTGCCAGCGTTGCGCAGCTCTCTGGTCACAGGGGAAAAGTTCTTAAGTCACTTTTTCGCGAAATTGGGTCAAGTTCTGATACTACAAGTTAAGTATCTATATTTTCTTTTGGTACAACGACCGAATTCAAATGTTGTCTCCTTACCGACAAAAACGCGTTGGTAAATAGCGTTGAGCATAGGTAAAAGCGTTGGCTCAATAATCTAACCCTTGTTTTCTCCAAACTAACCATTCTTGACTCAAGAACTTTTACGCAGAGTAGTTGTGGTCCTTCAGTTCTTGCGGAGATTCTATTGTTCTTTGCTTTACAAACGCAGTGTGGAACCGTCGCATGGAAGGTCAAATTAACTTCTTGGCTCATTTCATTTATGTTCATAGCAGTTTTTTTACTGCTATGAACATAAATGAAATGAGTTTTAGTCACTTGCATGCGCAGGGATTTCACAATATCCTTTCCGACCCGTCATTAAAACCTGGATGTTCGCTTATGTGCCATACACACGAACAAAACCAGTTTCAAAGACTAGACGTCACATTTTATCGTGATTTTTTAAATATATTAATTTAATGCGATATCAAACATCAAAACAACCGATAACTTCCTTCAAACGTTCCCGAAACAAACGGGTGCTGTCCATATATTTTTTAACATTATTGTTCCCTCTTAAATAGAATAATAATTTATTTTCCCCAAACCCGTCATATACAGCCCATTTTAGTGATGAATGTGATTGGAATTAATAACCGCGTTTTGTTTCCCCACAGAAAATTTGTGTAATCCAGCATTGATCTGCGTGACAATATTTTAACCTCAATTTCCATCCTGCGCGCGTTTGTGTGTATAAAGTGGATTGCCTATTCCATTCCACTCACTGCTGGAGAATTCCGATTACCTCCGTCTGGAGCGGAACGTAAGTTGATATATCCGACTGGGAATAGCATTACGCATAAAGAGCTAGGGCTCCCGCAGAGGCCCCGAGCGAGTCGGGGTTCAATTACTGTGCATCATCGACCTCTCGATCGCAGGTCGATAGTCGCTCTGATGGAAGGCGGGCGGTGGCTGGGCGCACAGTGGCACGAAATGCACGAGAAGGGCGATGTTTCTACTTTGGAAAAGTAAACTAACATCAGAAGTAAAATAAAGGAGATCCGTTTAGCATGTCATTTTCGCAATTAACGGTTAACTTTTTACGGTTATTTTCATGATTAGAGATGTGCAAGTGAAAATTATAACTGCATTTTCACTCAGAATGAATAATGTAGTAGAATGTTTCCCTCCATTTTGCATTGCATTAATTGTTTGCAGTTTGATGATGAAATTATTTTTTTATTGGATTTAAAATCACCCGCTGATGATTCACAAATTTAGTAGCACCAAATGTTTATTTTATAAGAGTAACAGCACTAACCGCGTTTCTTTGCCTTACTCTTTGCCTCCGAATGGACGTTTTAAGAGGGAACAGTTTTTCTCTACCTTTATATTTATATATATATATATATATATATATATATATATATATATATATAATCAGTTGAATACAGCAAATGAAAAGCGAAACCAACGAAGAAATTCGTCAGTTTGTTGTTTTAATGCTGCTGCTTTAAGGTATGTACGTAGCTCTTGAGCGTTGAGGAATTCGCGGCATTCATTCTGAAACGTAAATACTTGGTCCTGTCCACCCCGTGGTGCGCTGTGCGTCGTGAGGCCCGGCCCATTGTTTGCGCGAGATAACGCAGCGCAATGAAGGTGAATCTCCCCGGGGCTACCTCATCCCCACCCCCACCCACAATCTCTACCCCATCCCCACCCCCACCCCACCCACCCACACCCGCGTTAGGGAATGAGCGAAAGGGTCTGAAAAAATCTAAGTGCACGAAACTGCGGTATCTTCACTTATGCGAGGAACATCGCAAAAGTCAAAGCGAATGTCTTTCCCACGACACTATAGATCAGGTAATAAATTGCATTCCAACGCTTAACTGATTATTGCCCATCAACTCATTTCATTGGCATTATCGTCTAACTAAAACTTTGATTCGCCATTCGCTCAGGTTCTCATACAACCTCATTCTTGTTACTTTTTATTCATAGAACCGATCGTTTAAAATATAAAATGCACATAACCCTAGGGGTGAACCTTTTAATATTAATCGAAATACATGGAGTTGTGAAACTGCTCTAGGTAGGCGAAAAATATTATCCAGAAGTATTATTTTAGAATTTTAAAGCTTTTGCATCAAGATTATGAATATAGATGTGAGTCGAGTTAGTTCAAATTATATAATAAGAGGCGAAATAAAAGTGGATGAACTGTTTTCAAAAGAAGGACTTTGAAATAAATAATTTAGTGTTAACTTCGCTGATTAATCGCGTATCAATATTAATTTATAATATAAATTAATAATGATACGCCTAACCTAATATTACATGCAATACGTTTCCGTTTACTGGTTCGTACTATTTCCTTTTTATGAGTGCATTATGGAAAAGGAAGTTCACCATGTTGGAGGCTGCGCTGAGAGCAGTAATACACCGAATTCTCCAATAGGATAAAAAAATAATAATCGTAACATGTTTTATTCAGAAATAATATTTAAATTTTACACCTGAAACTTGAATTAAGCCCATCTGAAACTTCGAGATGATGAATGCCATTGCTGTGCCAACTCTATATTTGAATACAATCGCTGCATATCACTGTTACTGTGTTACTTTTTGATCTTTCCCGCTTCATACTCTTCACAAAAGATTTTTTTTAAAAAAGAATTTCAAGAAAAATTTTGGAATCCTCGTATACTGTACTGTTCATAGTAACTCAAAAACCGTGTTTCCTTCGGACTTGAAGCTTGGTTCTAGCGTTCGGCCCGAATTATGTTTCTTGAGCCTTACCGAAAAATGTTTTTGTAACCTTGCAGTATCAAATTCTTGGAGATTCAGCTCTTCTACTCTCCACTCTGTGTGGTGTGGCGCGTGCAGAATCTAAATTCCGTTACAATGCGTTTCATACAAGTACAGTGCGCCGGGAAAGTCTCTCCGCAGTGGCACCTTGCCGGTGAGAGTGGTAGCAACACAAATTACGTTGGTAGCACGAGTTGCAGCTTGTAAGGAAAAAGAAGCATAAATTTCGTCGCCACCACAACCGCAGGAGATAGCGGAGTAGTATCGTCCCCTTCACTTGCTTCGCAGTGATCTGGTTGCTGCGAGAGGAAATGCAATCGTTAGTAGGAGGCCGTGGCTCGGCCCGAGGCGGAGGGACTTCCCCGGCGCACGTTATTCCCCTCGCACGAGAGGAAGGACGTAAAGGAAGCGCAGTTTTGCGCAGCGGAGGTCCTCGTGCGTGTGCGCTCGTCGCTTTTATTTCGCAAGCGGCGCCCCGTGATCTGCGGCCTCCTTCCTACCCCTTCCCCAGCGCCGCCACGCGCGAGGGCGCAACGCAACGCAACGCAACGCAACGCAACGCAAGGCGCCGCCGCCCTCGTAATGCCCTCGAGCTTTTCATTCCGCGGCGCGACGCCCAGGGGGCGGGCGGGGGGGGCGGGTTGCTGCGGGGCGGAGCGGGGCGTGGTGAAGCGGGGTGGAGCGGGGCGGGGTGGAGCGGGGCGGAGCGGGGCGGGGCGGAGCAAGGCGGAGCGGGGGCGGGGCTGGGCGGGGCGGAGCGGGGCGGAGCGGGGCGGGGCGGAGCGGGGCGGGATGGGCCGAAGCGGGACGAGGAAGGGTTGGGAGGGGTGGAGCGTGTTGGTTCGGGGCGGGATGGGGCGGAGCGGGGGCGGCGCGGCGCGGGGAACCGCCCAAAGTGAAAATGAGGCGTCGGGCGAACGGCGCCTAATCGCCTGCGCCCCGACTGCAGCGCCTCGTGCGGCGCGGGCGCCAATTAGCTCTAAGCACGCGTGCGTCGCCTCCGGATTTCTTTTTATATTCTTTTTTAAGGTCCCAGCGCGACGGAGCCCCAGCGCTCGTAAACACGTGCGACGCCCGGGCCCCCTCGCCCCAATTGCTGCTTCTTTTAACCCCAACGGCCACCGGACGCGCTCAATGCTCTGCGCACCAACAACGCGTCGCGTGTAAACAAATGCCACTTTGGGGAGGTGCACGACTAAAGTCACAGCAACGCGGCTGTCCGAGAGACGCCGCGCGCTAGGCAGCGTTGCGAAGTGTTGCTTTGGCCATGAAGAAGGCGCCAGTGCTACGGCCGAAACTTTCCTAATACTGGCTATAAAGCGGCGTCTTTTGAATATGAAAATCTGACAGTTGCTTGCGAAATCGCGAGGTGGATGAAATGAAAGGCGTCGAGCGAAATACACGGGCTTCATTGGCGCCTAGAAGCTCCAGGGCGCTGGGAGAGAAAGCTGGCGAGCCCCAGCATGAGATCGCCCCGCCCGCTCGCCCCGCCCGCTCGCCCCGCCCGCTCGCCCCGCCCGCTCGCCCCGCCCGCTCGCCCCGCCCGCTCGCCCCGCCCGCTCGCCCCGCCCGCTCGCCCCGCCCGCTCGCCCCGCCCGCTCGCCCCGCCCGCTCGCCCCGCCCGCTCGCCCCGCCCGCTCGCCCCGCCCGCTCGCCCCGCCCGCTCGCCCCGCCCGCTCGCCCCGCCCGCTCGCCCCGCCCGCTCGCCCCGCCCGCTCGCCCCGCCCGCTCGCCCCGCAGCCTGACCAATGGCACAGCTGCGCTCCATTCAGACCTGTAGGTATAATCTTCAGGCAGGTTCTGAAGCGGTTCGGCATTGCTGAAGGCCACATTGCTGGCAGAAACAAGTTCTTCCGCCCGCTACGGAAGCTTAAGCGCCAGCTCTTTATGCTTCAAAGTGGCCCGCTATTAGAGGTTCCGCGTACTTTAACATTGATCCATTATCGTCAGTAAAAAGAATATTGTAATAATTTGTAGAAATCATGTCTAAAAGCACATGAGAATTTCTAAGCGAGTGATTCAAGTCACCAAACTGATGTAAACCGACAATCGTAAATATAGATTTTCAAATAGCCTGCCTTGATTGTTTTCATTACTTCTTACTGTCGTTACATGCTTTTCTCGCAGTAGGCTAAACTTTAATCACAGAATTATGCATTTAAATAATATTTCTTACAAAGGAATTTTTAATGCCTACTTTTCGTTCCTTCTAGCCAAATACATACGTTTATAGTATGCAAACATTCTCCAGTTGGATGAATGACAAAAATATTGGAGTAAAACGACCCTAGCACAAGAAATAAATGGCAATCAGTGTCCATGCACCCAATGAACAAACACACACACACACACACACACACACAAACACACACATACACACTAGGTGTTCAAATGCGAACATTATTCACGTTACATTAACTTGCTAGTGAAAACCTCTAGTACAAACTCCACGTAGTCTCAGCTCAGAACCTCCTTGCCAACGAGCACACCGAGATTCATCTCCAAAGGACAACTTCACAAAGAATTTAAGCATTATTCTTCCAAAACATCTCAAACATTCTCAATTTAAACTCCGTACGACTTTTCCAAAGTCCAACCCACAACACCTGTATTGAGATCAAAATCCCGTTCCATATTCGCTTGAAAAATATTAGATCACGATACAAAGTAGAGTTAGTTACCTATCTAAAGACGGATAATCACGCTGGTAGAAAGTAAGATGATTGCAACTTTAAGTAAGTTTAAGCAACCGTATCAAATGTACAGGGTTTTTGTACACGGATACTTGTAGTGTAAAATTTGAAAGAAAATATATAAATGAATAAATAGCCTTCGTTCAATTTTAAATGGGAAGACCCTTTGGTTACTGCACCTGCAATCATCATGGCCTTGAGTTCCGCCTCAGCGAGTGGCCATCGTACGAGTCAAGGGCGCTGCTCTGCGGACCCCGGGGGTAGCATGTGGTCCCCTTTCATAGAATAGAATAGAATATTTATTTTGCTACTTAGGAATACACGAAATACTTTCGGTGATAGCGTTTCGTAAGCAATTACTACAAATACACAAAACAAACATCAAACAACATTAAAATATTTACATGTTACTAAATACAATTTTACAAAATTAATGTATTAACCCTGCTATGCAAACGGTGGCCTTAATATAAAATAACAAGAATACAAAAAATTAATTTGAATGTTAACATGTTCTAAAATAAATTACAACTTATTTAATCTAATTTTAAAATTTTGATATTCTGAGGGAAAGTCTCCAGCACTGCTGCAGGTAATTCGTTCCAATTTTGTATGGTTATATTAATAAATGAGAATTTACCTACATCTGTTCTGTTTTCTTTGTCGAATTTTGAATCCATGATCCTTCCGCACGACACACGTTGGTTTTGATAATCTATTGGCCACTCTCCCCCCCCCCCGCGGACGATCGCCTCTTATTGACTTGAATAACGCACAGAGACGATATTTCTCTCTGCGTCTTTCCAAAGGTTCCCTCTGCGATCGCGAAGCCTGCTCGGGGCGGAGGGCGACGGGATTGGCCGCGCACGGTCACGTGACGCGACGCGGAAGATGCCTGCGGGAGCCCAAAGGTGTCGTACGACTGTCAATCAAAATTTCCGCGCAGCGCAGCGGAATGTTTGTGTTTGTTCGCATGCGGTGCAGCTGAAATGCAAATATCCAGCCGTGATGTGTGTGTGGGGAGATGCCTGCAATATCTCGTGGGGAGCGGCGCGGCGCAGCGCGTTATTAAATTCCTGCCCGAGGGACAGGCGGGAGGGGCGGCGAGCGGTGGGGTGAGGGCCCGCCCCTCCTCGCCCCTCCCACAGCAGCGCCTCACTCACTTCTAAGGCGACTTCTACGACGCTGCCCCTCACCTCATTATAGTGAACACGGGTTCGGTGCAGTAACGTACTGTTACACCCAAGATTGCGGGTTCAAATACGATCGAAGCCGTGAATTTGTATGGGCGAAAAAATCCTTCGTACGTCTCCCTTCGGACGGGAAGTAAAGCCGGCTGTCCCATGCAGATTCACTGCATGTAAAAGATCCTCAAGCATAACAGAAGCCTATGAGCTACATTCACGTCGCCTCGACGACAGTCTTTTCGACGCGGCGTCACCCGCACAGCCGAGAGCCTTCGCATGGCATGGGGCGCGGAACCCGACGGTTGCAGGTGTTGCGTCGCTGCTAGTTGACGTTAATGCAATTTATTAAAAAATTCTCAAAACCGGCTACAAACTTCTTTTTGAATCGTTTTCTTTGTTAGAGCAAACGACGCATAAAAATGGCGCAGATCTCATTTTCATTGAACTTTAAATTTTCGGAAATTCCATAAGTTAGAAATAATACGAGAAACCACTGCTTTTTTAAGCATCAGGAAAGAAGTTTAGCCGTGCGACTGATGATGAAGCGGTAACGCGCGTAGTAAAGGTCGCTGGAAGAACCAGAGTTTGAATACCGGCGCGGAGAAAAAAGTGCTCGTTGGATACCTTTTTGCGGTTCATGTAGTAGTTTAATGTCGCGTAGCTGTAGCAGATTATGCGAGAAAGTGTGTTCTGTTGTAGCAGCAATCTAGTTTCGTCTGATATAATTCATTTTATTCTCATCATCAAAATTTAGTGTCTGTAAACAACATTCGTTTCGAAGTTACTAAGAAACCCAAAATCTCGCCATTCAGTCCTGTCATTCAATGTTTCTGATGTGCCTCGTTCTCTGCCTGCTGAGCTCGCTGTATTTTCAGAGATCCTCAACCAGTTCGACTTTGTCGAATGTGAGCGACTATTCAGAAAGAGATAGAAACGGCGTGTATTTTATATTTGGATAAAACTCTGCAGAGAAGATCTCGCTCCCGAATTAATGTGTAAGCTATAACGTTGTGAGCCAATTTCCTTCCAACTTACGTCCGGAATGTTTGCTGTTATTATCAACATGATTATGCCTGTGTTTTTTTAATAAGAGCTTGTGTTTTACGCTAATGCCTGAGGCGTGAGGAATGCTATCACAAACAACGTGGTCGCATAGAATCTTGTTTATGAAGCGCGTAGCAGTAAACTACTTAGCGCTAACAGCTCCATTAAATGTGAGTCGCCTGCCTTAACGTCGCCCGAGCGCACCTGCGCGCCGCGGAGGAGGGGCGGCGCCTCGATGAACTATTCAGCGCCTCCGCAGCGGCCTTCCGACGAGGAGAGGCGACGCGGGACGTTCTGATTGAGTGCTCGCCAACGCAGTGCTCTGTGGCGTCTGCTCTCCCGCTCCGAGCCGAGCCGCCGAGCAAAGGCAGAGCTCGACGCGGCGGCAAGCGCAGTGTTCCAATAATGGTATGAAAGTGGGGGGAAAACAAGTTCACTTGGAAAATCGATAATTATATTTTTAACTGGTCATTGTGATTTAAAATGTTTCATTCAGTATCACTATGAAGGATTGTCATAATTGCACATTATTGTATGACTCAAAAAAATATCCGACTTTTTATCATATCATAACCAGTACCGTAATTCTACTTCCGTTCTTCTATTAGATTATATTTTGGAAAAGACAGTTTTCACATTTTAGGACAAAAATATTTTATAAAATAGTTTATGATATGAAGCAATAGTACGTTCTGAAACGATAGTTAATGTCAAGAAATAGGTGCCTGGTAGGGGTCACGTGAGAGAATTTGGACCCCAGGTTTGATTTTTTATGTACAGTTTTGTTTGAGAATGTAAATCCTCGTGATTTTCAGTATCTCTTCCATAATCTTCCATAATCCATGAACTATCAGTGAACGTAATTAATACTAGGAAAACCCGGCAGACGTTGTTCTGCCCTTCATAACCCTCTTTCCCCTCCCATCTCCGTTTCCCACTGTCTCTCCCTTCCTCCCTCACCCTGTCCCTGTCTGTCTCTGTCACTCTCTGTCTCTCTCATTCACATTAACTTGCGGATTCTGCACGTCTCTGAGCATGTGAGGTAATATCCGGAAGCGCCGTACGAGCAAAAATGTAATAGAATGTTCAGAAAGAGTTCATTCTGTAGATTACGGTGTAGAAAGTTCGTTCTGTAGAAACGTTTCTTTGAGGACTTTGGCCTCAAAATTTTATTTTTAAGGCCGTAGAACGTCTCGTTTAAGAGTTATTTAACGATATAAATTCAAAATGCTGCCGAATGTGCTGCAGGTTGTATTTGACGTGGATATGTAGTGAATATGTAGCGCCATGCAGTGGAGTTACAACAGAATTAACAACATATTAACCTTGTCGGTGAAAAAACACGTAGAAGTGCCAACTTTCATGGAGATCTGTCCAACGGTGTTGGAGTTTTTCTCTTGTATATATACCAACATCCTGATTTATTTATATATATACATATATATATATATATATATATATATTATATATATATATATATAGATGATGTAATTTAAAATGGAAAGGAGATCACCATCACGACATCCGCGCCCTAAGCGGCCGGCTGCGCAACTCCACTACGGGATCCCTTGTTAAGCGTTCCGTGAAGGAGCTCCAGTTTCCAATGCAGAGTAATTATATTCTGCTTCTCTTGTTGGTATCGAAATCTCCTCTCTCATTCTACGACTCCATTTGTTTTATTTATTTTCGGCGCTTTGTGCAAGTCGCTGTCTCGCAGCGGGTGATTGATCCGTTTGAAATTCGAGAAAAGTTCATTTGTTTGCGTCGTTAAGTCGCCTTGAGGAAATATTAAACGTCTTTCACAAGAACTGTTCTCCGCTGTGTGATTCTTTCCGTTTTGTTGTGCTTTCTTACTTTCAAACTCCTTCTTGCTTGATGTTTTTGATTTTTTAATGAGAATATAATTAGATGGGGTTCGTTCGCCCATATTTAACGTATAAATGGACGGTCAAATTTCTTCCTGGAAATGATTTTAATAAAATTTTAACACAACTGCACAAACAGAAAATCAATTGATATACACGTCTCACACATACCACGCTATTTGAAAAATTATAATCTCACAAACTGTTTTCTGACAGTTGCCTCTAAATCAGTTCCAAAGCCGCATACAACGTTACAAAATTTTCTGAACCCATTTTTCTATTATTTTACAAAGACAATTCTTGTAAATGAAAAATACCATGTATGCAACAGTCTTCGTACTCAATATTTTTCCTTGCATTCGATTGTTCACTTGAGCTAGTATGTTGCGACATTACATAAACCAAAAGTCTCCATCTATGAATTCCCTGAAATATTCATAAGTTGAAAAATAAAAGAATTTGGAATATTTTCTGCTTTGTGTTCGCTCTGTGTGTCGATATTCTGAGTTTTACATTGTTATTTATGTAATCTAGGGAGTTCAATAATTGCCCGAGTGTGGCTTGTAAACCCAAGACTCTCTGGCCTGAGGGGTTGAAAGTCGTCCCAGAAGCAAATCATCAAGTAATGCCCGTGCATTCCAAACGTTAAGGTTTACACGTTCGTTGCTGAAGCAAATGAGATATCTGGCTAAAAAATGCTTATCACTAGCGTATTCGCCATTCGATTTCAGGGTGGGGCGCTGGTTTTCGGAAGCTTCGAGATCCCGTCGAAAATCGCGAAACTCCCCACATCCCCTCTCACCCTCTCTTCCCCCTCTCCCTCTCCCTCCCTGCTCCCCGCCCAGCGGCGCCGCCTCGCTCTCGGTGCGCGGAGTGTGGGGCAACTGTTTCGTGGCGGCGACTGCAGCTGCACCTCTGTGGCACGGGGAGCAGCTCAAGGGCAGAGCGGGTTCCATGGAAAGTCCATTCACACGCCCAGAGAGAAGGGTTTGAACACTTCATAGGATAAATTTGCCATTAAATGAAATAGAACTCACAAGTAAATATTAAAAACTTCATTATCGATCATTTCATTATGAGGCAAAAAAGAATGCATTTTTTTCTGGAGATGCACTTGCTATGTTTAGAACTACATGAAGGAATGAAACTACCGTCACTACAAAAGACTGCAAACGAAAATTCTTCGAGTCAATAATTAATCGTTCCGTTCCATTTAAAATTAGTTTCACTAATCTGAGGTATTGTTTGTGCTTACAGGTGAGCAAACTTCCTTTCTCATCTTCCTGTGCGAACGACACCTCGTGTGCCCGTGAAGGTAAGAATTAGTCTTAAATGTAAAGCGATAATAGTTCGAGCCATCCACCCCGCAGCTTTGCTTCTCGTCTCGTGACGAGCAACTCTAATTTATATTTCGAGTGTCACTGGAAAATTTCATAGATACGAAAAAGGTATGTGCTACCATTATTGTTTGGAAAGGCCTAATGGTGCAATTCCGGCAGAGCTCAGCATTCTCATTCAAATTTCCTTAATTTGTAATGCTTGGTTGCTTTCAAGTCATTGTCCGGATATAAATGACTAATTTGACAAGAAAGGATGTCCACTTGTTCTGATTTCTATTTAACATCACAGGAAGCATTTAATACATTTTTATGTGCTCCTTAACATTTACTCTTGTCGTAGCACTTTCTGGGAAAATAAGGTAGCTATTCAGTCATTAACTAGTACAGCCAGTGTACTCTCTTCTAGTCACCCTCGTGCGACGATATTTTCCAAACTGAACCCCGGGCACAAAATAATTTCCCCATTACTGCTTTCGTCCGAGTTGCTATAAAGCACGTCTACTTCTTCTGTTGAAAGGACTAGCCACCTGATAAAGTGTGTTTTCCCTCCCTATTCGCTCGTAATAAAGCCAGCGCTTGCCGTCCGCATAGCCAATTCGCTGGCGCGCGCCGCTGGGCCTTTGTGCGTCCACAATGGCCGTCAGCGCTGGCTGCCGAGCGGGGAAAAGTTTCGAATTCCCGAACGCGCCCTCTGGACGCCAGGGCGCTCCGGGCGCTCGCCAGCCAGGCGGAGAGGGCGCCGCCTGCGGCCGGCAGCCGCACTAGGGTGCGCCGGCAACAGGTTAAATTGCCTTTTTAGAGATTTACCTACGGCATTCCACACTTTGCAAAGCATTGTTTGGAGAAAGGAAATAGTTTGTTATGCTTTGTTCTTGTTTGCTTGTGGTTCTTTAAACTTCATTACTTTTACACTAATTTATTATTTCATCCCAGCTAGAACCGTGAGTACGTACATACTGGGGGGGGGCTTAGGGTATTTCCGACCAACACCAGGCGAACGCCGGAGCAGTACCCTAACAAACGGGCCACAGACCGCGCGCAATCTTTCCTTTCTCTTCCTTCTCCTATCCTCACTCCTTACATACATACACACACTAACATTCACTGCACAACCACACACGCCGGGAGACCGGTCGGGAGCTCAGAGCTTGTCCCGGCTGGGGCGGTGCCCCGCTGGTGGGGAGATACGTGGTTGGGGAAACCCCCGCTAGTCGACGGCAGGTCGGCGCCAGATCTCGCCATCCAGCGGGGGAAGACCACAGCCGCCTCCCGAGGAAAAAACACGCACTACACTTCTGCGACTAATGACTTGAGTAGTTGACGCGCCCGGAATCACTAACAACCAGTCCATCAGTCAGTCATTGAGTGACATCATGTTGGCAAGGCGTCGGGTTTGGCGTTCCAGCGAATGAGGAATAGTCACCACCCGACCATAGCACTCACTGCACTCACAACTAATAAACATAGTAGTGGACGCGCCCAAAGGCACAAAAAACTGACCGAAAGGATTCAGTTAATCCAGGGCTCTCCAACTGTCGGCCCGCCGGATCTTTGTGTGCGCTCGCAACTACTTTGAAAAATTTTATTATATCAATCTAATACAACACAATTGCAATATTTATTTTATTTTTATTTAATGGTGTATTAATTTTCTCGTTGTATGTGCATTAATCATGAAGTATGTTGAATAAAAATGGAATCTAATATATATTTGTTTCAGTATAATCTCAGAGTTAGGGTAAAAACAATCTTGAATGAGAGTGCGGCCCGCGGCTTACCTAGAATTTGATATGTGGCCCATAAGCCCTTCTGAGTTGCACAGCGCTGAGTGAAGCGAATAGTAACTTGCTGCGCCAGCCTTTGCTGTGGGACGTTCAAGCAGAAATGAAAATTCGATCTGACTGAAACACGTCGATGTTACACAACGGGAACGGACTATAGGCACTTCTATCACGAAACGCAATCTAACCGAGTGGATAATTCGCATTTTGTATTGATTACTTCTGTCAAACTATTTGTATTCAAAGAAAAAAGACTGAAAAGACACATTTTCATTGTCGTTTACCATGAATTACTGCCAACGCATCCACAGGAAGTTGGAGAAAACGTTTTTTCCCCATTTCTAGAAAGGCACTTTTGCAACCTGGCGCCTATTAACTCGGATGTTCCTTAAGATAGGATGAAGTGGAGTTGTATTGTAGGGGAGTTGTAAGGAGAAGCAATGTGACGATTTGTAGCCATCGAAAGCAGTTAAACCTTCTAAATTCGGCAGTGTATAGAGAAGAATCCTCATCTAACACTTGATAACAAGCATCTACCACTTGCTACACTATTGCACGGACAAATCAAGACTCAGCTTTACCACAAACGTTTCGTATTGCACTGACATATGCTAACAACATGGGCATGCTGGAATCATATTATTCAAGTAATTGCTTCTGACCACTGAGTTTTTGGAAGTTAGAAGGAAAGTGTTGATCAGTATCCATAAAGTGTTGATCATGTGGTAAAGCGAATTCATATTTATTTATTGATTAAAAAATCTCGTTATTAAGTTCTTTTCGCAGTTTTACATAAATAATGCTAGAGTTCAATTGTAATCAATAGTATACGAAAGGACTCAAACTTCTACCACGGAAGTATTCAATATGAACTATTGCGATACTGCCTGACTTCGAATTGAACATAAATGGCCCTTAAACATTGTGACACAGACTCTTATTTCGTGTTGAATAGACGACATAATACTGAATATCAAGTATTTCAGGGTCCGATATGACTTTGGGCGCTCAATCTGTAATTGATACAAGTAATCCTACCTTTGAATATTGATGACAATTTGTCTAATAGGACTTGTAGATATTTTGTATTTGTTTCCTAAAGATCGGCTTTCCCTAATGATTACCCTGTCGTCCTCACTATGCCCTTTCCGCGATGAGGAGTCCCTGTGGTTGTCAGAGATCGATGGATTAGAAATGTAGAGTTTGCTTCGTAATGGCTTTAAGAGCTTGACTCGAGCCATATTGAACCGTGTGATGTTTGACGTTTGTATGCCGTAATGATATTTTCAGTTCCCGTTCTTAATTCCGCGTGAACGGTGGCGGTCGTGGTGGGTGGAGCGGGCGCTGTCATTGGATGAAGCGCGTGTTCGGCGGAGGCGTTGGAGGCGACAGCCGCGGAGAAAGCGAACACCCGCCTTACGAGGAAAGTTCCGGAGACAGCTGCTCATTTGTCTAATCAGAGGGGGAGGGGAAGGGGGCGGCGAACAAAGCGCCGCGGCGGAGGGAATTTGAATCAACACGCCACATCGACGCCTCCGCCACAAAGGAGCAGAAAACTCTTAAAGGAGCTGACTCCCCCGCCCCTCCGTCTTATCTCTCGCTCGCCCGCCTGCCCGTCGCTCCCGTCGTCTGAAGGCTCCCGCCCTCCCGACAGCCCGTTCGCTCGTCCGCTCGCCAGCCTATTCACGACCCAATCACTTCGCAAGACGCCCTGTCTCACCTCTCCCTTAGCTCAGTTCTCTCTTCTCGTCTGGTTACTAACATATCGCTCACCTACTCGTTTGCCCACGTGACTACCAACCCGCTCACCCACTCGTCAGTCTGCGTCATCAGTTCGCTTGCATTCCCACTGACTTGCTCGCCTCACCATGTACACACACGCACGCACACATTCGTCTACTCGCTCACCCGCCGGCGCCACTGCCTTCCAACCTGCCAGCATCTCAAGCACCCTCTCGCCTCTCCCATTGGCTCATCGGTACGTCTGGCGCCTCCTCGCACCACCGCTTGCCCACTCGCCTCCCCCTCCCGCGCCCGCTCCCCCCCCGTCGTCCCCCCGCTCCCACGTTCCCCGCTCGCCGAGAGCGCCATCTCTCCGGTTCACTCACACGTGGCTGAGCAATTAACGAATTAATGATTGTGTTTATCTTAGGGTGTTTACAAAACCCTTAAATAAATGTGCTTCCACTAACAAACTTCTATAATACTTAATAGTTCAAAATTAACGACCACACAATAATTATAAGGAATTTTTATGGTATTTGGTTCTATAATACTGATCACGTCCAAAAAAAATATAACTTCTGATATGTTGCTCGACGAGTTATAAGTGCTTTTGCTGTAAATGTTGTGAAACATTCTTTTCGAACATGAAATTGACAAAGAATTGATCAGATGTTTTGATACCTGATAAATTAGAAAATCAGTTTTGAATTGGAAACGTCGAACATATAGACTTTAACAAAGTAATTGAATGGAAAGAAACAAATGTCTTATTAATTAAGGCTTATCTCATGAAGAAAATGATAGTACAATAATAAACTTTTCATTTTGTATTTTTATTTTCTTAAAAGCGCGTTTACTTAAAACAGTGCCTCGCTGTATATTTACGCGTCATCAAAGAGATCCTTGACGTCATGTGGGTGGCACGCCTGCTCCAGACTATTGAAAACTCGTTCGTTAACGCGCCTTTCGAACGCCTCTGTAGATAATACACTCTGAGAGGGTTTTCTTGTTACAGCTTATTCTCTGCTACTGAACGTGTTCCGTATGAACCGACTTTCGTTTTCTTAGCAGAGCGAGTGGAAATAATTGCAGAGAACTTGACTCGTTACTCGCTTGCTACTTTCCTAGCCAGCTAGTCGTTTCTCTTTGGACGACGGGCCTCGACTAACATTTACTACACTTCAAAGTGAAACAGAGGACGTTAACACGCCACAAGCTGTGCTGCACTATCTCATCGAGTGAGAGGTAATAACTTTAATTACATCGCTATCATGTAGCTTTACTGGCTCAGTGCGAATGAGTCTACGCCAGGTCATTGCGTCGCTCGACAACAACCCACTCTCTTGTGAATGACAACCCGCTCTCTAGTGAATGTTCTTCCCACTTCTGATTTCTTCTCCTACTCGCTCATTTACTACTCCTTCGACCTACTCACCACAATAGCAAACTCTTCAAACTCCTTTGTGGTATGTCTGCTTAGGCGCGTTTCTATTCTGTTATACTCTCCCGCTGGCTACTTCACTCGTCTGCGTTACTATGGAATCGCTCACCCATCCAATCGCCTCCCCCTCTCTCCACTCGCCCACCAGTCCCCCTGCCTAATCCGTCAGCGCCGCAGGGGGGCGTTTGGCTACTCGCCCATCTACTCGCTTACTCGCCTCCATCCTCGCCGCGGCCTCTGCTCCCAGTGCCCGCTCCTAATCCATCAGCGCCCTGCGAGCGTTTAGCGAAGCGCAGACAAAGGCGCAGCGGCGAGCGGCGATCGCCCCATTGTCAGCCACCCTGGCCTCCGCCGCCGCCGCCGCCGCCGCTGAAAAATGAAGATCGCGGCGCGCGAGTGACGGACAAAGGAGGCGAGACAGCCGCGGACCGAAAGCGCCGTCGGACGGGCGGCGGCGAAAATCCGCACGAGGAGACTTATCACGCGACGCGCGTAATCTGGACGCGGACGAGGGACGACGGACGACGGAGGGCGGCGAGGAGGCGGGGAGGTGCGGGGCTGAGCGGGGCGGGGCGGGGAGCAGTAGTGCGGGGCGGGGCGGGGAGAGGCGGGCAGGTGTGGGACTGGGCGGAGCGGGGCTGGGTGGGGCGGGGAGCAGTATTTGAGGGGGGCGGGGCAGGGAGCAGTACTGTGAGGGCGGAGCGGGGCGGGGGCGGGGCGGGCAGCAGTAGAGTGGGGCGGGGGGCGGGGCGGTGCGTGGAGAAGCGGGCAGGTTTGGGACTGAGCGGAGCGGGGCTGGGCGGGGCGGGGAGCAGTATTTCAGGGGCGCGGGGCGGGGCAGGGAGCAGTACTGTGAGGGCGGAGCGGGGCGGGGGCGGGGCGGGCAGCAGTAGAGTGGGGCGGGGGGCGGGGCGGTGCGTGGAGAAGCGGGCAGGTTTGGGACTGAGCGGAGCGGGGCTGGGCGGGGCGGGGAGCAGTATTTCAGGGGCGCGGGGCGGAGCAGGGAGCAGTACTGTGGGGGCGGAGCGAGGCGGGGGCGGGGCGGGGAGCAGTAGTGTGGGGCGGGGTGCGGGGCGGGGAGAGGCGGGCAGGTGTGGGACTGGGCGGAGCGGGGCTGGGTGGGGCGGGGAGCAGTATTTGAGGGGGGCGGGGCAGGGAGCAGTACTGTGGGGGCGGAGCGGGGCGGGGGCGGGGCGGGCAGCAGTAGAGTGGGGCGGGGGGCGGGGCGGTGCGTGGAGAAGCGGGCAGGTTTGGGACTGAGCGGAGCGGGGCTGGGCGGGGCGGGGAGCAGTATTTGAGGGGCGCGGGGCGGGGCAGGGAGCAGTACTGTGAGGGCGGAGCGGGGCGGGGGCGGGGCGGGCAGCAGTAGAGTGGGGCGGGGGGCGGGGCGGTGCGTGGAGAAGCGGGCAGGTTTGGGACTGAGCGGAGCGGGGCTGGGCGGGGCGGGGAGCAGTATTTCAGGGGCGCGGGGCGGGGCAGGGAGCAGTACTGTGAGGGCGGAGCGGGGCGGGGGCGGGGCGGGCAGCAGTAGAGTGGGGCGGGGGGCGGGGCGGTGCGTGGAGAAGCGGGCAGGTTTGGGACTGAGCGGAGCGGGGCTGGGCGGGGCGGGGAGCAGTATTTCAGGGGCGCGGGGCGGAGCAGGGAGCAGTACTGTGGGGGCGGAGCGAGGCGGGGGCGGGGCGGGGAGCAGTAGTGTGGGGCGGGGTGCGGGGCGGGGAGAGGCGGGCAGGTGTGGGACTGGGCGGAGCGGGGCTGGGCGGGGCGGGGAGCAGTATTTGAGGGGGGCGGGGCAGGGAGCAGTACTGTGAGGGCGGAGCGGGGCGGGGGGCGGGGCGGGCAGCAGTAGAGTGGGGCGGGGGGCGGGGCGGGGCGGGGAGAGGCGGGCAGGTGTGGGACTGGGCGGAGCGAGGCTGGGCGGAGCGGGAGCAGTATTGTGGGGTTGGTCTGTGGGGGGCGGGGCTGTGAGGGGCGGGGCGGGAGTGGCGGTGGGCGTACTGTTAGTCCAGCGCAGCCGGAGGCAGGGAGCTGGTTGAAGCGGACGAGCTTAGCGACGGACAAAGGGCGTCTAATGCACTCTGGAAATGGCGTATTATTCGCCTTTCGCGGGTAATTGTGGGTAAAGGAGCGGACGAAGGTCATCTCCGAGAAGAGACCTTCGCTGGACCTCTGCGCGACGCGCGTGTCCACGTGGCAGTTCTTACGGAGCGTTCGCATTGTGGCGGATTCTATGTACCCAACAGTTTAGCTTTCCCTTGTGACCATCGGAATATTTGGTAACTTGGGGATAATAGTATCATTACCTAGACTCGTGTCTTGAGGTCGACATCGACGAAAATTAGTGTCGTCTACCTTATTGCTCTCGTACACATTTTGGGGGTATTTGGATCGTTTCCTGTTTTAATACATTGTGTAAGCAAATGTCGCAAATTAGGGATTCCGGGCTGCATTTGATTTACATGTAGAACAATTTGGCGTTCACTCCAAACCTACTTAGTATTTTTAGTCAAGTTTTAGTCAGTGTTCAATACCATAATTTCCGAAGTATGACAAACTACACAATATTATATTTCCTTACCCTGAAGTGGAGAACTTTCGTTTCACTTCTTCATGGAAAATGCAATTATGGAATATTATGGATTGAATTATTTGTTCTGTATCAAAGAAGTATGTAATGCTTAAAAACAGTTTTATAAGCAAGTCCTCGATGGAAACAAGAGAACCAGCCTGCTTCAATGTTCATGTATTGTAAAACAGATCTAAAGAGTACTAAAGATTAGAACATCAACACATTATAGACAGGGGACGCCAAAAAAGGGGAGACAGCTTGGCTACTTGCCCTAGCTCCCAACATAATTCAGGCGCCAACATTTTTGCAAAACATATTAAAAATGTATTTACTTCTAATTCAAATTAACCGCTACAAGGTGGCACTTTGCACTGGGAGAATCTTTTCTCTGGGCGCCCCTGAGAAAATATCATGAAAGCAAAAGCGAATTAAAAGAAAGTAAAGGATGTTGACAGCAAAGCAACAATGTCTCTAAAGCAGATGAAAAAAAACATAAGAAGACATGAAAATAAAGGAATGAAGGCTGAAGTGGATTGCGTCTTTCCGGATAGCAGAAATGATCCGAATAATATGGATCCACATACTAAGCTACGACGGCATCGTTGGATAGTAAAATCAATTACATGAATAAGTTCTGTAGAGGCAGCAAACATCTTGTGGCACTCCATAAAATTTCAGGATAAGAGAGGTATCAACCCCAATTGTAGGCTTTAAAAAATTTACTTTGTAGAAAAGTAATTTAGTAAAAATCTACTTTTTAGAAAGTACTCTATCTAAATAATTTTAATGTTGAATCAATTTATGTATTTCCTTAATTATTCATGTGCTAATTTGTTAACTGATTTTTTAATATTGTAGAGCCATTGATAATACGGAAAAATTCTAGAAACACGTGTATGGATGAATTTTCTACAAAGTAAATTATGTCTCAGATGTGGTAGCCGTTCGATTAAATCCCGCCTAGTAGTGGGATCTATTTAGTTAGTTAATAGTAAGCAGTGCAATTTGTTATTTGTGACTACGGTCTAGTTTATGAATAAACTCACTGTTCTTACAACCCACTCTCGTCTGTTTTGATTACACCCGTGTGACGCCACAGTATTGTAAATGAACCGCTCTGAGAAAACAAAGCTGCAACAAAATATGAGGATATTGGAGAGAAAAGCAGAATCAGCGCTAACAGCTTCGCCCTAGATGATGCACATTTCTCAGTCCGTCCAGAGGAGTTCATCAAAGCGACTTCTTCAGCTTCCAGACATTGACATTCACGAAGCACATACGCACAGCCTCCCCTTCGGAAGAAAGAAGTCGGAAAGGGAAAGAAAACAGAAACTCGCGCTGCGTTTCGCTGCAACTTCCTTTCTTCGCGAGGAAACACGTGCGCCGCGCGGCGCGAACAAGTTGGCGCCGACGACGGTTGGTGCCTACGGAGCGCGCCACCGGAGTTGGCGACTGGCGAGCGGGCAGGCAAACGCCACTGCATGCCCAAACGACCGTCGAGGCGGGGCGAGGCACAGAGGAGTTCAGGGGGCGCTGGAGTTGGAGAATCCCAATTGCGTTATGCGCAGTTTAAAACTTCCGCCGGCAGAGGGCAGGCAGCGCCGCCCAGGGCGCGCAGTTGCCGCTGCCCTCCGTCCCTTTGTGCGCAGGAAGGGCGCCAGTTAGCCCTTCCCCTTCTGGGGGAACACAGCGCCCGAAGACCCATGAAGAATGCTAATTTTGTTTTCTAATATTTTTAACTTAGTTTTCGTAAGTTTAAAGGTGGATAAAATTAGTATTTTCTATTAAACGACTTGATGAACTTGCACAGTATGTAAATGGTCAAATCGTGCAACTTTTTTTCATATTTCTACGAGTAAATTAGACTTCTAAAACGTCATGAACGCAAGTAACTTCGATATGATTTTCCGCCGAAGAAAAATTCCAGGCAACAACGATAGCAGTCACGTAACGCACAGTCTGCATATCTTTGTTCGCCTATCCAAATGTCTCTCTGATCGTGAAAAGCACTGATTCATAAACTTCTCATATTTTTGCAGAATTAACATTTTCGGAATGATTTCGCTCAATGAAGTGCTGGATTAAATAGTTTTAGAAAATGTTTATAGTGATCAAAACAGCTCATGGAAAGAGATTACTTTCAAAGAAACGGTTAATAATGGATTTTACGAAGAATAGAAATGTAATTGTGAACGCATGGAAAATACAGTTTCTATTTTCTCACGTCTTATTGGCAGTCTTTTCAAAAGACGAGAGACATTTATAGGTTACTCGTTTGGAGTACTGATTTTACTGAGCTGTAAAAAGTGTTCAGTTCTTTAGCGTTAGGACTTACTCGTATCTTTATGATCTTCTTTCGAAATGAAAAAGGAAAACGTATAACTCAAATTCTCTCAACCACGTTAAAGATACTCAGTAGAGACCTCTCCAGTGTGAGTTAGTAGATTTCCTTGCTTCTAAAAGCGTTGAAGCGGTGAGGGAAAAGAGTAAATGAAAGTTGCCTCGTGGAAGAGGCTGATTGAGTCGTTTTGTGGCTTCGGCTGAAAGAAGCAGCGCCGGCTTTGGTTCGGCTGCCCTCTGCCCGTCCCAGTGGAGGTCGAGCCCTTTGAGGGTCTCGTAAAGGGTCTGCACTCGGCGCTCACCCCCACCCCACCCCACCCCACCCACCCCCACCCGCCTCCTACTCAAGGCCCCTACGACATATGTACTCAGATATAGGACACGCAAATCGCGCTACGATAAATGACTCCAAATGCACAAAAGACAATCAAACGATTGTTTCAAGGTGATAGTGACCGCTGCTCATTAAACATACATTTTTACTTGTTCGTGTTTATCGAATGAATCAATTGAATTTTACGAATTGAATAATGGACACACGTTTCTATCTAATATACATACAGAGTATGCGTTCAATGCACGATGTAATACTTCCATCAATGGAATTTCAAGTTTGTAACTACTACCAGCGATCGGATGCAAACTCCAAAAGAAACGATATCGAGTACCCACGCATCGTAGTGTTGTTTCCACCTCCCAATGACAATCAATACCTGTGAAATGTACATAATGTAACATGACAGCCGTAGAATAGGTTAGAATGGTCACGGAGAGTTTGTGGGGGAAGACATGGCGAAACACTTGGACGATGTAGATACAAGTTGTCATGTCTCTTGTAATAATAATGAACTAGTGGTGCTAAAACATCACGTACTTTCTCGCCAATTACTTCACAAACACTCATATTTTTGAAAAGTTCAACATGACTTATTTGATGATCTGTTTATTATGAATGCATTTCATTTAAAACAATAGGGCCTTCATAATTGTAGTTTTAGGAAGACGCCCAAAACTTTTGAATTTTCAATTTTCGAAAAATTTGTGTTTTCAACCTACATGAGACCAACTCCAGTCTTTTAAACGCCCTTCAGACTATCCAACAACAAAATTTAATTAAAATTGTTGGCGCCATTTTTTTGAAAATTTTGAAAATGTCCCAGGGGCTTCATGAAAAGTACTCCCCAAAATTAAAATAGTTTCAAATTCCAGGGGCCGCGACATCAGCGAGATCGATTGAGGAATATCAGTTTTTGAGAAAATCGGCTGAACGGCTAGCTTTCTTCACGGACAGACGTTTTGACGTCAATCGAATTTTCGGTGTCGGGGACCCATAAAACATGGATTCTGGCTATACACTAGGTTCTGGTTGTACACTAGTTTTTAGTTTGATATTAGTGCTAATTGAGTGAATTCTCAGAACTTGAACTGAACTGAAGCGACGATGTCTAGGTAAGGGGAACTCAGCAGCGGCTGAGAGGAAAATAAATAAATGAAATAAATCAATGAAAGTCAAAACGCTTGGCCGGACTGCATGACCCACAATTTTCAAGTCATACTGCTGTGAAAGCGCGCGCGTGCGTGTGTGTGTGTGTGTGTGTGCGTGTGTGCGCGTGTGTGCGTGTGTGCGTGTGCGCGTGTAAGCACTTGCATAAGACTGTTGAAGGGAAAGTCTTGTGCATCTTCTGCGCGCAGTGTGCCGCCTTTCGCTGCTCAAGTACATACAGGGCTGACGCGCTTACTGCAACAGCAATGTTCCTCTCATTTACCACAAACTGACAACTGTTTCAATTAGTAACATTTTCAAACTCTGACAAGCTAACCATTGAAGAACTTGAAATAGGATATAGGTAGTGGAAATGGTTGAGAACTTACGGGTCGAGAAGTGTTGGGGGACCAGTCGGGAGCTTAGAGCTTGTTGTATGGCAGTGGGAGATACCTGGTTGGGGACAATCCCCTCTACCCGACGTGTGGGGTCAGCGCCGAATCTCGTGATACAGCGAGGGGGAGGACGATCAGTCACCTCCTGCGAGGAAAACAGCAAGTCCTACACGGGACTAATGACCTAACCTGTCGCCGCGCCAGGAAACGCTAGTAATCAGCCAGAAATTGGAGATGTGGAGCAGTTTTGCACCGACCTGTCTCCGATCCGTCTGTCCCCTTGGTGCCCCTTGCGACGGCCAGTGCAAGCAGGGCGAGGGCGCTCAAGGCCAGTGGACGGAGCGCGTGTGCGGACAGAAGACGGCGGCGGGGCGCAGGGGGCGTTCGGACGCGGCCATCGATCAGGGCGGCGGACGGCTGCAGCTGCGCCCCTCACCGCGCGCCCTTCATGCAGACCAGCGCCCCGCACCCTCTCCTCGCCCCGCCTCTTCTCGGCGCCGCTGCCCCATCTTCATTCTTCCGCATAACAATTCAAGCTCATTGAAAATTCCTCTGTATCAAGTATATACGAATACTTAATAGCAAGTTCTTAACAAAAATTACTTCGAAATCGTCAACAACATAAATCCTGCACACATTTTCGCTGAATGGAGACAAGACATAGGTCTTATTAATGTTGTGAGATCCATTGCTTTTGGTATTGTGTTGAAAAACGTGTTTGAGAAATCTATTTGTCCAATCCATACTACTCGCCAGTTCAATCCCTGGATTCAAGTAGACCATCTAGGCCACCTCATCATTCGCTCTGTGATCACTCGTGAGCTGGACAAAACCAATTGAGGCGGGGCGAAGGAGGGGGCCAGCGCAGCAGATTGGAATCTCTGGCGCTGCACTTGATAGCGCGAATTTTCACGAAGTCCGTAAATTCTTCTGCGAGAGGGGAAATGAGAAAGACCCGAGCGGCCAGTTGGCCTCGCGGAGGTTGGAGTCGCATTGGCGAAGATCCTCCGCTCCTCGGGGCTCCGCAGCTGCACTCCGCCCCCCTCCCCCTCCCCGCTCTCCTCTCCGCCGGCGGGGAGGAGAAGCTGCCACCCCCCCCTTTTTCCTCCTCAATTCCCCACTTGCCTATCTTTCGCATTTCTTTTTGCCCCTTCTTCTCTTCCTAACCGCCGCCCTCTTGCCCATCTCTTCCCTTTCCTCCATTCTCTTTTCTCCTAGTTTTTTTATATTAGCCATTCCACTCTCCTTCTTTTCCTTCCCTCTCTTGTCCTTCCCTTCTCTTTCATCCATTCCTTTTGCACGTATTTTCTTTCTTCCCGCCAACGCATCCTCTCCTCTCTCTTTCATTTGCCTTCCCATTCCTTTTATTCCCACTTCCGTTCATTTTCATTCCCTTCCCTTCTATTTCCCTTTCCGTTCCCTTTCCTCTGCACCCTTGAGCACCCCGTCGCGCCGCATTCGTCGTAAAACCTGCTGGCGCATGGCGTTCCGTCACCCCGCGCATTTAGCACTGGGGGGGGGAGGCGGGCGGGTCCCTGCCTGCGTGGGCTGGGCGCGTAGGGCGAGGCGACGCCCTCTGCCTCTGCCTCGCCCTTCGCCGCTCGAGCGCTCTGCGGCTCTCCCTCGCGGCCCAAGGCTCTAACAACAACGAAGACGCGTTTTGGTTCCTCCTTTGGAAGATTATTTTAAAACGAATTTCTGGGAAGAATTTAATACGTCCCTTCCCTCCTACTTCTCTCCATTTACCTTCCAACTTTACCAACATTCGACAGTTTGTCCTATTATATTTTCAGGCACCGTAGATTTCATAGCCTAACATTGTTCTTTGAGTCGAAATTTATTTTTAATACGTCTTGACCTATCAAGTCCATAATTTAAAGTATTTCAGGACATGTTTTTTATGTTAAAAGCTATTAAACAACAACTGAAATGAGAAATGAAAAGAACTTCAAATAATATTGATCTTTATTCGCCTGCTGCATACTTATTGCAAAAAGATATACTATTTACTATGCTCAAATCTATCTCACTAAAAGAGGCAAAGAGGATCAGTTTTACAGAGCCTCCATAAGAACGTTCAAAGAATCTTCCGAATCTCATCTAACTCGGCATCTGAGAAGAAGATGAAATGTGTCTGCGTTGGAGTTGATTTGTCGTTGACGTGTTGAGCAAGAGCGCAAATGGCTGGTGCGTCTCCCTCCCGCCTCCGCGGCCTCTCTCGTGCCCCCTCTGCTGTCGCCATCACCTCCTCCATCTCCCCCGCCTCCCACGCCCATTCGCATCGGGGGCTGCCATCATGCCAGGTTCTTCCGTCGCTTGTTTTTCGCCCTCGTCGCCTTGATTTGTGCCGCTCTCCGCCCTTCCTCTGTTCACGGCCCCCTCCCTCCGCCGCGAGCGGGATCGCAGATGGCTTTGGCCACGGCAAGGCCCCCGCCAGCGCCTCGCGGGGCTCCACTCTTCCTGCGCGTCAAATACATCTTCCTCCTTAACGATATGGTTAATATTCTTATTATATTCCGAAGGTTAAAGGCTGGTAATAACATGTTGCCATAGAAACTCCTATTCATCCTTGAGTGATATTTTCTTTCTACTCTTGAACGGTCCCAGCGGCGGCGAAGGAGAAAAAGCATTCGAGGTTGCGTAACACATTTATTTTTATAACAATTGTACTTTCTCACTCTACTACGTAAGTAGTAAAGAAAAAGGATTGTAATGCTACAGTGCTATTTTTCGACATCATAAGACCAAAAATATGTATTTAAGCTGAAATATCGAAATCAATTTTTCGCAACATTACCTGAATAACTTTGTCTATACTACGTATATTCCGCATACACGTAGGAATACGAGAAAGTAAAAATTATTTATGATCACAAAACATTTTCCCAATATCGTATACAAGTTTGTGCAATAGATCATTAAAATTATAACAGCCGAACATTTGCCTGATTACAATAGGCCACACTGTATATTTCATTGGATGTTTGTTTTTATTGCATTGCAATGTTTACATAAGCTTTTGCATTTTATTGTTTATATTGCATTATTTGCGATGCATTGCATTGTTTACATAAGCAATCTTGTGACCTTGTCTTACGACAGACTAATAAACAACTTTCATCGACGTATGTTAATTTACTTGCCAATTTCTTGTCCTTATCCCAAAATAGAAAGAAATCACGAAATGTCATGAAACTTTTTATGGCAATGAATTCGATTCCTTTATGATGAATGACGCCTTCGATGCTTCTGCGCAGCAAATGTAGATATTTCTCTCCGTCGAAAAGTCGCCTTCAAAGTCTTTCTGTTGTAACTAAGTCGATAATTTCACATTACAAAATTGGTCGCAGGCCTAGGAGTTACTAGTCCAGGGTTTTAACCATAATCTTAGAGTGCAAATTAATGTGTGTAATTAACACACCTTACATGATTTATTGAAACTGTACATCATCTAACCAAGCCTTACTTTGGCAACGCTTTGAGTACGTCCTTCATGTGCGTCGGTAAATCATTTCCGTGCTTATCATCAGAAGAATATGTCATTTCAACATATCGCAAACAAAATCTAACATACATACGACGTTCTTGAATGTTGGTTGTATCTTGTATCTTGTAATGGATCATATTCTGTTTCTTCATAAACTACGTTCAGTGGTGCTTTTAGCACAGCACCTGCAAAACAAATGCGGCGCTGTGATCATTCGTACGAATGAGTCTTTTGAATCATCTTTTGAATCAACTTTTGAATCTTTTAAAATAGAAAACGTTTTGGTGAAATAACAAGTTATTGAACATCGCCTGGATTGCGAGAGGTATGGTCATAAATTCAGTCATTTGAATGGCTTGTGTTGCAAACATATCAAAATGAATTACGGGCAACACAATTTTTGTTTCGAAATTCATCGCAGGAGCAAGCGTAATTAAAAACATTATTCTGCACACAAAGAGGTTAAAGAGCGCTGGATTGCATGTTTTATATTTCCACCACATCGTTAGTTCCTGATTCGGATGCAATTTAGTTTTTACGCCGGCATCGTTCAGATGTAATTAAAATCTCGTCTTTTTTAGGTGTACTCATTTTCTTGCTAGAGAGAGGGGTGGTAAAAAATTTTCCCTCCAGTTGATTACAAATTAAAATCTGTTATTTCAGTGCACTGAAGTGTTTAAGAATGTATTAAAGCTGAGCTTGAATTTTTTGAGGCAATGTTTAAATGTATCGCCGATTTATGGTATTTTTTAATATCTAAACGATCATCCAATTATATCACTAATATTCGCATACAGACAGAAAACTAGGCAGACTAGCCATGTGTGAGATTTCAATGATTCTGTTAGATACCCAGTAAGGCTAAAAAAATCCAAAAATAATGAAAAAGTTTCGATTTATACAAATGCAAATACTTAATTAAACCGCATTTTCTCAAGTGTATTGTGTCACTGCTCGCGTTCCAGCAGATGTCATGCGAAGACGAAGACACTTCAGTATTCACGTGTGCCGTTTCAAAACAGCCAATTTTCGCTTCTCCAGGAGCCTTTTCTCCACATACTCGCAGGGGGCATTTCTGCTGCTGCAGAGCAGTAGTATTTAACAATTTCATTGTGAAATTTTAGTAAGATCTATTTTAAATAAAAAGGCATGTGAGTGTGTCTGTCGCACGAATAAACACTACAGGAGCGATTTCGCTAAAATGTTCACACTTTGTTCTCATTAGTGTCGGGAGTGTCTAAAGAGTGGTTTGAATTCAATCCGACATGTGGGGGTGGTGTTGATTTCCGCGTCTGTGATGACTCAAGGGCCCCTGAACAGATGCACGACGCACCCCGCCGCACCTTCAAGTATCAGGCCCATGCGTCGCTGCTTGTTCTGCGCCTGCGGTCGTGAAGCATCGGGACGTCATCCCTGATAAGTGAATCAAATTTCTCCAAGAGTGTCACAGCGAACGCTGCCCTAACATGAGGTAGACCGTTCTAACAACACATAGAATACTTGATAATCACGTCCAAACCAGGACATAGAACAAACCCAAACTCACAAGGAACTCTTTCATCTATTAGAATGTTTGCGTGGCGTTGCATAAAACGTTATTAACAATCACGTGACCAGTAGCGCGTGCTGAAGCAGCGAAGCGTTGCCGAATCCATTAGCACTGAACAAAAAGCGAAGTATCAACTGTGACCTCAATGCTAATTTCTAAGAGTGAATAATGTTTGTTGGAGTCCAAACGATCTAATGTGATCACATGAAACCGACTGTGCGTGCGTATTTCTGAATACAGCCCTTTCGCATTCAAATAGAACTGGAGAATTACAGAGAAGGGAAAAATTCGGAGGACAGAGAGAAGCGAGGGCGGGGGCGAGGCGGGGGTGGGGGCGGAGGCGGGAGCGTGGCGGGAACGTGGCGGGGGCGTGGCGGGGGTGGGGGCGGAGGCGGGGGTGGGCGAGGGCGGGGCGCTGGTCTGCTGGCTCGCTGCGACGGAGCTGGCATGTCCTAGAGCGGAAACTCAGACGGGGCGGCGCGGCGTCTCAGTGTTCGGCCGCGCGACGGGAGGGCGGCAGCGTCGCCGCGGGCGACTCGTTCGGGGATTGGATTCGGATCTTCATCGGGCGCGCCCCTCCACTTCCACTTCCGCTTCCGGGCAGCGCCGCCTGCAGCTACCCACTCGCAAAGAAAGAACCTGGAAACGGCAACGGAGGACGGGGGCGACAGCGTTTCGCGTCTTATTCAAATCAATTCGGTTTATGTACTATTAACCCATTCTGTGTATTCTTCAGTTTGTCCCATCAACTACAAGCCACCTCCATAACTTTCAATCGGTTCGCGATGTCCAAGTGCAGTTTGCGCTCAACAATGTGGAATCATTGGGCAAGTTATATGCTATAGTATTGTTCGTAGTATTTTTTTTTGTTTAACCATCTTTGATTATTTTAAATGGAACTATATATTTTTCTTATCGGCAGTGGATAGATCATAAAAAGAGAAAATTAATGGTGTAACATGTATTAGTTTTCGATAGTAATTTTAGTATAAAATTAGACACTTTGACATTAAATTAAACAAAACAGTCTCTGCGCCGCGAAGGCCATTTTCCCCGAAGTCAACGTGTGCGTGGGTTGCCAGAAGAAATATTATCCGTTTAATTTACATTTAATGTATATAAGTTGTGTATATTCAATGGTATTTTGATTTTTGTACTGTGATGAAGGTACGTTAATCTACCTGAGTTGACGGTGATCCTTCATAAACCGGATTCCGACTTCACTAATTGGTTCCTGTCGCATCGCAAAGTAATATTGTTATGTCAGTTGTCTTATATTATTTTCAAATACTACAACGTGTTTACATGCGATTTCACGAAAGTTTATATTGCTAGAACGAAGTGCCTGTTGTCGCGGTCCCTCGAATTTTAAACCTGCCTTTTAATTTTGAGGGTGCAATATATTTAGCCTCAGAGATTTTCCAAATTTTCTCTAATGTGTCTGCAAGTTCTTTCGTTACTTTTTTGTTCCAATGAAGTAAACTTTGCTTTTAATATGGCGTAGATCACGATTTTCATTAAAACAAACTAGAATTTCCAAAACTCATTAATTTTATTTTTTTCGAACTTCTTATCAACCGTAATGAAGATATGTTTTAATGTAATCCATTCATCAAAATTACATTTTTAAATTACTGCATTGCAATTGTACAAGTAATTAGTTATTATCGAGTAATTTTGAGTTATTTTAGAATCACTACAACATTAAGAATGAATGTTGCAGTGTACGGAGCGGTAGACGGAAATGGAGTGGTTCTCCTGTCCGGTTATTTTGCCACGAGGAATGCTTTTTCTTTTTCGTATACGTACGAATATACGGAGTATATAAATACGTAATGTTGAGGAAAATTGATGGCGAGATTTCAACGGAAATACACGTTTTGGCGTCCCCTGATACCGAACAAAGTGGTTATTTTTCAAAACATCCGCCACTCTGAGTGTATGCCTCTCCATCTGCCTACTTCTCTCTGTCTGAATGTCAGTCCGTCCATCTATCCATCCGTCCGTCCGTCTTTTGATAAAACTGGCGACTAAACTATTCGTGAGAGTTTTGTCAAAAACATTTCCCAGTCGATCTGCACTGGCTCAAAACCCTGCAGTTTTGTAATAATATTTTTTAAATTTTGATGGTACTTCACATGAAGCCCATGGGACATTTTCCAAATTTGCTGAAAACGGCTCTGTTTTTTTTTTTAAATTCTTGTGATAATAGAATTTTACATTTGTAAATAAGAGTAATGGTTTGATTTTCACTGTTATCTCTGAGTTATCGACAATTGCCAGAGTTTCGAATTTTTTGCACTTCCTCCTACGTTAGATTATTGAAAATAGTTTTTTCTTCAAATGAAATTTGTTATCAACATTTACTTCTTTAATTATATGTACATATTTTGAAAATATTTGTAGTTTTTCGGAATTTTGAGTGAAATACGAGCAGTGTTAAAAACTACATTTTGTCAAATAGTGTTGCTAATTTATGCTTCAAACTTTTTGTACGATTAGTGCTAAAGGTACTAAATAATATGTAATTAACGTCATTTTTATTTATTTATTTTATTTTTAAACCGTCCAAGTTTTACTCTTCTATTATGTTATAATTCATATTCCAATAATACCATTAGGGGTCTGAAAAAAGTAGTAAATCTGAAGAAAAAATATTTTGGGTGCCAATAGATGGCAGCTGGGAGAAGGATGAGGAAAAACAGAAAAGCTAGCTCAGACTAAGGAGATAAGGGAACTAATGTACAAGAAAGTCTTTGGCGTTCTCTTGCACCACTAGTTTAGGCTTGTGATCCACAGTGCTTGGGATCGAATCCCAGCTTGGGTATATAGTCGAGTTTTTTTCTTTGAACTTTTTGTGAGAATGAAGCATTATACTGAAAATTCAATGGCAGAAAGCGATTTCATTTAAACTTTGAATTATCAAATAGACATGTGTACTCTTTTCGAACCTGGCGCTTCTTTTAGTTAGGATATTTCTTGGGAGTTGGATGAAGAGTTAGAATTAGAATAGTAATGAGTTTTCTTTATAAATGATTCGAGAAACTATCCGGAGTTGTGTTACTACTACTACTGTAGTTGGTGTTTTTTTCCAGAAGCAA
Source organism: Acheta domesticus (assembly GCA_031308135.1). Taxonomy (NCBI): domain Eukaryota; kingdom Metazoa; phylum Arthropoda; class Insecta; order Orthoptera; family Gryllidae; genus Acheta; species Acheta domesticus. The sequence continues at coordinate 36,323,419 of JAHLJT010002630.1, forward strand.
AGACTGAAAAAATAGGTTATCTACTCTCATTCATTCGCCGCATGTGCCTCAAAAAATTTTTTTTTCTTTCTTGCCTAATCATTTGATTATTTTTTGTCGTTTTCAATGTCTTGCCTAAATATGCAGTTTTGTTGCCAGTAAGTTTAATCTGAGTGCAAAAGCGCAAAGTATGGGAAGCAGCGAACGGAGGGGAAACAAAAGCCTGGCGGAGGGCGCCGAGAGGGAGGCGGTGGTGGGGTGGAAGGGGAAGCGGAGGGAGGCGACTCGGCCGCGAAAGGAGGTTAACAGGGCTGCGGTGGCGGCGGCGGGGCGCTCTTCAATAAACTCTTTCCCTTCAAAGGCTCCTCTTCCACAGGCGCTGCAATCACCCTGCCTCACCACCCCTCCCCTCTTCTCTTCTTCCCTCTTGTCCCGTGACTTCCCTCCTCTTCCCACCTCCGTCCCTCCCCCTTCTATCTCTCCCACCCCCACGCCATCGCAGGGCGGGTGCGCGTAAGGAGCCAAAGGCCAAATGCCGCACGGGCGCTGCGTTATTTGAAGCTGCTCGCCCCTTGGCTCCGACGGCGCGGCGGCGCGCGGCGCTCCGGAATAGGATCTGCGGCGAGCACTGAGCACTTAGCCTTTGAGGAGCACGCGCCTCCTGCTCTGCTAATTTACAGTAGAATGGATGTTCATTCTCTAAACTGTTTTATCTTGGGTCGGAGGCAACTGATCTAATAGCAAAAGCGGTCGCCTTTCTCTCCTACGCGTTGGAAAAATCAAAGGCTTTGTTCAAGCATTTATTTATCAAAATCATAAATTAGTAGCTGACGTACATGCCAGAGCAAGAGTTTTGTGAAAATATGCTTCACACTATAGTGCCATTTTTCTAACTCTGCCTCCCGAGAAGCTGTGGCCACCATGGAATATCACACGGCATTTCGCGTCTTTCTCGGTCGTGCCGCTAGACGTCGCATGATCGCAAGCACTGCTTGATACGGCCGCGATCATGCCATCAGAAAGACGCGAAATATCGAGACATATTCCATTGTGAAGACGGGCCTTGAGAAGCAAAAGATTTTTTCTAACTGCACTTTCTGCGAATACTATGTGCGAGTATAGTATTGAATGCAATATGATACGATATTTTTTATCATTCACTACGATAGTGAGATCCTTAATCTGCGACAGAACATGTTATCTCGCGTAGGCAATAAAGAGGCAGTGGGCAACCTCCCATTACCCGCTTGAAGCGCCTGCGTGGAGTGAAGGGGCGTGTGGTGTTGCTTTCGGGGGCGCCCGTGCGGGGCGCGAGTGTGCTAGTGGAGCGAAAGGCCTTTGCGCCCTCAAAGGCGCATCAGCGCTGCTTATCGATTCGCCCACCGCCACCGCCCACTGCCCGGAGCCTCTTGCCTCCAGCGCACTGCTTGGCCAAGGCCGCGCTGCTGCCATCTGCCGCCAAAACTGCACCGCCAAAAAAAACCACACGCGTGTGACGTCACGCCCCCTGCCCTTCTAGGACTATCTTCGCGGCCGATGCCATCTTCCGCTACGGGTGCTACGGGTTGCTCGTTTTTAGAGTCCCCAGATACAGAGAGTAGCGCAACTGCCGCCATTTAATATCCTCTCACTCGACAGCCCCGCCAGGCAGCATTCAGAAGTTGAACAGAAATGACAACAAGTGGTGACGTAACGCAGAATTTTAAGAATATTAATATTGGGTTGAGATAAATGCATGGTTCTCAACACACGAATACCACACAGTTCCAATTCTCCTGACATCTGGATATAAGATGTCGGGATCGGTGGAACAATGGAATGCGCTACTCTCTGTGTCTAGGAACTCTACTCTTTTTCAGCCGTGACGTTCTCCATCGCCAGAAAGGCCTACCGAGGAGACAGGGCCCAACACCCAACAGAAGCACCTTCTTACACGAACATCAGAATTCATTCTACCTAAAAAATAGTATAAACGTCCGTTTATCATATCTTTTTCATAAAACATTTTAGTAAGGAGGAAGTAGAGTATTGCGTTTATTAACATACTCTTTGAATGCCCCGTGCTGTTGGGAATGTAAATGGATTGTCGCCATTGAACAATGTCAATTTACTATTCATCAAACAGTGAATAAACAAAATTGAGTGTTTCATCAAGTTATTCCTTCATTTGTCTTTACGACCAGCTGCGGTACTCCGCGTTGTCGGATGTTCATCTGATAGAGCATCGATGTCAAGGTCTTCTACTAGTGGCAGTGGCACACGTCGTGGCACCGTAGCATGCTACGAGCTTCTCTACGCAACTAGCGTCGGGAAAGGAAACTATTAGTAACCCCGCCGTTTTACAATAGGGATGGCGTTGCCTCTAGTGATGGAGTAATGAACTGCGTGGAGGGACGATTTCGCCGTGGCACTCGTGACATCGACCTTGACAACACTGTGATAGAGGAAAAGAGAAATGAATTCTCCTCTCGAGTATTCCCTCCCTGCCTTGCCCTGTCCCTTCCCCCCGCCGGGCTCCCCGCCGTCTCTCTTCCGCCTGCCCCGCCACACCTCATTGCGTCACCTGCCCAGTCCCGCTTTGCCCCGCCGTCGTTCCTATGATTTATCTATGCGTTGCTTCCACTTTCGTTGCGAGGGACTGCTGGAAACCGATTTATTGCTGCAGACTCCTGGCAAATTTAGCGACAAGTTTGACCTTCTATTACTCAATTTCTAAATAAACTATCGAAATTAATCAAACTGCATTTTATAAGAAATGTTTAGGGCTCTAATCAAGTTTTGATTTTTGTCAATTTATTCAACATCTTCGAATTATTAAAAAACGTAAAAACTGAAAGAGTGGACACTTAAGCTTTGCTTTCAGGTTTATGAAAGAGAATTAGAGGAAATGTTTACGAAATTTCGTGTAGACAGTGATTTTATCTTGATTTGAAAGTCGCATGTACGACATTTCATTAATATCGGAATAAACGTGTAGATTTCCATGAAAAAACAAAACGTTCTTCTCTATATATGAGAAGATAATTTGAAAATCAAGTAACCTAAATTATGTGTGACTAAACTCTCTACTTTTGAGTGAAAACTGCATTAAAATCGGTTCAGCCATCCCAGAGATTATCCTGGACAGACAGGCAAAAATCGTAAAAGCAATTGAATTGTTTTTTCTATCATCTAAAAAGCAATACGAGATTATAAAATTGCAGTTGTTTTGAAATTACAGAGAGATATTTCAATGTTATTTATAACATTCGTATAATATATCGTAATACAAACGTATTTCAAAATAGCTTTTCGATCACAATTACTTCTGCAATTAGTTCCTTTCCATAATTATAATCGTTGGTGTTTACGAAGGTAATTCACGTTTGTGTGAAACGTGTCAAACAGGTTTATTTTTCGAAATAATGTGGTTTCTCGGTTGTTGACAGAGGTAGGTCTTCAACTATTCGTTCTCTCCATTGCCATGACATGGGGTAATGAACTGCGTGGAGGGACGATTTCGCCGTGGCACTCGTGACATCGACCTTGACAACACTGTGATAGAGGAAAAGAAATGAATTCTCCTCTCGAGTATTGCGGAGATGCCTCCACATCTCCGCAATCTCTCTCGGATCCTGATTCGTTGTTTGAGGAGAGACGGAGAACAAACGATGAAACGAATTCTCGCCGATGATACATCGTAGATATTTTCTATTCTCTTGTTACCTAATTTTCAATACGGGTCCAAATACTAATTAATAGTTTGAATGATACTCCGTATTATAGAATGTGAATTAAGACTGCATGACCATGTCTGTTTCGTTACTTTTAACTTTGCAACACTGCATTAGAGAATTTTATTTTAAGTAATATTTTGAAATATCGAATTTTAAATGTCCCTGCAGGTCATGGGAAAAAGGCTTTTGAGCCCAGTGGACGCTTTGTTACTTATTTTGGAGTGGATGGCGAGGCTCCGAGCTTCGGCCTTTTTTAGAGAAACAAAATGATGTCTAGGCAACGTAGAATTTCCTGTGCTTTTTATGTCAAATTCTTCGTTGTCGAACAGAATTGTTACGTCTCACAGAACATCACATCATGTCTGCACTTCTCGACACTTTTCGAAGGACAGGTAGTTACTTCCACCAATAAGTAAATGACTCGTCTTGTGGCTTACCTTTGTCAAGTGAGTATCGTTATTTCAGTAATAAGAACAAATTCTATTCATGAATAATTCTACAGGAGATTAGGAACCAACTTATCCAATGGAGTTCAGTATTCAGCTTAATGAACTGTCTCAGAACTTTCAAGCTGAATATATGGATGCTCACACTTTGCATTCAAATGGTTCACAATGCAAACCAACATCTTTTTCTAGTTGCTCAGAAAATGTATGGTATCTTTCTGTAATAGTGGACCACTCAAGTCACCTCAAAAACGACATTAGTGCTGTTCTGATCACCTCTAGCACCAATGGAACATGACATAAAGAAATGAAAACACCTCTAAATTATGTAACGGATACAAAATGTTTTACTACCAACTATACAATTCTCAATCCCTAAATATGAACTAAATCTACACAAAATGGAAAATATACGAGTAGGGGTCGACCTAGTACATTAGCAGACATTATTCCAATAGGCTCAGTTCAAATGCAATACACTGTCCCATTCGTTCTTCTCTCTGGGCGGATATGAAAAAGACCGCGCTTTGGTCGCCTTTGAGGAGGCTCTTTCGATCCGCAGTCAGTGAAATCGAACCGACGCTCTGTGCTTTGTCTCCGAGCTTAAACAAAAGCCTGGCGTCGCGTGGCGCAGGGGGCGCTGGGGGGGAGGGGGAGGGGAAGGGGGAGGGGGCCGTGGCTAAAAGCCCTGAAGCGCTAAAAGGCTATTTGCGCCCGAGAGTTATGGAGCTCTCCCGAGTTTTTACTTAACGGCACGTACCTTATGCCCAGCAGCGACACCACGTGACCTCCACGATCTTTGAGTAGTTAAAAGCCCGGAGGGACATCTCCATGCAAGCGGGAAAATGTGTATTATATAATATATTCAATTTAGGAATAATATGAACTGTGTGTACGTATATAACATATGTGTATATCTATGTACAATAAGTACGTTTGTATGCGAAGCAAGCATGAAGTGTGTACACAAACGATGACTTTTCGAATGCGCATTACACCTTGATATGCAGCATTAAAGAGCATAATTTGCTGTATGTTCCCGAGGAAAAACAGTCGGTGATTTAACTGTAAATCTTTCTAACGAAACTAACGGATAAAGAGAATGTCTTCGTTGAACTCGTCGTTTCAACAGCGTTGGGGGCCCTTGTGTCTAGGTTAATTTGGGGGCCCCCTGATCTTACTTCCATCGGTCCCCCCCCCCCAAATCCTATCAATTCACATTGTATTTTGTATTTTTTTAAATACTTTGAAAGTATTTCTTATTGTTTTAACTTAACATTATCTCTCTCTATATAAAATAGGATGTTGTATGTATATAAGAGCAAAACTTCAACACCGTTGGACCAGTCTCCATGAAAGTTGGCACTACTACGTGTTTTTCACCGAGAAGGTTTATGGGTTGTTAATTCTGTTGTAACTTCACTATTTGGCACTACATATTCACGACAATTGTAACCTGCAACACACTCCATAACATTTTGAATCTATATCGTTAAATAACTTCTAAACGAGGCGTTCTAGGGCTTTAAAAACTAAAATGTTGAGGCCAAAGGCCTCAAAATTGTCAGATCGTAATATACAGGATGTCAGACCGGACCGTTTGTCAGACCGTAATATACAGAATGAGCTCTTTTTGAACATTCTATTACATTTTTGCTGGTGCGGCGCTTCCCGATATTACCTCACCTGCTCAGAGACGTGCATAATCTGCAAGTAAATGTGAATGAGAGGGAAAGAGAGCAGCAGAGGCAGAGACACACAGAGACAGGGTGAGGGAGGAAGGGAGGGAGAGACAGGGAGATGGGAGACTAAGGGCAGAACACCGTCTGCCGGATGGGTTTTCCTAGCTCAAACAAAAAATGTAAACATCTAAAACCCCCGGCGCTCCCGGGCAGAGGCACTGCAGTGCCAAGAGGAGATGTCTTGCCCAACGCTGTTGAAACGACCCTGTTCAACGAAGACATTCTCTTTATCCGTTAGTTTCGATAAAAAGATTTTCAGTTAAATCACCGACTGTTTTTCCTCGGGAACATACAGCAAATTATGCTCTTTAATGCTGCATATCAAGGTGTAATGCGCATCCACAAAGTCATCGTTTGTGTACACACTTCATGCTTGCTTCGCATACAAACGTACTTATTGTACATAGATATACACATATGTTCTATACGTACACACAGTTCATATTATCCCTAAATTGAATATTTTATATAATACACATTTTCCCGCTTGCATGGAGATGTCCCTCCGGGCTTTTAACTGCTCAAAGATCGTGGAGGTCACGTGGTGTCGCTGCACATCCCGTGCACAGCCCGTCTTCCTCAATCGGCAGTCGTGTCGCGTGGGTCGCCACTGGGCCACTGCTCTGCGCGCGCAGTCGCTTGTGTCTCCGCGCTTTCAAAACAACGCAATTACGCGACATTCCTCTGCAGTCTGTTCATCATCACATCTGTTTGTTATCCGTCTCGCGAATTATAATAATAAAAGCCTTTTACCAATTTTGAATTTCACACATTCAATCTTCTCCTAATACTACTGTAACACAGATAAATTTAGCCTTTCTTAAATCTACTCCTTATTTCAAAACCACCAGCAGCTTTCCTGGTCTCCAAGGTTGGGCATAATATAAAATAATGTGTTTTAATGTTCATTTTAATTTATTGCTATACGTTATACACAATGGTAGCTTCATTCTCTCCCTAGGCGAGACTATTGCTCAAACTTGTGCGTCACAAAACTTCGTATTGTTTAACAATTAAATTGGCTTCGGAAGCCTCTTTCTTTTCCCTTTTCATTACATTCCAACGTTTATTTTACCGCTTGTTCTGAGACCCTCCGATGCTTCATTAATTCTTATTTAGAAAAAGTTAATCTTAATGATCATCCCTACCTCTATTCTCGTTTATTTTATGCATGGCTGGCATTACTGTTTATCGAGTCTAAAGTAGATGTGATCCTTCTAATTGTTTTGAAAATCAATTCGTTTCTTTGCAATTTTGAAACGAAATATACTTCGCTTTCTTGAATAAAGTAAAGAATCTAGGAATAATTGCCGCCAATGAGCGAGTTGTTTGCAAGTGGCGCTGGCCACCGCCCCCTGCGTTCCCCGCTCTCCGCCCCTCGCAGGGGGCCTGGGGCGAGAGCGCTGGCGTTCGTGGGCTTGACGCAAATTAAAACAGTATCGGCCACGGCCTGCACGCCACTTTCTCGTTAACGGAACGGAGCGAACGCTAAAACAGAGCTCTGCCTTATCGGCTGCGCTGCTGCCTGCCTGCCTGCCTGCCGTGCCCGCCGGGCTCCGTTCCGCGTCTGGAAGAAAGTGCTCGGCATCTGAGACGCCCACTGCCACTCCCCCTCCCCCTCCCCTCCCCCTCTCCGACCGGATTTTTCCGCAGCCGAACGAAACGTTAGCACGGGACGTGCGTATTTTGGATGTTATCAAGGCATCTGCATTTATCTCGAGAACATCTTTATTTACTTTCATAGCATTCTCTCGCCGGAAGCCAAGATTCATTAGTAGATATCTAGATGAACGTGATTGATATCGTTTAGTCATGAGATCGGTAACAAAATGCACTACTTGAAAATGCCTTCGAAAATCTTCGTAGTAGGAGGTTAAATCGACAAAATCTTATCGCGTTCAAGTGAACCGTTTGCGAGTCGATGTAGGCCAGTTCTCGGTCGGAATTACATTGCACGAAATACTTCCATCAAGAGGTTGATAAATCATGCATCGAGGCATTTGGGCTATCGGAATGGCTTGAATTAAGAGACGCATTGCAGAAAAAAAGCCATTTATAGGATCCAAGCGTATAATTATAATATTTATCTGCATCTTCGTCTGCAAAGCTTGTGTTGACTGCCACAGACGCCGGAAAGCAGCGACGGCTAGTGGGAGATTTTTCTGCCTCCCGGAGCGTTGCCGCGAATGTGTCCGGAGGAGGTCGTAAGGAGCGCCACCTCCGCAGCGGGCGCCAGCAGCCCCGCCAGGGGCGCTGTTGCTGGACGAGCTCTGACCGCAACGACGTCGCCGCCCGCGCTCGCTCGCAAAAAGGACAGTGGAGCGCAAGAGAAACGACTCGAGCGCTACTGGACAGAGGATCCGTGGTTGCGCTGGAAACGAATTCAGTGTTGGTGTGCTGGAGGCGCAAACCGAGTTGAGACAACCTTTGAGGGAAAGGAGGAAGCTATGGGCGACAAACCTTGCAAACAACGAGCACGCTTTTCAATGAAAATTACTAGGCAGTGATATTATGTTTATTGGGTAAAAATAATTGCGAAAGAGATATTGAGGCACCTTTTAAGGAAAAGGGACAAGCTCTAAGCCCCCGACCGGTCTCCTGGCATGTGCGGTAGTGTAGTGCAAGATAGTGTGTGTAAGTATGGAGTGAGGATAGGACAAGGAAGAGGAAGGAAATATCGCGCGTGGTCTGTTCCCGTTTGTTAGGGTACTGTTCCGACATTCGCGTGGTGTTGATCGGAGAAAGCACGAGAAAAAAACGATCAGAGCAGCCGGCTGCTTGAATTCTCCTCCAGGTAGCGGCTGGATTCGATCTTAACATTCAGGTTTGCGGTCAAATTAAAACTTAATTTGGACAACCTCTCTCTTTCTCACTCCCTCTTTCTTTTTCTGTCCTTTTCTCTCTCTCTCTCCTCTCATTAGGGATATCATTCTCTCCAAGTGCTTCGTGTTGACCCAATGTAAATTTGAATGCATAAAACGCTGTTTGACATAAGCTTTCTATAGAAACTGAGAAACTCTAAAGAGAACTAGTGATGACTTAGGATACTTTAGAGATCAGACGCCACAAACCGGATCATCTAGAGCAAAGGCACACAAACATCTGATCCAGTGTCTTTAAATGCACAAAGCGAAAGCGGCGCCCTCCTGCTCGAGGCGAAAATAGGCCACGGGGCGTCTCGTGCCACGCCCCCTCCCCTGGCGAGCGGCGGCGGAGTGACACGGGCGGAGTGGCCCTGGCGAGGCGAGGTTGCGCGCCCTGCCCCCAGAGCGCACTGCGGCGCCGCTCACCACCACGCCGCACGGTAGCCCAAACGCGCACCGGAAGAAAGGCTGTCGAGCATCTAGTTGCAAGCCAGGTAGAGCACGACGTGCGACCACGGACGTTTAATACTGCGAAGCACGAGCCCTCCGACTGGCCGCGCGTCCCGACGCGGCAACATTGCGAACACAAGGACACTCCACGTGCGTACTACTGGGAGAGATGGCTCAGTGCATCAACTTGATGTCACTGCAACTTCCCCTCCCCTCCCACTTCCCATCCTATCCTCTTCCTATTTCCCTCCCCACCCTTCCCCATCGCAAAACCCCAAAAATAAAACAACCCATCTTTCACCACCCTGCATCCCGATCCCCGTCCCTGTAAGGGGAGAGGATTCAATAAAAGAATATAAAACAAACCAGAACAACAACCTAGCGTGAAGAATCTCGCAAGAGATAGGCACGTCTTGCAAACTCATTAAGGTGCTGCTGCTGCTGCAGTCCCTCTGACCGGGAGGTCCTAGGTTCCACTCCTGACGGCGCCAGGATTTTCGACACTAGCTTGTCAGCTAGGTCGAATTCATTCGCTGTCTGGAGGAGAATTCTAGCGGCCGGCTGCTCTGATCGGTAGTTTTCCGTGATTTCTCCGATCAACACCAGGCAAATGCCGGAGCAGTACCCCAACAAACGGGCCATGACCGCGCGCGATCTTTCCTTCCTCTTCCTTGTCCTATCCTCTCCTCTTACACGCACACACACACACACTTACACTAACATGCACTACACTACCACACATGCCGGGAGACCGGTCGGGAGTTTACAGCTTGTCCCGGCTGGGGCGGTGCCCCGCTGGTGGGAGATACCTGGTTGAGGGGAAAACCCCGCTAGTCGACGGTAGGTGGGCGCCAGATCTCGCCATCCAGTGGGGAAAAGATCATCGCCACCTCCCGAGAGAGAAACACGCACTACACTTACGGGACTAATGACCAAAGTATTCGACGCGCCCGGAAACACGAATCAATCAATCAATCCACGTGCGTACTAGTACCGCAACTTTATATAGAGAGCGCCACATGCTTACATCGTAGTGCGCTGGGACACGCAGAAGAATACCAATATTCAAATACATTCTTTAAATTTTTTTCTACTGATAGAAGAAATGCTTTGAACTCTCTGAATTTGCGAAAATAGCCGATTTAGACGTAATGCGAGAAAGTACGTGCTGTTGCATCGCCGTTCGTGCGGTGGCCCACTGCCGCCTGCGCCGCCGGCGCCCCCTGCTTGGCCTCCATCTGGGCGGAGCGCCCCTAGCGGCGCGCCGCGCAGTTAGAGGCCGGGCGTCGCCGCATGCAGATGCGCTGGCGCTTTTTAGGGCTGCCCTTTGGAGGGCGCTCAGCAGGCAGCGAAGGGGGAGGCGGGGGGGCGAGGGACGCCGTTATCATAAAGCTACGAGGCATTTCAGGGGGGTTCTTTGACCCCGCTGTTTAGGTCTTGCGGACGCGCTGGGTGTCTTAATATGGACGAGCCACCGCAGTTTTCTGTTGATTTCGTTCTCTACTTTTTGTTCTTTTCGCTTCATAAATAGTGCGAAAATGTAACAGTTTCAGCCGTCGTATCCTAATAAAAAAGAATTGTATGAAATGTGACATTTCTTTCAGCATGCAGAATGAGTGTGAAGTTAAAATGACTTGTATTACTCGATTTCATGCACTGTGTTCGGTGCAGTGATTTACGCTAGTTTCTGTTCGTTTAGCTGAGCGGCAGGTATGGAGAGGAACAGACTATATCTCACGAATAATGCCAACAAGACAATAATAAGATTAGGAGATCTGAATAGCGAATATCGCTGCTTCGAAGCCTCCTGCATTTCGAATCTCTACAACCAGAGTGAAAACCAGTAGAGAGAGTGAAAATGATCAAGAAAATACCTAATATAATACCTAATAAAATCAGAGATCCGTTGATTGTATGTCGACGCAATTTCGAAGATTGCCTGGTGTTGGGTGTCTCATTTGTCGAAGGGTAAAGGACCTATGTTTTCTTTCCATTCTGCCTTGAAGAGAATAGAAGGGGCAGCAGTTATTTTTCATCCTTCTTTTTTTGTCTATGAACGACTTTTTAATTTTTTTACGAGTATGTCTTGAAAATATAAGACTAATTGCCCTTTTTTTCTATAAACAAGGTACTGAGACTCCATTCCTAAACGATGATGATTAACAGTGAAGCAGTCAAGCTAAACTCTTTGTTCTTCAAGTCAGGAAAAATATTAATAATGTCAATTAACGGAGGAAATATTTTCAATTAGGTATTTCACTTGCCCAAAATATATTATTTCTGACGTTTGTTCCAGGAAGTCAAAACGTCAAATTATTGTATTTTTCTATCTAGAATTTTTGCACCTTCGGACCTACTGATTGCGTTAGATAGATAGATATTAGATAGATTTATTAGTTCGCTTTGAGCTAATACGCGGTGGCAAACATGACAATTAGAATTAGAACAATAACAACCATTAACAATTATAATTACCATTAGAATTAGAGGATGATATCCTAGTTCTAATTAATTTCTAGTTATCTCTAAATTGACAACTAGTTTCACTAACACTTCACTTCACTACACTACACTGCACTCCCCTTCCTGCACTCCCGTTCATGCAAGCACTGTTATGCCTTCGTAAAAGAGGGAGGCTAAAGGTCCATAGCTAGTATCTCTGGTGTGATGGTCCAATGTGATCGAATGACCGCTCAGATGAATGGCGTTGGTGGTCTGTGGTTTGGCCTAATTCATTTAAGCTCTAACGTTAAGAAAGTGCAGCAAAACATACCACAAATTTCTCACATTCTTTTCTATTGAGACAGGCGTTTATCTGATGTCATCCTCGTATGGTTTTGGGGCGATTTTAAGTGGTTCCGTTAGTGCTAATAAGTAGGCGCAAGTTGTCTACTTTTGCCTTGGAAACCGGAATAAATGAACCGAGGGACGAGCAGGGTGGGCAATGGCCTGCTGTTGAAAGTGCGGTGCCGCCAGGCGATGGGAGCGTCTCGCTGCGCTGAGGCGAGGCAGAGTCCGTCTCGCCCTTTGGGGGGGGGGGAGGGGGGGCGCTTTACGGCGGCGGCTGGCGCAGGTGGCGCTGGGACGCGCACTTTGCCTCCCCCCCCCTCTGCACTCTCTTGGCGCCCCCGCTCACCCTAGCGAGTTGCCAGCGCAGCGGATAGACGAGGAAGAAAATTGCGGTAAACAACGCCACAAGCGCGCCGAACGGCTGTTGTCTTTCCTGACCATGTTTTTCTTTCATTTTACAGATCAGCCATGGATGTCCGAAAGGATAGGGATGGGCGGCATTGCACCGCGCGGCCACACGGAACTGTGCTGAATAGCACGAGTCGGATAGACAAGGACGCGTGCGGGCAAGGGGTGGAGGGGTTGGGAGAGGCGCAGTGTGTGCATTTGTGTGTGTGTTTGGGGAGGGGTCATGGATGAGTGATTGAGCGGTTGTGTTGCACAACAACTTTTAAACCACTGGAGTAATTGCTCCCAAATTTTTTATGAACATTTTTGCGAACGACAAAACGGGGTTTCGTTATCCGAAAAGTCACCCAAATGTTTCGTTTGTAGGAACATAAAGTGCAGCATATCCAAGTGGGGCGCAGAGGGGCGGCGCCTCGTTCCGCCCCCAGGCGGCACTGCCTTCTTGGCGAGGGGAGGGAGCACTTGCAGCATTCTTTGTGTTTAGTTCAAAGGACTTCTTACACTGAACTACACCGAACATCACTAGTGACGTCACTGTAGTGACATTGAAGCTCCGGATTGGATGACAGCGTCACAGCTGACGAAATATGAAAGGACTTGATGTTTTAATTGAGCATAAAAACGATATTTACTACTACTGTCTTTTCGAAACAAGTTTCTGGATTTTGAACATCGTTATTAATTGAAAATTTAAACGAAGCGCTCAGACGTTTCTCATAGCCAGGGAGGGCTGGTTTCGAGCCTACTCTTCGTGCGTAGTGGCACCGTTATCGGTGTGGCGCGGCGGCTAGAAAAAAAAGCGCAGGCAGCGAGGGCGCCGCGGGCGGCAGATTTACGAAGCATTCCGCGCCTGCGCACTCGAGGCGAAAGGCGCCGTGCCGCAGGCATCTGCACGACCGCCGGGGGCGCCGCGACGGACATCTTTGCGCTCGCGTGCGCTGCAGTTGGCAACAAACGGCGGCGCTCATTTCCTGCTCGCCCGTCATTCGCTTCGGCGGCGGCTTCTTTCCGCGCCCAAGATTCGCCCGCGTATTGCTCGTAAAGAACAGGGGCGAGTTACAAGGCAGGAGAGAGCCTTCTTTATGCGCTTGGGGCAACCTCTAAGAAAGAGATTGTTTTTTTCACTGGCTGCCAAATGAGAGAAGGAAGGATCTTCTACACGTTATATTGGATGATTTTTTCTATGTATTGAAGTAACTTGGACTTCATAAAAGTGGCAAGTTAAAGTCTCATGGATTTAAGATTAAAGTCATTGGTATATGACAATTTAATATTGTATTTACTATACAGATGGGGGTCATTGACAAACGTGGGTTCAAACTGTGGACTGAGATAAATATTGATCACAGGTAATGTCATATGTGCTTGGGCAATTTCCAAAACACGATTGATATTTAAGCGAATGAAAATGTATATAAAAATTCATTAATTACACATTTCATTTTATAATATTTTTCGAATAAAACAATGTTCAAGCCTAACCAACTCAGCCATGAACTAGAAACAAGTGCGCTTCACGGCGATAAATTAGAAGTACGAAATTTCATTGGTTGGGACGACTGGAATTCTTGATTCTTATAGGTGAGTGAAATAATGTCTAATAGTAAGCATAGCAGTCGGTTTTCATGGTTTGCCAGAACCTGTGAAGTGTGTTCTTTGACACTACACAACTCGGTCTGAGGAGAAGGAAAGGAGAACGAAGAGAGGGTGCGACGGCAGCGCAGCAGAGCAGCTTCAGCGGCGGAGACGCGCGCAGTGGATTAAAGATGCAGTCGCCACTCGCAGCTTCTCTCCACTCCAACTCCCTTCCCCTTCCCTCCCTCACCCTTTCTATCATCCCCCTTCACGTCCTTCCACTCCCCTTCACTCCAACCTCTCCCCTTCACTCCATCCACTCCCCTTCACGTCCGTTCACTCCTCTTCACGTCCATTCTCTCCCCATCACGTCCATCCACTTCCCTTCACTCCAACCTCTCCCCTTCACTCCATCCACTTCCCTTCACGTCCATACACTCCCCTTCACGGCCATTCACTTCCCTTCACCTCCATTATTTCCCCTTCACGCCCATCCCCTCCCCTTCACGCCTCCCCTCCCCACTGCAAGCGGTGACACGCCCTCCCTCTCTGCTTCCGTCCCGCCCCACAGCGCCACAAACGGAGCCGCAACTCCGCCCCTTTTTGTTCCGATGAGTTCTGCCCTCGCGTGTGAGACTATTCCGGCCTTACGTGCACCTGTCATCTTACATTGTCTTACAAATGGCTAGATTTTGCCTGCGTTCTCTCAGATTTGAACCCAGTCCCATGCAATTTTCGTTGCACGTCGTAAGTCGTTCAGAGAGCGAGATTCAGTTGCTGTGGCCTCTCGCCTCACTAAGTAACGCAGCGGAAGATGTTCTCACAGACTATTTAACGCACATTTGATTGTCTTGTTAAATCGAAACATTTTACGTATTTAATTTTCAGACAAAATCTACTGAATAGAGTGTAACTCCAGCAAGCAATATCCTTCTAGATTTTCATTTTATTATCAAAAAGTATTAATAGTTATTCTGTCTTTGCGTATCCGTTTTATTCGACAAGAGTGTTTTGAGTACTATCAGGGCTGGAACACGTTCCAATTTACAACGATGCAATCTGTATTCAAACGGGTAGTAGCAGTTAAAAATAATTCGTCTGATCTTACCTGAAAGAATTTTAAGTACTTCTGAAAAATAATGAAGTGCAACTGAATTAACATATTTCCAAAAGCTTGCAGAAATGGTTAATGTGAGCGGTACCTTTACCGCGTTGTTCTGCTACCGTATTTTTAAAAGCTGCCTCGAAGAAAATCTCTCTCCGCAGACGTTTGCGCGCCTAGAAGCAGCGAGTTTCATTTGAATGCGCTCAACATGAGTAAAGTGACGTCTCGGCGCCGCAAGGCGACAGTTGCCGGTCGCGACCCGCACAGCCGCGCAGCGCGGAGCGGCCCGAAATGCTGCGCGCGACTCCGCAGTCCCGTCGCCTCCGCCGCCGCCGCCCCCCCGCCCCTCCCCCTCGCCGCGGAAGAGACAAGTGGCCCTCGAGCGAATAAAGGCGCATAAACAGCCTCGCGCGCGCTCGTAAAGGGACGCTTTCGGGCGCCCGCACATTTGCGTCGCGGCGCTGCTGGCAACCGCTTTTTTCTCTCCTCCCCGCCTTCTTCTTCTTCATCATCTTCTTTCCTTTTTCTTAGTCTCCGTCTCCTTCCCTCCCATGAAGGCCTGTTGGCGATACGCGAGACATGAAGAAAAGAAGAGACGTAGGCGTTTCCATGTAACGCGTAACTATGTACAGATGGTGTTCTAAAAGAGACCAAGACATGTGGTAACGAGCTGTACATCTATTAACTTGATCAGAATATTAAAGATTATTATGAATCAAATATCGACCTTTTACTTCAGAAATAGTGATGACAAGGCCAGACCTCCCGCCAATTTTAATTTTTCATCCTTTTAGATTTATTTTTAATTCTCTTTCAACCTCACATTGTTTCTTCTTTCTTGAACCTTTTTGTACCGGTTTTCTTTCCTCTTATGTCTTCAATTACTACCATTTAGAACACGCACTTCTTCCATAGAGAGAGAGTAGGCCTCGTGAAGTTGATTGCTCCTCTCGAAAAATCTTGGCTGCCAGTGGCAGAGCGTCGGGGGACGCTAAGAAGCTGAGCATCCCCGCGTAAAATATGAATAAAAGAACAATAAATATTGTATTGATAATCTTGCAACTGAGAGAAACGCGTTTTGTATTCATTTTAGAAGTGATTTTCTATGATTGAATTCGGCGCGTTGTTACAAGCTGCCCTCTGATTGATTGGACGCTAAAATGCTTCTAGCGTCTGCCGCGAGATTGCGACGGATAATAACACATGCGCAGATAGCGCTCCCCTCTTCGCTCCTGTTCCAGAGACGCCCGAGTGCCATACGCTAGCATACGACTGACAAAAGAGGCTTATGAGCAAGTTGCTCCTTTGTACACGAGAGCGCAGCACATTCGAGATTATCAGTGAAATATTTTTTTCTTCGTGATTCTCTCCTTCTCTGTTTGGCCATGGGCAAAAACAGTAGAAATGATACTTGCCTATTAATTTTTAATTACTATCTAAGAATTTGAATTCTTACTTAAATATATTAAATATTATTTTGGTTTTTGAGCTATTGCCAATCGCCATTCCTCAAAACATGTACCTAATCTAGCTTCATCTTCATTCAGAAGTTTATTGCACTTATTTATAAAACTCAAATAGTACAATATAGTATCGCTTGAATATATGAGTCGGTGTGTTCGATTTTCACTCCATCTTCCCCTGATCTTAGGGCAGGGCTGTCCAACGTAGCAGGGCTTACGGGCCACATATCAAATTCTAGTAAATCCGTGGGCCGCACTGTAATTTAAGATAGTTTTTACCCTAACTACTGAGATTATACAGAAACAAATATATAGTAGATACAAGTTTATTCGACGTACTTAATGATGAATGTACATTCAACGAGAAAATTAATATATAATTCTATAAAAATAAGACGAATTGTGCAATTGTATTGACCTTGGTTGGTATAATAGAATTGTTCAAAGCAGTCGCGGGTCGCACAAAAAGATCCGTCGGGCCGCCAGTTGGAAAGCCCTGTGTTAGGGCGTTGGAGAGCTTCCCTCTGAACCCTTTGCCGTGCGGGAGGGGGGGCCGAGTACCTCGACGCAATCGTTTATGATTCTGCGCATTTAACCCTCCGCCCCGTAATCCCTCCGTGCGGGAATCTCCTCCTTCGCATACTTCGCCTCCCGCGCCCCGGCCGCCCTAAACAGATTAGGCGCCGGCCCTGATCGCCTCCCCTTCCTGCGGCGGCGGCGGCGGCGGCCAATCTCAAAAATAAAGTAGATACGCCGCCGCGCGCCGTTCGTTTTTTCCGAAATTGGGTTTTAAAAATTCAGCGCGTGCGCCGCCGCCGCCGAACTCCGCCGGTGCCCCCTCCCCTCTCCCCTCCTCAACCCCGCTGCCAGTGCAGCTGCCGGCCGCCACGGCCCCCGCACTGCCCGCGCGGCGAGCGGCAGGGGGCCGTGGAGGTCCTTCGGCTGCTCCGAACCGGAGGGGAAGAGAGATCTGGTGATCGCAAGAAGAGAATTCGCCCGTTGGCGAGAGGGAGAGAGAAAGAAAGGAGGAAGAAATGAAAATAAGATGTCAAAGCACGATACAGGAGGAAATGAAGTCGGAAAGGAGATACTTGGGAAAAATGAAGAATCTTTGAATACGAGTGAAAATGACACGGTTGAGACGGATATAAAAAGCTCCAAGAGCTGGTTGCCACAATCTCAATCAGAGAGTTGAAAAAAATAGAGAAAGAAGAGCAGTGGAAAAATATTTTGAACTTTGAAAAAATTGAATTGAGGGAGAGTGAGAATGAGAGACATTAACAGAGTAGAGGCTTATGAAACGGAGAAAATGATAGAACAAAAAGATACACACTAGCATGTATCGAAAGAGACACGATAACGTAAGACAGTCATGTAAAGCGCACATGTAATTGCAAAGTGTGTATAAGAGAAAGGCGAATGGGAGAAAGCAAAAGGAGGAATCGCTTAGTGAGAAAGAGATGCAATCAGAGCCCAAAGGAGAAGAGCAGCGAAGGAGAGAGAAGACGGATGGGGCCTGGGTTGGATTGGGTTGGGCGAGCGAAGCGCTTGGAATTATTTAAAATTCAAATCCCGGGCGCGTGCAGGGCGTGGGGGAAGAGGGGCGGGGCGGAGGCTGTTTGCGGTGCGCCGCACGGCCGCGTGGCGGAGCCACCTGCCTCAGCCCCTCTCTTCCCCCCTCCCTCGCGGCTGTAACACAGCTTCCCGCCCGCTCTTCCACCGATCTCAGTTTGCAATGTCCGGGCTATCAAACACACAGTAATCATTATTAACCTTTTTCTATTCCCATAGTACAGTGAAACTTGCTCAATGTAAAAATCTGTCCATTGTGAATAGAATCTACCGTACTGGCAAATATTTTGCATTATTTGTTTAATGCAAAATCTTGACTAATACAAAAAATACTGGGCCCTTAAAATTCCTCATTGAGCATGCTTTATTGTATAATCTACCTTCTTGATGGCTAATGTTCGTTTTGCAATGCTGTGGTACAACTTTATTGCACTTCAGGTTTTTAACCAACCATTTCCTTGCTAACTAAATTAATTGTTTCTGTGCACTAGGATTACAGTAACAAGGGGCCGACGGAGACTGACAGTAAATCGTACCAATAGAGCATAATTCGAGGATGGTAAACGGGAGTGAATTAGACACAGAAGTGACACCTCTACAAGAACGAAAAAGTACATAAATGATAATAATCAACTTCTATTATTTTTCAGAATTTCGCAGAAAAAGTACTGTGTGGACTCGATGCAATAGGTATTAACTAATACAAAACTATTAAGTATATTTCGACACAATCCTTTTTACTAGGAACTTGCAAGAGGATAAAACTTAACACTCGCGTATTAATACTCAACATTACATTATCGTTTCATAATATAATATTCGATGAAAGTATGTTTTTAATCTGCATTCTTATGATAATGTAAGGCTATAAGCACCTGATGTTAGGCACTCAAAAATCCAAAGTATTCATGCAAAAGGGAACTTAAATAGACCAGGGCCAACTATAGTTTGTGTTTCATCGGACAGCGCGAAGCAACTCAACATTAACGAGCGCCGTTTGGCGGCTTTAGATATTTGGTTGTGCATCGTGTGTGCGGTTCTGTCTTCTGTTGTGTGCTTTCATTACGATTTGTTTCTCGCTAGTGCTTCTACTGCTGCTGCAGTTGTGAGAGCAAGAATTCCACCTGACCACGCGTCTACCGCCCGAGTACGTGGCAACATCGCTCTATCCTCAGCTGTCAAGTTGACAATATTGGCACAAAAACTCCGATTTAACACCGCTCTATCCTCAGCTGTCAAGTAGATAAATATTTGGACAAAAACTCCGATTTAACATCGCTCTACCCCCAGCTGTCAAGTAGATAAATGTTTGGACAAAAACTCCGATTTAACATCGCTCTATCCTCAGCTGTCCGATACCAGCTGTCAAGTAGATAAATATTCGGACAAAAACTTCGATTTAACGTCGCTCTGTCCCCATCAGTTGATACCAGCTGTCAAGTGGAAAAATATTCGGACAAAAACTCCGATTTAAATAGTGACAGATTCTGATAGAGCGCCGGCTATGACGCGGGTATCCCTTCGCTGCGACTGGATTTTTGGTACTGAATGCCCTCTTGCGTTCCCTCGCCCAGCTGACGATCTGTCAGTGGTCACTCTATTTAAATCGGAGAATAATTGGGGTGCGCACGAGCCACGCCCCACATCAGCAAACTGCATGCAGATTGGATCCCGGTCCCTGTGATTGGCTACTGGACGCGGGGCACGAACCTGTGCTGAATTTGATGGCGTGCTGACGATCATTAAAAAGCGATTGAGGCATGGGTTCGTTTCAAGCGTTTCGCTGCAACTGGAAACTGCAGATTTTCTATTTCTGAAATTAGCCTCTATTTTATCGCAAATATTATCTGATTGAAATGGAAAACTTACTCCAAAAGTTCTACGTGTTCGAGGTACTACGTTTTGTCTCTGTCCTCCAAAAACTAGAAATTAAGGCTTAAAATGCAACTTATAAAGAGTCAGAAATGAAAATAAAAAAATTCCTTCATTTTACATTAATATACTATTCGTAAATGTGAAAATGAACATTTTTATATAAATGAAAGGAGATCATTGAGAAAGATTCGCTAACATCAAAAACTAGATTTAAATCAGTCTGAATAGAAATGTGTCTAGTGGACGTTTCCATTACAGTTTGCCGTTTAAATTATGCAATTTTAATTAATCTCGCACATAATACTCGGGATAAAATAGAGGGTTGTTTCTGATATTCGAATTAATATAGAACTGCACATTGTGGTTAGAAAGTTACAGCGAACGCTATGAAACTCAATCGCTTCATATGGACGTAAGGCCGCTATCAAATTTTGCGTGGGTTCTTTCCTCGCACAAGCGCCCATTGGATCATCGGAACGGTCCGGTGCCGAATGGATGTTTTTCTACCCCCATTGAATAATGCTGTCATTTGATGGCTGCGACCACTTGCATAATGATATCAGGATTTCATTATGATACAGGTACTCAACCAACCACAGAGAAGTTTTCAAACCAAGTATTGAGAATTAATCATTGAGAATAGTTCTAGTAAATGTTTCTTTTGATTGTGTAAATTACAATTACACGTGATATTATATTATGCTTGTCAGTTTTAATTTTTTTATTAGTAGTATTATTTAGTTTTATTATTAGTATTATAAAGTGGAATATTATTTAAAATAAACTGGATCGTAATTTCACTTTGATCCTACTTGACCCTAGCAGGCGGGCAGATAGGCAGAGAAACCTGCGGCAGCATGCGAGAGTAGGGTTAGAGAGCTGTCCGCTCAGTGGCCTTGGCTGAATCCTGCGTGTCAACTGCCACGAAACGATTCAGTGTAAAAGTTTAACCGTAAGTCGTAGAAAATCTACTGTAAGTCGTAGAAAAAGTACCGTATGAAACTCGATGTAACGGGTATTAATACACTCGTGTGAATTTTACGCTACTCACTCGTTTCTTACTCAAATCGTAATATCACACTCGTGTATTAATACCCATCATTACATCATCGTTTCGTAATGTACTAGTTTGCTTGTGTGCTGGCAGGCCAGGGAAATTCTGCTCATGAGGCGTACGCGGAAAGTCCCCTACGAGCCTCTGGAAGCCGTGAGGTCACGGGGCGAATGACCTCTGGAGCTAGCTGCTGCCGTCAGCAGACTCGCGTGGTACACGACATGAAATTCAGAAGGAATGAGGTCTTGTATTACACAAAGCACGAGCATCATCATTGCAACAAATGCTCTATCATCGGGCAATGTAGCAATTGGTAGGGCTTACTGAACGGTCTGTGTCTTCACGTGATAACTCGGAACCCGGTGCATCGTAGGACATGGAAACCTGCCTCGATTATGCTCCCCACGCCCGATCTACGACAAGAGATCTTGTGGGCGGTTCGGCTCTCTTACATACCTCGTTCAGCGACACGAGCAATATCTCTGATTTCATTGAAACGCCTTTCCCTAAAATTGACGGTTCATGAGAGGAAAAGGGCACGCCAATAAAAAGTAGTTGAGAAGTACTTCCATTGAGTTGGCAGTGGGGCCGCGCCCGGCGACCGGCGCTTGGCCTCCTGGAAGCCCTTGCAGCGGCTAATCCGCGAGGGGGGGGAGGGGAAGGGAGGGGAGGGGCGATTGTCGTTGAAAAGAGACGAGCGGCAAGCGCTGCGATCTGCACTTTCCCTCCTTGCGCCCTCTTTGGATGCGAATCCTGTAACAACGCGACGGTTGGGTCGGGACCCCAAGGAAACATTACCGACTTAAATACTTAAAGGTGATATTCACTGAGCTGTCCGGGAGACCTGTGCCTTGAACTGTGTCAGCTGGCACCTGTGCCTAGGTCTCCCTGACAGCCAAGTAATGACTGGCTCCGGCTGCGACAGCCCAAGCTCTCACTTAAAGGTGGAGATCATGACAAAGGGCTTGTTGACAGAAAGAAGGAAATATGCTAACCATGTAGGACTGCAGTTGTATCAATACACAGCTAGCAAGGACGACGAGGGAGATAGGAGAAAGTTTCAGTTGCATAAGGGCAACTGGTTCACAATCGATGATGTTTTAGCGACGTCGTTTGAGATAACTTGAATACTATGGTGAAAATGTGAGACCAATATAATTGACTGTAATTTAAAGCTTATAATAATTTAGAAAACCATAATTATCCGACTAAAAGGTATTCAGATCATATTCTAGGACTAAATAGCAGCGAATAACATATGGGGAGGAATTGTAACCTGCGCACATTTTCTTGACCTGCATAATCCCTTCCGCTCCCTCTTATTATGTATAAATGAATGATGAATAAAAGCTCCAATGGAACTGAAGTAACATAATATTAGCGAAAGCGAATGATTGGGAGGTTTATATTTCCGGAAGAGAGGCCAGTGAATGCCACGTCTCCTTGGAAATTCGTGCAGCGTCGTCTGAGAGACAAGGAGATGGAATCGCGTTAGGCCGAGTCCGGAGGGCCTTCTGCCCTTCTGTGCCTTTCGCCGGGCGCCGATCTCCAGAGCCCTCTGGGGAGAGCTTCCGGAGGCAGCGCACAGTGGACTGGGCGGCTCAGCAAAGGGGCGAAAATCCCCCAGCATGGAAGTCCATTCAGACTATTTTCATATTCATTTCATAATCAATCAACATAGCTGGCTGACGTGGCGCATATTATAAATGATTCCAAGGGTACATATTAGTTTAAATTCCATTAATTCATAAAATGTCATCAAAATAATGTAATAAACGAGTAAAAAAAGTATGACACACGCAAATTAAAATATTTGACTTGGGTCTTTTGTCGGCTCGGCTTTCAACATTTCATTTATGCTCACTTTCTGCACCAGTTATATTAATAACTGTTAGTTGGTATGTTCTTTTAAAAACTATTTGTTTGTTGAAGTCTTTTATTTATGGACTGAGATCAAGCTGGACTGCTTACTAGAAGCCGTTGTCGGGTACTCAAGAGGAAGTCAAAGACTTTTCTACTTTCTACCAAAGTTCTTGAAGGGCTTGGATAGAGGTTCTTCACTTTCTAGGTGCCTTCCATTTGTTTCAAGACGCTGTCAATCATTTCTACTCCGCGCCACAGTGAGATTAAAAACCTTGCCTTGCAAGAAATGGGAACTGCCACCTCTTCATTCTCATCCAATTACAATCTGGATTGACGATGGAATATTTTTGGCCGCTGACCACCGCGTTTACCACTTCGAATAATGGTTGAAAAACATACACTTTATTCAGGCGGTTGCATTCAATTCTCATAAACTCATTATCGCAATAATTCATCATTAAAATACGAGGGTTGGGGCATACGTCATGGCAACTATTTATTTTTTGTGAGAATACGAACACGGGTGGAAAATGTGAAACTTACACATGAAAGGACAAGGTAAGAACAAAGTTCATGGACATTTAACGACCCACCAACTTTGGATTTCTCAGATTTATTAAGGTTTTTAAAATGACAGTACTGGTTTCTTGTTTCAAAGCATTTGAGCACACACTAGATCACAACATTGCAAAATATTTGAAAACCCCTTATAAAGACTCGATTAGACAGATGCTCGATTACCGCACGTGCCACATCGGTCCGCACACTCAGATCATCACGTGCGTTAGTGATCACTGGTTGCTACGCGTCCTCGCAGAATCTCTCCTGCCTATCTGGCCTTCACCCATGAGCATTATTCCCATGACCTGACACCACTTTCCTGTAACATTCTTCGATATTTCTCCCGCAGAGAACGTCTTGAAGTATGTGCGCTGCTCGAAACATGTTACATACATCTCGCACGGCGGTAGTCGGACAACTGATGTCACGTCGCTTTCTGGGCTAATAGAGACACTCACTCAGTAATTTGTGGATGTAAACATACTCTACTGCACACTCTTCTTTCACGTTACAAATGAAATTGTGTGATCCGATAACACGTTTTAAGAAAAAATAGTAGCCAAGACTTCTTCCCCAAGCCTCGTACGATTTCTGATTGCTGATCAATTCCCTTCACTTGGTGCTACCGTTTGCCCCTTTGCCGCGAAAGGTAGTTTTCCCTCGCGTAATTATTAAAATGTATTTAAGGATATTACTTTTTTCCTTCGTGAAAGTAGTTCCTTGGGACAAATGGCACCTCTGGAGCCACGCCCAATTGTGGGAAATACAACACCCGCTGGTTTTTGCTACAAAATATTGGTTTGGTGGTGAAATATCGTTGGCATTTAAAATTAAATGATCACAGGTGTTGTCATTGCCAACAATACTGTGTATATCAAAAGCAGCTTTCAAAGGCTTAGCCGTCATCATCAGTTTCTGCTGTCTAGTAGTCGTTTTGTGGCTTCCGGACAGCAGAAACTGATGATGATGGCTAAGCCATCCAAAGCAGCTTTTGATATAGACAGTATTGTTGGCAATGACAACACGTGATCATTTAAATTGCTATAAAAACTGCCGAAGCAGACTGAGAGACTGCTTGAGACGGTTCCTCTGAGCTGCACCAGAGGATGGGGCTGGCCCACTGCGTTGATCTCCGCAGTGCGGGGGAGGGGAGGGGGTGGAGGCGGGGGAGCCTTTCAATCGCGCCTCCGCGCGCCCCATGCAGATGGCAGCACCGGCGCTCTTGGAATGCAGCGGCCGTCGCGTCGCCTCCCCCTCAGGGCTTCAGGGGTCCCTGTCCTCCCGCCCCCAAGGCCCCCTGCGACACGCGGCGTCACTGCGCTGCAACGGCCCCCTGCGAACGTCACACACGCCGCTGGGCAGCGTTGCTTTTAAGCAAAGCGACAGGAAAGGCAATGGAGAATCATAGCACGGACAATTACATCAAGCGTAAGAAAATATGCGAAGCATTGTTGACTCGCAGCTCAGTGGTTAAAGGAATCACGCCGTTTCCTGGTCGGGGTGACTATTGCTTTGAACAATTAAACTGATTAAAAGTGAAAATCTTCACAATGGAACCCCACTTAGAACGGCGGCTTGCTGAACTGTGTGATACAGCATTGTAGCCCCGATAGTGCGCCTGGGTAAATATCCTCATACTGATCTGCGTGTATTATTGTAACTAACACAAATACTTAGACCCCTTAAAATGTACAGAACAACAAATTCTCAGTTTAATTGTAAGCTTCTGCAGTTTTGTGAACATTCATGTTACAAATTGAGAGTACACCTAGCAAGGCAAACCTTTAAAAATGGATTAGAATATCTAAAAAGATTTTATATTGCGGATTACAATTCAAGAAATATATGTAGGGCTCTTAGGACCCGAAAAAAGGTTTAATGAACCTAGAATGATACTTTTATACGTTTTCGCAGTGGTAGCGTGTGTTGCATGTAGGATGCACGAATGTTGAATCTCACCTTCATCCCACAATCCACAGAACTATTTGTTCGGCCTTAAATCTATTTGATGTACCCTTGGAGGATAACTCCATAGCCATTTACAGGGTTGTGAATGGATGGCCTTTTAGAAAATCGTATAAAGCTGAGATCCTCCGTAGCACATTGTATAGTATAGAAGAAATTGGGAAATCACTGTTTAGTTCGTTCGGGAAAAGACCGATTAATTTTACTCTCACTCACGCCAAACTACAGTAAATGAAAGATGTGGTCGATGAGTAACATTTAAAAATGAAATGGGTTTAAAACATGTTCAGAGAGTCGGCGAAGAGCAGTCAACCCACTGAGTATTCATGATTTTATCTGGACCATACTTCAAATGAAGTAAACATTTTTAACGGATTTTAATCTCTATAGTATTTTTAGAGTCCTGGCCTCAGTAGCAGTTTTTAAACGATCGAAACGTCATGAAAATGAAATGAAATAAATTGCTGGTTATATGAACTGTTACAAATTATATCAAATAATAAATCAATGTAAGTTATACAAACGCCGCAAGCATTCTTCTATTTGATGAATATATTTTCACGAAAAAGGATTGAAGTGTGGAAGAGAGGGAGACAGTGCAACGAAGAATGTCATCGGAACCTTCTGTGAATCTCTCAACAAGAGATGTATGGGAATGGAGCATCTAGTACCCGAACAACGAAAGAAAAATTTGTCCGAAACGTTGCGACTGTCAACTTGAAGTGTAGCGATCACTTGTTTGCGAGGTGGTGGCAGGGTGAGGGATGTGCGGACAGCTGTTTCGATCCGAAACGTCTTTGCCGAGACAAGTTTCTTGTCAAAGCACTCGACATTTCCAAATACCT
Organism: Acheta domesticus; assembly: GCA_031308135.1. Taxonomy (NCBI): domain Eukaryota; kingdom Metazoa; phylum Arthropoda; class Insecta; order Orthoptera; family Gryllidae; genus Acheta; species Acheta domesticus. Next base: position 36,349,692 of record JAHLJT010002630.1, read on the forward strand.
CACTCTTGCACTGACACACACACACACACACACACAATCCCCATTGCCACGTACATCTTCATCCCGTGATTTCGATTCTTATTTAGCGCAAATAATTTCACGATCTGATTGTTCTAAAATAATTGATTTTCTTTGTGTGAAAACTTTTTTTGATGATATGGTACAATATTAACTAGAAATTTTTCTGAAGCCATCATTCGATGAGTTTGTTATTGAAACGTGCTATTAAAGGCAGAACTGAATTTTTCCACTGACCAAATATGCCTTTAAAAGAGGGATTGTTGCCTGACGCGAGTCCTGTGCCTGTGTTCGCTCCGTGTCCTAAAGCCCCGACTGGCGCCGCAGTCGTTTCGTTGCGTGCCACAGCCGCCAGGGCGCTCTGGCGGTCCCCGGCCAATCTGCAGCGCCGCCCCACCCACCCTCCCACCCCCTCCACCCGCTGCCTCCCTCCCCCCCTGTCGCCGCGCTGCTCCCCGAGCGCCGCGCGCCGCTAACAAGTAACAAGTCGCTCCTTGAGGCGTCGCCTCGCACTCGCAAATTGGGCGAATGTCGTGCCACGCGCCTCCGCTGCGCTGCGCTGCAATCGCCCGCCCCACCCCCACCCCTTTGCCTTCCCAGCGAAGCCGAGCGGCGCTCTGCAGCGCGTGCACTGCAACGGGGCCTTGCAACTCTCCCTCAAAACCGGAGGCAGAGCTCGGGGTTGCTACTGCACGTTAGGCTCGCCAACTTTCGCACCTAAACTTTGGCTCATTTGTGAGAAATACGAAAAGGGCATTCTAAATGTTCAATTATTCATAATGTACACACATAAGAAACCTCTGAAGAAAGCGGGAACATCGTCGCTTTCTTTTGTAACATGACGTGGCTGCATCGGTTTCGTGAACGCACGCAGCAGCCATGTATCGTTGGCAGCAGTTCGTATTTTAGTTCCTGTAAGAAGGTGATAGAGACGAGAGCGCCACTGAAATGGTCCCCACCACGTTATATGAGAGTTAAAAGGCCCTGCGCTGCAATCAACACTCGACAAGTGTCACCCGAATGGTGCAACATGGCGTGCTAATTCCATGCTGAAGGGCCGGGTTCCATTCCCAGAAGAGACATTCGTAGCCTCCCCAAAACTGTCGCAGCCGCTGTGTCTGGGATGTTATGGGAGATCTGAGTGTGGCGTTTCTGCTGTGGAACATTCACGCGAAGGGCGGCACCGCCTTGCGCGTCTCAGAGCATCAACTGATGTCTCTGCGGTGCCTCTGACCGGGAGGGCCTAGCCTTCCACTCCTGACGGTGGCAGGGCTTTTGACACCAGCTAGATAGCTAGGTGGAATTCAGTCGCTGTCAGGAGGTGAATTTTGACGCTCAGTTGCTCTCATCGCTAGTTTTCCGTGGTTTCTCCATTCGATATGAGGCGAATGCCGGAGCAATACTCTAACAAACGGGCCACGGACCACGAGCGATCTTTCCTTCCCCTTTTTTCTCCTATCCTCGCCCCTTACTTACATAGATTTACATTAACATGCACTACACTACCATACATGCCGGGAAGACCAGTCGAGAACTTAGAGCTTGTGCCGGCTGGGGCGGTGCCCCGCTGGTGGGAGATTCCTGTTAGAGGAAACCCCTCTTGCCGACAGGAATGTCGGCACTGAATCTCACATCCAACGGGGAAAAATCATCGGCACCTCTCCAGGAAAACGCATACACTACAATTACGGGACTAATGACCGTAGAAGTTGACGCGCCCGAAATAACTAGTCGCTCAACCTTCGGTGTCTTTCTTCAACTACGAATACAATACTGAAGATATAAATTGTTCTTCTGAATAAAATCTGTTCTACAAATTTCATAAAGTCGCACTTTCATTGTAAATATGAGTAGTTTTCGTGTAATTTCCCATGAAATTAAGGCAATTTTAGAGACAAGGTTTTCTCAAAATGATCCAATTTTTTTTCTTTAGGTAATCTTTTTGTACAAATAATGTTAAATGTACTGAAACACAACATAGCACGTCATCAATGTCATTTTAATATGTTGTTTTGATTTTTCAAAAATTACACAAATGCAATTTTTTTTATATATTTACTATTTCCACAAAAGTTGTGATACGGGCTCTTTAATACATTATTTCGTTTCTAAGAGCGAGTGCTTCAAATGATTTTTACAAAGTTTCTCAAAACTCGAAAGTTTCTTTGGGAAATGAGCCCAAAATTGAGCATTTTTCAACAACACTCAAACCATATTTTTGCAGAAACTGCTTCAATCCTTTCCTTTAAATATTTGGTGTGGATAGGACCAAGTGTACTGAAATACATGACATAAACGCCATATTGAAGTATTATTTCGATTTTTCAAACATTACACATTTTAAAAAAATGTAACGTCGTTATCATTTACACTAAGGGCATTTTATACATTATTGTATTTGTGAGTACAAGTGCTCCAAATGATTTCTTATAAAGTTTCTTCAAAAGTAAACATATTTATCAACGAAAATGATTTCAAAATTGCGCATTTTCAGAATTTTTTTTCAAGAAGTGCTCCAAATATTTCAATGAAAATTTGCGTCCACGACCATGTTTTACTCTTCTACAAAATTCTTAAAGTAATATTTGAATTCTAATGGAGAACCGAATAATGAAGAAAACATGAAAAAATGCCATGAAGACGCCAGTACGTAGCAGCTGAGATGAGGGTGCAAAAGGCTAAAGAGATAAGGAAACTAACTAGTGCGGAAAAAAGTCTGTCATTCTGTAGAACGACTAGTTATTTATATCTTACCAATTATCGCATTAAGTTAATTTAGTAAGAAAAGCACAGTTTATTGTGTTCGGTGTAGATAAAATGACGGGAAAGTGGTTTTATTTGATGATTTTGTGCTCGTAGTGGACGGCGTCGTACGAAAGTACTGAAGGAAGAAGAGCAGAAGGCAAAACTACTTGGGAACGTTGAGACTTGCTCTTGGGGGCACCTGCCGCTGGCAGCGCTGAGAGCAGCACGAGCCGACGGCCTCCGCCGTGCGACCGGCAATTGTCTCCAGCAATAAAGCGAGCTGCCCTGGCGCTGATTAAAACGTGTGTGAAACGCCGCAGCAAATACGCGCCCGCAATATTGCTGCACCTGATAAATATTGACTCGACTTTTGTGCAAACAGCGCGCTTGTGCACGTCGAACGGCAAAAACTGATTCGCGTGTGTCAACAGGCCCTGGGCCCCGCGAGCAAGGCGGCCGCTCCCTCGCATTGCGGCGACGCAAAGACACATTGTTCATCGGGTCGGTTTCGTCACCTCAGGATCACCTTCCTTGTCCGTCACAACTGGGCCATTACTTCCCTTGCAACTATTTATAAAATCATTTTACGTGTAAGAGATGATTACAGAAACACGTAATTCAATACAGTGTATTCGGTAACGTAATGGAATCAAAATTACAAACTTATTGTCGTATTGTATGGCCGGTTTTTCATTTGTTAGTCTTGAGCTGTGCTATGAGACACGGCATTCAGCACTTCCATCGGATATTCAAAGAACTATTTCCTTATTCTCTGACACCTCAAAAAAGAAAAAAAGGATCGAGATCTCTACGATCTAGCGGAAAGTGTCTTTTTCGATTTTTCTATCCGTTCAAACTAGAGTAGATTTTGATAGGACACCACTTCCATTCTCGCTGAGCTTCTATTTCCGCTGATCTGCTACAGTTGCTGCTGATATGTGGATAATGGATGGCTGTAGTCAAACGACACCAATAGTTTGCAGCGCATTCTTAATTTCTGAAATGCGAGCAAAATACAAGATAGTGGAATAAATTTCTTCTTGAATTTTATTTCGATATATGATTACAATATATTTTGTAAATCTGAATTCTCGGCATACAAAAACACTCGTATTTTTAATAAATCTCTGAAATTAAACTACTTAAAAAACGAACATACAAAATTTCTTATTTTGAAGTAGAAAATAATTGCTTATTATTATCAGTCTTTGTCGAATAATATATTATCTCCTCTTCCTCTAGAACGCTGTATTTACACAAAGCTTGAACTTAAGTGGTCATTTTCATATTTTGCGCCCGCCATCCTGTTTGTGGATTCCTTCAGCTGCCCTTGGAGGCGCCTTCTGTCGTCGCGGAGTGATTGGCAGCACTGGACCGGCGCACGCGAGGGCGGAACGCTCCTTGTGGCGCCGGAGTCGATTAATCGCTGCGATCGATAGAGGAGGGATTACGCAAGCGGAGGAGGAGGCGATGACGCTTCATGTTGCCCCACGGCCCCTCCCCTGCAATCGCCCCTCGCCCGTCCCTCGCCCCCCCCTCGCCAGCCCCTCGACCCCCCTCGCCCGCCCCTCGCCCGCCCCCCGCCCGCTCCTCGTCCGCCCCTCGCCCGCCCCTCGCCCGCCCCTCGCCCGCCCCTCGCCCCCCCTCGCCCGCCCCTCGACCCCCCTCGCCCGCCCCCCGCCCGCTCCTCGTCCGCCCCTCGCCTGCCCCTCGCCCGCCCCTCGCCCGCCCCTCGCCCGCCCCTCGACCCCCCTCGCCCGCCCCTCGCCCCCCCTCGCCCGCCCCTCGACCCCCCTCGCCCACCCCTCGCCCGCCCCCCGCCCGCTCCTCGTCCGCCCCTCGCCTGCCCCTCGCCCGCCCCTCGCCCGCCCCTCGCCCGCCCCTCGCCCGCCCCTCGCCCCCCTCGCCCGCCCCTCGACCCCCCTCGCCCGCCCCTCGCCCGCCCCCCGCCCGCTCCTCGTCCGCCCCTCGCCCGCCCCTCGCCCGCCCCTCGCCCGCCCCTCGCCCCCCCTCGCCCGCCCCTCGACCCCCCTCGCCCGCCCCCCGCCCGCTCCTCGTCCGCCCCTCGCCTGCCCCTCGCCCGCCCCTCGCCCGCCCCTCGCCCGCCCCTCGACCCCCCTCGCCCGCCCCTCGCCCCCCCTCGCCCGCCCCTCGACCCCCCTCGCCCACCCCTCGCCCGCCCCCCGCCCGCTCCTCGTCCGCCCCTCGCCTGCCCCTCGCCCGCCCCTCGCCCGCCCCTCGCCCGCCCCTCGCCCGCCCCTCGCCCGCCCCTCGCCCCCCTCGCCCGCCCCTCGACCCCCCTCGCCCGCCCCTCGCCCGCCCCCCGCCCGCTCCTCGTCCGCCCCTCGCCTGCCCCTCGCCCGCCCCTCGCCCGCCCCTCGCCCGCCCCTCGCCCGCCCCTCGCCCGCCCCTCGCTCGCCCCTCGACCCCCCTCGCCCGCCCCTCGCCCGCCCCTCGCCCGCCCCTCGCCCGCCCCTCGCCCGCCCCTCCGCCCGCCCCTCCGCCCGCCCCTCGCCCGCCCCTCGCCCGCCCCCTCACTCAGCGCAAGAGGCGTGGCGCGGCGGCAGCATCTTTCACATCGCCATTCCGTCGCTGTCTGGAGCAGAATTCTAGCGGCGGCATCCTTTTCCCTGTTAGGAAACACTCAACTTCCTTCAGCAAGCAGGCGAACTGCTGATATTCTTTCATTTTCACACCCTTGACTCGCAATGAAAGACAGTTGAAGTTCATCTGTAATTTATTTTTGTGACCTGTCAACCTTTTAAAATCATTCTACTCAGTAGTTTAATTTCTGTATCAGTTAAATCCTCCAAACAACTGAACCAAACACATTTAATGAATTTTTTTGCGCTAGGGACATGGCATTTGCATCTTTTTCTATTTTTCCTGATCAGATTGTGGTCATCTCTAATAATATCTTCCCAGTATTAACGATTAATTTTGCGAGTAATTTTCTGATTCCTTCATTTTACCTCGTTTAACTTTTTTTTTTATACAATGTGACCTGATAAGTTTCATTGCGTTACTGAAGCTGCCACACTCTAAAATACCCCCTTCCGGGGCTGTCAGTTTTGAAAACGTTTCCCATTGCGATTCAAAATTACTGAAAAATTATTCAAATAAATGGAAATTGGTAGCCCTGGAATTGTACGCGTAAAGCATGTAATTAAAACATGAGCGAACCAAATGAATATTTTATTTGTAAAGAGGAATTTTTACCATTCAAAATGTGCTTTATATTGAATTGCTTACTGTGATTACATCCGGTTTTTATAATTCAGTTGATATACTGTGTCAACTATATGGGAATATATGAAATACTAAATAACTGTATTACTTAACGTATATTTCCGAATATTTAGTAAATTAGAAATATTTGCTAGCAAAGCCATTTTCAAGTACGAGTCAATAGAAGAATTACACATTTGGTTTGAAAGGCTTCGTGTGTTGTAAGCCCGAGATATCGTCGACCGCTGAGCGAGCTCAGAGCCAGGGATAGCGCTTTCTCTGCAACGGCTTTTTTCTTCGGGTGGGTCTAGGGTTCGAATTCCGACGGTGGCAGACTTGCAACACTAGCTGAATAGCTGGGGCGAATTCATGCGCTGTCTGGAGAATTCTATCAGCCGGCAGCCTCTCTCCACACTCTCACGCATTCTCCCTCTTACTCAATCCCTCTGTCTCTCTCTCTCTTACGTCTCTCTGTCTCAGTCACTCTATTTCTCTCTCTCTTTCTCTGCTTCTCTCTCTGTCTCTCTCTCACACACACACACATGTTACCCCATATGTCGGGACATCAGTCGAGAGCTTAGCGCTAACCCCTCTGGAGGAGACACCTGAAGCGGGAAACCCTGCAGGTGGACGTGCAGGACTGTCCATCCAGCGAGGAAGACCTCCCGGTGTAAAAGCTGCAGCACTCCTCTATGGACGCGCCCAGAAATAGCAATGCATCCAAAGGACTAGTCTATTCCAGAAAATGTCTGAGTTGTGAAATTCATAAGGGTCGAGGGGCGTTGTTAGCCAGGTGACCTACGTGTTTACAAGTGAAACGAGACGTGTTATCTGGTGCAGGGCGTTCTATAGCCAGCGGGTCTCCGCGGCTGCCGTGCGGGGCGTGGATGGCTATCGCAGGCGGCCCTGAAAGGCGCAGAGGCCGTAAAGAGGCCAGCGCAGGTAAACAGATCGCAGATAGGGCGGTGGCGCGGCGGTGGCGCGGCGCTGCGGCGGGGTCGTAAAGCTCCTTTGGCCGCGGCGCGACAGGCGAAGGGCGGCGGCGCCTGAACGCCCCTCGCAGCCTCTGGGCGCTCCTGCAATGGCCTCCTCGCGGCGCCTTTCAGCGCCTTCGCAGATAACGCGTGCTCCGGGAAACGAAGAAACGCCTCTTGGCCTCTTGCGTTGGACTCGAATTATTTATTGAATAGTCCACCCGTGAAATTAAAACCAATAATGTTTAACTAATATTTACAATGCGCGAACCAGGGCGGTGTATTTCAAAACAATTATCGCTTTGTCTATTCCATTTTCTTGCCGCCCCTCCCTTCTGGCCAACACTAAGCTGCGTCTGTTCTGTCTTAGGAGGCGGTATATATAGATCGCTGTGTTGATGTGCAAGAAACCGCGTATGGAAGAAAACATAACCTCTTTGATTTTAACATGCTTTCACTTATTTTCAATAATTGGCGCCTCTTGGACGTAATTTCATTCGTGGAATAGTCCTGTTAAATACGACTTGTGTTTTGGAAATTGCCAGATAAATCCCCTCCTCACTTCCCGAGTCGGGGATTTATCGACAATTTCCACAGCACACGTGGTATTACCTATCATAATTGTACATCACGTTTATTATGATATCTCACTAAATGTGCGTAGAAATTGTGGCTTACAACCGAAATGATGATCAAAAGAAAATTAATAAGGACCTTTTTAAAATTCAACTACTGAATAAGGATTCTGGAACAGTCGTCGAATGCAAGGAAGAATTTTGAAAATCTAAGGAACTTATAAAACCAATACATATTGCTACGTGACACATCTATTTTATTAGACATTAGGTATTGGCACCTCTGAAATACCACGAGTGCTTTGGAAATTGTCGATGAATCCCCGACCCGCCAAGCGAGTTCTTTACATTCAATAGTTCCTTAGACTAAAAATACCGAAACATTTGCTCTTCCGTAATGCAACACATGAATGCAAATATTTAATGGTGGTCAGCCCCTTCCTTGTAGCTTTGCTGTCACATGACGTCAGCAGTGTCATTAAAGAATGTCGCACTGAGTATGATAATTCAGTCGGAACGCGCGAAATAGCACAATCAAATTGCATTTTGCAGTGAATGTCGAAACTGTTTATTTTTTTTGTATTTTGCGAGTTTCTAACAACACGACCGGGGGACGCTGGTTATCTTTCAATTGCTGCGGCATTCGAAATGAGCAATACAAATAAATGAGCACCTCATTAAAGAAGTCTTTCGCGTGGCTTACAAAAGAAACCACACCAAACATTCAGAACAGCATTTGAACTTACTATTGCATGCATTTTTTAAATTATCACTAATGGCATAGCAATAGATGTATACAAACTTGTATAGATGAAGTAAATTCAAATTGAATTCACAATCGATTTTTAGCGCTAGTGGTAGAACAACTATTCTCCATATTCAAATAGATGCAAAGGCTGCGAAGCAAACTGTCGCTCCCACCAGGACGTTTCCTTGGTTCCTGAACCCCAGCACCTGACACTGACGTCACGAGAACGTCCCCTTGGATAACCACATATCAGGCCCACTTGCTTGTGGAATATTCCCACTTCAGAGCTGAGAAACCACTCCCCGCTTTCAAGAGAAATGAAATGGCGGAGCACGTTCTGCGCCATCAACCCACACTCGCAATCACTCATAATTAACAATTCTTCTCATAAAATATGCATCCAATAGTTATCAAAACACACAACAATATGTTTAAAGAATACTAAATTCAATCGTACAACTGGGTGGCGTTGCTTTAATAAATAAAACATGGGACTGTAGAGCCATAGTGTTTATAAATGAATAAATTAAGATTTCACCCAGCGCAAATTCAATGCGGAAAATGAAAAAAAATGTTCGCTCACCAGGCAGCTGAGTCGCAGCAGCAGGAGCATCACGCAGCAACAGCGAGGACAATTGGGCTGAGGAAGCTCCGCACCTGAAAGAAACATCGATGTGACTAGCCCTTCTTCAGCACTCTACAAATGGGAAAGTCATTACAAGGAGGCTGGCCGTTATTTCTTCTTTTCTGGTGTTTCAGGCGTTTACACATACTGCTACCGATTTGTCACAAAAGTACACCAGATGCAAAAATATCTCTAGTAACAAATATGGATATGGGAAATGGAATCTAAAATCGGTAGGAATCTGAAGCACGGAATTGGAAGCAATTTTGTCCTTATTTTTGTGGAAAACAATTCACGTAATAATCATAATTACTTTCAGTAATTAGCATTCAGGTTGATTTTAAAATGAAAAAAATGCTTAAAAAAGTGTGCAGTTCATAATTATTCGACGTAATGTATGAATTCATGAATTGTAACATTATTATTTTAGTTTCCATTTTACAGACCAGTTTACACACCATCCTCTGTGGCAGGCAGTGTTAATACGGAATACATAGTACTTATCCGTGCAACGTTTAAAATGAATTTTGTGCAAATGCATGCTAATTTTGCTGCTGCTCACACATTGTAATTTGATAGTGTATGTGAAAACATGCGTTTACGAAATCCGATCTAGAGCATTTGATACAATAGTCAAATTTACGTTTAATCATAGCAGATAGACTTCACTTACCTCTCTACCTCAAAAAAGAATATTTCTGTGAACTGGCAGGTGTTTTTTCATTACACAGCTAGTGCCCCAAGGTTCTCTGAAAACAAATGAATATTATTTTTAATTCCAATATAATTGGATTTTCCATTTCATTAGTTCCCTTTTTGCTATTCATTCTTGTGCAAACTTTGGTGACAACACATTTACTATATATTTCGCAATTTTTATTTCTATACATTAATAATTCATAAATACGCTTTACCTGTTTATTTAGTTGTAAAAGTACTTTCGGTATTTGCAGTGAACAAATGGAAATACGTTACATCTATATTAGAAATTATTTTAGTTCAATTTAGCTTTTGATTATTACAAATACATATTTCGGTTGATATCAAAGCATAATATTAAATTTTCTTTACATTCTATAATTATAATTTCGATTAACTTACGAAATATCGCTAGCAGAAAGTAATTGAATTCACTCGTACGATGCACAGGTAATCATGAGCTGGTGGTAACGGCTACCGCGTTCAAACGGCCGGCCAGAACGTTGGGATGTCGCCTGATACGACAGTAGCCAATCAGCGGGTGTCGATCAAACCGGTCTGCGCGTGCGCGAAGGAGCCTCTTCGCGGGGGCAGCCGCCCGCGCACCCATTCCCCTCCCCTCCCCCCCTCCCCTCCCCCCCTCCCCTCCCCCCTCCCTTCCCCCCTCGCGCGAATCTGGGACAAGTGACGAGCGCTCGCCACCTCGCGCCCAAGGTCGCAGGGCGGGCGCCGGGCTCAGCACGACCCAACATTCTGAACGTCCCAACAGGGCAGGCGCCTCTCGAATGAATTGAAGAATTATCTAGTTGCTACGACACAAAATATTTGTGTGAAAGGAGCGTTCTAATTAAATTCCTGTATTACGAAATTAAACTTTTCTTTTCCATTTTTAATTAAATGTAGATGAACATTAAAATTGCGTTTAAATCATGTGGTATAAGAATAAAATAAACGTATAAAAATTCTTCGCTGGGTTGAAAAGAAATGAAATTAGCAGCAGGAAGAGCAAAGATTTTTCGGGAATTCCATGGAATGGAATTCCATTGAATGGACTCAAAATATACACCAGGTGCACTTTCTACTTAACATCCCTGTGTTTATAAAAATCTAATTTAATTCAGCATTCTTTTGAACCGTTTGGTCCTGACATCCATTGAATGTTCACTTTTCACAGTCCTGCCTATTATTTGATTTTTAATTCGATCTTCGGTTATTGACAGTGCATTTTTTTGACGGTGGCATAAAAAATATTGAAACAAGATTGAAAGAAGCAATTTTACTATTGTAATGGCTTTCTGTGTAATGTTTGACAAATGTATTAGGAATGAAATAAAATATAGTGAAGCATAGGAAAATACGAATGCAGTTGAAGTGTATGCATACTGACGCATGTTTAACAACACTTCAACTTGCAATCGTGAAAATGTAGTTTCACTATCTGTGCAGATTTTCTTGAACCTAGTGGGAAATGCTGTTATTCAAATAGTGCATGTTCTCGTGTCAGCAAGACTTTTTGTTTGCTCATTTGCCGTTACAAATAGTTTTTATTTCATGAAAGCAAATATTTTTTTATCAATTCTTGCCAAAAACCTTCATTCTTAGCCGTGTTCATAATTTAACTTCCTGGAGTATAAGAATTGGTGTTATTCCAGAATTCTAGAAAACGTACACAGTCACCTACAGTGCGCCGTACACGGTTTTTAATAATAAATAAATAAGGAAATAAATAAATAGTTTCTGACACGTAGGCGGTAAGTTGTACAGTCGGGTGGATGCCTGCAATGAGTTTCGGCGTTATCGTTAGAATTCAGACGACCATAGTTCTAAGCGCGGGTTGCTACGACAGAATACGCTTTTGCAGAATATACATTAATTAATTCGACAAGAAAATACAAAATGATTGTGAGGACGTCGCCTTAAACTGATGCACTGAATACATATTCACGTTTCACGATGTTCGCCGATACATATGCAACTGTAGTAAATATTAGTAACTATTAAAAACACTTAGGCAGAGTAGAAACAAACTCGAAATGCATATTATTAGGTTTGCAAATTTGCAGGTTGACAGCCTCGCAAAATACGTCTGGCTTGATTTGGTGGATGGCACAATTACTAATAACACAAAACTTTACTTTCAATTCGCAAAAAAGATAATGAGCCCTTTTATTCTAATGATGATAATACAATTGCAGAACTGATTTACTTACAAAAGTCCGCAGGCAATTGGCAGGAAGCAATTGAAATCACACCAACGCAACACACAGATTCGATGGAGACAATTTTCTCGTTTAGGTTGCAGGGGCCGTTGGAATGGCGCCTATTTCCACGGACACCAATCAGCGCATTTGAATCGCGCCTCACTGCGCATGCGCCAAGGGACCCACGCTGGACAGCCGCCCGCCCGTCTCCCCTCCCCCTCCCCTTCTCCCCCACCATAGATTCCTGACAAGTGACTGCCGCGATCGCGTCTGCCCCTGGGGCCTCCGAAAGTGCTGGCAACACGTTTTCATTGCTATTTGCTCCACAATTCAAGTATGCACGGTGTTAATGTCGTGCATATTTAGTACGTCTGAAAATACTTTTTGACGAATAGAAAGAGCCATTTGCAATAATTGTTGAATAGATTATAAATAATATGGATATAATTACTCGTATAATTGTGCATTAGTATTGTATTAGCTCATAGATTTACAAAATATACCTTTGCATAATATAATAATAATATTAATGACAATAATAATAATAATAATAATAATAATAATAATAATAATAATAATAATAATGTTAGTAATGATAGTTATAAAATTCACTATATTTCATTTTCGCACGTCAGTGAACATACAAATTAATGTGTCTTCCTGGAAAAGATTTCGAACAATAACACGAGTTTCATGGAAGTTTATAAACTGTAATATCTCAACTTGGAATAGTTCGACATGATACTATTCCCTCGAAATTCCATCAATATGTACTGAATAAGGCATAAAAATAAAAATGTGGAATTTTCATTTTCAGGTCTTCCTTGTTTTTGCGAATCAGTCGAAATGGGTGGAAATCGGCCAGACAGCGATTTCAGAAAAAGCCCTTAACATTTCCCACTAAATGCCTTTTCATTCTGATGGCGCTCACAGTAATATAAGATCAAAGTTGAAAATCGGTTCTGGACAGGAAGGAACGGGTTGGAGCGGGGTATGGCGGGGATGTGAATAAAATTACTTGCCTTTTACCCTATAGATAGAATCCATTCCTTTTCTCGTGTAACAGGCGAATGAGATAAACTCTCCCGGACTGGCTCCCCAACCCCGCCCCCGCCCTCGCCCCGCACGCGCCTCCGCCCCCCGCTCGCCTTTCATTTTCGGGGTGGTGGCTATTTATGGCGGTTACAGTGACATTTCGTACTATGTAATTACGGTGTGTTTTCTGCTCCTGGATTATATGAATTTTATGATTAAAGTGGACTACTTACAATTCTCCACATAATTTTGTTTTTATTACCTTGGTTTATGTTAACCATTTATGATTTTTTAAGTCGCTTATTCAAAAGGCTTTTACAAACACTTATGTACTTAACCGTCCGCCTGTCTTGCGTTCTGTCTGCTGGCACGCCGTGGCGCCCCCTTTCCCACCAACGCCTGATGCCTCGGCGGCGCCATTCGCTTCTCGTCCAATGGAGTTCCACTGACGGATGCGACGTCGAGCTCTATGCTTTCAAAACACCGCTGTTTCTATGAAAAGATCCGTGATTTAAACATCGATGTTTTGAAGCCGATGATTTTTTGAGATCGTTGTTTTATGATCGATTTCGATGATTTTTTTTTTCGTTTTCGATGATTTGTTTGTGGATGAAAAATTCCCATAACCACAATTGTGTAAAAGTTACAATACGAAATAATAACCAATGGCACCACCGTCTGATGTGTTCGAACCACACGAACGTGGTTTGTAGGTACCACTTTCACCGAGCAGACGATCCCTCGACCGAGATGACTCTGATGCTTTGGTATTTACTTCGTGTTGCGCAAATGGAGAGGTGTATTTGAACATTGTTTTCCGTTAAAATTGATACACACGGCCACTGTCAAATTAAATTTTGTTGCGCACGAATTTAAAGTGAATAAGGTTACTAAACAAGCATTAAAACATCCACGTTTAAAAACATGGATGGTTATTGGTGATGTCGATGTTTTTATTTTAAACGCTGATGTTTGGCAACATGGATGTCTTCTTGTGATGAGGCGTCCGCGCCACGGCCCCGTCAGTGCACCGAATGCAGAGCGAAGCTCAGCGCTCCTCCCGATGAGCGTTTTGCAAGCGAATGCAATGAATTGCGAAAAATGGACTATTAATGTGCAAATTACCCCCCACGTATAGCAAACATCTTTTCACGAACTCTAAATACATAAAAACACAACTGTAATTGCATTAGTTAATAGTTGTTAGCTTTAATGGCCGTTATTTGGCTAGATTTTGCGCAGATTATAGGGTTCACAAATTATGAAAATTTACTCCCAGCCTTTCGGTAATGCCGTCTGGATTACATGTAATTGGTGTTTAGCTGATGTTCGCCAGCTCTCTGCAGTAATAAAATAATATAAAAGATCATGCTCATAACTGCGATTTTTCCCTACAATTTGACTTGTAATTATATTCGCGTTTAAGAGAATATGCCTCCAGTCGTGAAAGGAAGGCTTCGCTCGCATTTAAACATGGGATTCGTGACTTGTCATGAGAGCAAAATGAATCTCTTTTGAAGCAAAATAAAACTCAACCTCCCCAGGTAACGCAAATACGGGAAAAGGGCATTTCTGTTCCATAAACCTTAAACGTAAGTCATAAAAATACACTATTTTATATTTTCGTAGTAAATGTAAATATTATTAATTTACTTCCATAACACTTTAATAAAATGACCGCCAGTGAGAAGAGATGTAATAATTTTGCAATAGTACTATATAATATTTTTGTAAATAGGCATTGAACACTGTAGATTAATACCAAAAGATTGCTGCTGTTGTTACTGTAGCCAGGGAAATTATTAAGTTAATTATATGCTTTAAATATATTTTACAAATGGATATAAAGAGAACATTTTTTCATTACAATAGACGAACTTAAAAGTAGTCGAATTATCCAAAATTAAATGTAAACAACAGACATTTTTAAAAGATCCTATGTATTGTACGTTACTAGTTTGTACAGTCCCCCACGTTCTGGCGGCAATGAGTTGTACTTCCACTGTCCTAAGTCCTTCGACTTTTCTCCTTGATTCAACGACTCTGGCTTAGCAATTCCAGCGGGGTGCTAATAGTGTCCGAATTTTAGATGCTACTCCTAAATTTGAGATAAAATATTACTCATTTTAATTGGGTAATAGGTAATAATAAATAGGGTAATTGAGATTTTGATAAGAATGCGCGTTACCTGTTTTTCACCAAGAATGCAACAAGCCACCACAAAATAGAAGACTACTTCTAGCTACCCTTTTTTCATAGTTCGCTTTCAGTCGAAAGAGTGATCCTTTAATGATTATCCAAAGATACAAATTTTCACTGCGAAACTTCCGCAGTGTCATATTATAAGTGGAAGTTTGTTATACGAAATGCAATTTTGAAAATTCAAAGATGAAAGTTGAACTTTCTTCCCATTACTTCGTTCCCCCAATTTTTCTTCCACAACGTGTACGCCGGCGGTAGCGAAGGTGTCAAAGTGCAAATCCCTGGCCGTGGAGCAGCCCGTGCGCGGGCGCCGCGCTGCGCTCTGGCGGCCGGCGGCGGAGGCGGAGGAGGAAAGGCGTGTTTCGAGATAAACCTATTTAAAGTTGGCGGCGCCATGTATCACCCGGGGGAGCGAAAGAAAAGTTTGGCGGCGGCGCGGCGCTGCGCTGCGCGGCGCGGCGGGTGAATACTGTAAATCCCGGACACCCATCACCCGGCGCCTGGGCGGGGGCGGGGCGGGGGCGGGGGCGGGGGCAGGCGGGGGCGGCGCGAAGACGCATATTATTACTCCCCTTCGGCGCCGCGCCGCGCATCGACCGGGCCCTCGGCGAGCGGGACTTCCTTCGCCTCTGCCTTCGCCTCCACCTTGGCCTTCCCTTTGCAAACGCCTCCGCCTCCAACTGCACCTTCCCTCCGTCCTCGCCGTCTTTACCTCTGCCTTCGCCTCCACCTCTGCCTTCCATCCGCCCTCGCCTTCTTCACCCTCGCCTCCGCCTTCACCTCTACCTCCGCCCTCGCCCCCTTCGCCACTGCCTCTGCCTTCGCCTCCACCTGCACCTTCGCCCTTGCCTTCTTCGCCTCCACCTCTGCCTTCGCCTGCATCTCCGCCTTCCCTTTGCAAACGCCTCCGCCTCCGCCCTCGCCTTGTTTGCCTCAGCCTCCTCTACCTTCGCCTTCTGCCTCCGCAATCTCGCCACCGCCTGCGCAGCGTCTCAGGCCCCGAGCAGTGCAGTGGCTCTGGAAACATTCTGCTCCAGCATGTGGAAGCTCTCCTGCACAACGAGCACGGCAGACTCACTGTAATGAAAGCGTAGTAAGCAGTTTGTGTGTATAAGAATGGATGTTGGTTTGTTCCAGATCGACACCATTTGACCAGTCTCCATGAAAGTTGGTACATGTACGTGTTTTTTTATAGAGAAGTTTTTTTATGTTGTTTTCTCTGTTGTAATTCCACTATATGAACCTGCAGTAATTCGATTAAATTCCATTCCCAGTCCACCTGGGCCGAGGAGAACAGGACAGGGCAGGCGGGCGGCGCGGGATGGAGGGAGAAAGAGAGAGGCAGATATAGGAAGTGACAGAGACAGACAGACAGACAGACAGAGCGGCAAAGAGAGAGAGAGAGAGAGAGAGAGAGAGAGAGAGACGGGTAGAGCGGCGAGAGAAGGACGTCTGCCGGGTTCTGCTAGTAATATTACAAATGTTGCGGAGTTTTGCGTGTCCTCATAAAGGGAAATATTTTGGGAGTGAATTATTATTCTACCGTACTATATGTGTATGAAGAAATGAGAACAAATGTTACCTTTCCTACAAATATTATCGACTTAGGTGGGTCAGGGCCTTTCGGGGGTAGGCCTCGAGTCTCAGCTGATACAGGATTTTCAGCACTAGGTGCATAGCCAAGTCGAAGTAATAATATAACAGCTGTATTCTTTATCCCAATAACGAGAATTGTTTGACATCAACTTACATTGAAGCAAACACGAAACATGAAAGTAACACAAATAGGTCGCATTGAGCAAACCAGTCGTTGTGTTTTAAGTTTATAATTTCAATTATTGTTCTGTCATCTTTTTATTTCACTTATAAATAATATAATTGCCATTAAACCTATTATTTTGTGTAATATTTACAAACGCTGACTCAGATGTGAAGGCTGGTACATGGGACTTGGTCAGTAGAAAGTTAGTTGTTTGCCGAATTTTCCGATAACATATTTCCATCATCAGCAATGTACATTTACAGATCAAAACAATTACATCGTGTCAGTTCAACACTGATCACACCTTTTTGAGGTCCCAAATTTTTTCCACTTTTTATTTTACAACGACGTCTGTGAACAACAGTAGCGCCTAAACTATTTGTCGCATTTTTGGAAAAATTAATTTTCCGCGATACATCTGGACCAACTCAAAGCCCTGTGATTTTGAAAATAATTCTATGCAGAGCAGAAACCGTAAAGCTCGCTAGCCTAGACTAAAGAGAGTAGAAAACTAACTAGTGCGACAAACACAGTGCCATTCTGTAGCGCCACTGGTTTAGAATTGCTTTGATCTTGTTCGTACATAGTTCTGATGATTGAAACATATTTTCCGGAACATCTTCAAACAGTTGACTTGTTGACCAAACCCTATGAAAAGGACTTCACATTTTTATGGTGAGAATGTAGTATATGGCCGGCAATTCGAAATTGCCGCGGCAAAGAGCGCCGGCGGCGTGCACAGAGCGTCGGCAGCAGGAGCGCCGAGTTTCGCGGAACGCGCTAAAAAGCGCGCTCAGAACAGCAATGACTACTCCTTGGACTTCAAGCACCATCAAGCGAGCCAATTAGGAGGAGCCGCGGGAAGCCATACGCGGGAGCTGGCCGACATAAAAAGGCGCCGGCGGCAGATCTCAGGAGACAGAGTGCGCGCTGCGTAGTGTAAGCCGGACGGCAGAATGTTTTACTAGAGTTTTGTTGCATCTGTACATGGCGGCCGAGTGGGCCAAGATTTTGGTGTATAATAAATCTCCTTTTAAGAAAGCACGTGTTTCTGAGATACAACAGAGAAGGTTTCTCCATGTTAACTCTAATGCCAAGTCTAGAGGAAAACTCGTATATTTGGAAAAAAGCGCCTTGGGGAGGACAGTGCCTCCCTGTGGAGGCGCGGTGCCGCGCTCAGCTGCGTCCCGCGGTGGCGCACAGTCGCTTTGTCGTGCGCGTGACGCAGTCCCATCGCGAAGACGCGACGAATGGCAGAGAGGACGTCAGCAGATGACGGGGAGAAGGAGGCACGAGCACCAGTGAACGTGTGAAGCGTTTAGGCTGAACGGGGAATCAGATTCAGGGACGGAATGACTCTCTGGGCACCCCACCGGTCCTCACCGGTCAACACGTCTTTACTTTGGATACTTAATTTCATTCATCGAATTGTGTACATAAAAGATAATTGACCATAAGCAATTTCACGTCAAACAATGAACTTACCAAATATAATAATAGATCATAATTCATGTATTAGGATGTAATCCTTTTAACGTATGTCGAGATATTTGAGCATCATTTCCATCTGCATGTTTCAAAAGGAGAGGCGCCGCTCCGAGGCAAAGCCAAGGCATTCGTGTTCCTTTTTCGTTGGCGGCTCAGCTCTACTTTCATGTGGTGGATCTCGCGCAGTCCAGGGAAGTGTTTGAAACTTCGCAACAAGTCCGCCTGACGGGGGGGGGGCGGAGGCAGCGCCGCCCGCGGCCGACCTGCAAACTTCTCCTCGCTGCGCGTATTTCATCATCGGCTGACGGCGGCCCCGCCCCCGCCCCCGCCCTTCCCCGAAACAGAAGAAGGCGGACCGCGCGCACGCGAGCCGCTGCCTTCCTGGCTGCGATGCTCTGCTGTTCCTACGCACCTCCCCTCCCCCTCCCCCCTGAGCCTGGAATCACATCGCTCGCTGTTCTGCAAATGCCTTTAAGGCGCCGACAGATAGCAGCTGAGAAGAAGGTGGGGTAGTACCGTAAAAGGTAGCACAGGCTAAAGATAATAGGAAAGTTACAAGTACGAGAAAATACATGATTCCTGTGGTACAATTAGTTCAAAGATAAAAAACCAAAATGAAATTAAAAGACATTCACTCACTTTGTAGACTATTTTATACAGAACGTGTTTGTGTGTGTGACGTACTGGACATGAAAAGCACAGACGACAGATTCTGAATAGTATGTACAGTATATTTACAATAATAAATTACAAGATAATGTTACAAAATTGAAAACCTTAGGCAACCTTTCTATTCTCTAAGCCGCAAAACCCCGCGACCGTCCCTAGGCTTAGCCCAGTGCCTCTGCTCGAGAGCATGAGAAGCTGCGCGAAGTGCGAGCTGTCGGACATAAAGTCCCCGTAACTAGAATGTTACATGGCCGGATGCCAAAACGTGCAAGGTTGCACGGAGATACCTCACGTCTTTCGACTCACTAGCGTATCCCGCGAGCGCATGTCGGCGCCGCAATAAATACCCCACGGCTCGTCCCCCACTCTACCAGCGGCGGGCGTCATTCGGTTCGCAAGCCAGCCCTCAGCAGAGAGCAACCGTCATGAATGGACTCGCGCTCAGGCACGCCCTGTTGTCCAGGTTATTTTGAGGCTGGGATTTTCCTGCCCGGCGCGCGCCGGCGAGGCGCCGCCGCATTCCAACCCCCATCCCCCATCCGGCTTAAGACCGGGCTTTCCAGCGAAACGGCACGTGCGCCACCTCGCGACGCTACATGTGTAATATTTCGTGTTAATTTGTGTGTGACACAGGAGAGAACGTTCCGGAGTGCTTGCTGCGTGTTGCTCACTAGCACGGTCCCGCGAATGGCCCCTGTGCAGGTGCTCAGGAGGAAGAGCTGTTCTCCGAGGGTGCCAATGTGCTGTGTGCTAGTTGGAGGAGCTGTGTGCATGGCGGAGGGGTGTAGGCTGCGCCGAGTGCAGATGAGTGCTGTGTGCTTGGCGTGGTTGGAGATGCTGTGTGTACGCATGAGTGCTGTGTGTAGGCACGAGAGAGGAGCTATGTGCTATTGAGCGAGCTGTGTGTTGGAGGGGCCGTGTGCTGATACGTGCTGTGCTTGGCGTGGTTGGAGTTGCTGTGTGCTGGATGGAGGCGTGAGAGACGAGCTATATGCGAGCTGTGTGTCGGAGGGGCCGTGTGCTAGAGGGTCTGATGGTGTGCTGTGTGCTGTGCAGGGGGCGGGGCGCTGCGCCTGCTGGAGGGGCTGAGGGTGTGCTGTGTGCTGAGGGTGTGCTGTGTGTTGAGGGTGTGCCGTGTGCTGAGGGTGTGCTGTGTGCTGAGGGTGTGCTGTGTGCTGAGGGTGTGCTGTGTGCTGAGGGTGTGCTGTGTGCTGAGGGTGTGCTGTGTGCTGAGGGTGTGCTGTGTGCTGAGGGTGTGCTGTGTGCTGAGGGTGCGCTGTGTGCTGTGCAGGGGGCGGGGCGCTGCGCCTGCCGGAGGGGCTGAGGGTGTGCTGTGTGCTGAGGGTGTGCTGTGTGCTGAGTGTGTGCTGTGTGCTGAGTGTGTGCTGTGTGCTGAGGGTGCGCTGTGTGCTGTGCAGGGGGCGGGGCGCTGCGCCTGCCGGAGGGGCTGAGGGTGTGCTGTGTGCTGAGGGTGCGCTGTGCGCTGAGGGTGTGCCGTGTGCTGCAGGGGGCGGGGCGCTGCGCCTGCCGGAGGGGCTGAGTGTGCGCTGTGTGCTGAGGGTGGTGTGTGTGCTGTGCAGGGGGCGGGGCGCTGCGCCTGCTGGAGGGGCTGAGTGTGCGCTGTGTGCTGAGGGTGAGCTGTGTGCTGAGTGTGTGCTGTGTGCTGAGTGTGTGCTGTGTGCTGAGGGTGCGCTGTGTGCTGTGCAGGGGGCGGGGCGCTGCGCCTGCTGGAGGGGCTGAGTGTGTGCTGTGTGCTGAGGGTGTGCCGTGTGCTGAGGGAGCGCTGTGTGCTGAGGGTGCGCCGTGTGCTGCAGGGGGCGGGGCGCTGCGCCTGCCGGAGGGGCTGAGTGTGCGCTGTGTGCTGAGGGTGGTGTGTGTGCTGTGCAGGGGGCGGGGCGCTGCGCCTGCTGGAGGTGCGCGTGCCGCAGCACGCCGTGCGCGACCAGCCCGCGCGCCTCGAGTGCCACTTCGACCTGGAGGGCGAGGCGCTCTACTCCGTCAAGTGGTACAAGGACGGGCGCGAGTTCTTCCGCTTCCTGCCGCGCGACGCGCCGCCCGCGCAGCTCTTCCCGCTGCCAGGACTGCAGGTGGACGTGAGTACCTCATCACCCAATTATCCAAAACGAGTGCATGGTCCAAAACGGTGTACATTGTCCAAAACGGTGTACATTGTCCAAAGCGAGTACATTGTCCAAAACGAGTTCATTGTCCATTACGAGTACATTGTCCAAAACGAGTATATTGTGCAAAACGAGTACATAGTCCAAAAACGAGTACATTGTCCAACTTAATTGTAAAATCGTCTCGCGAAGACACAAGACACAAAAGAAATTTCCAAAAACAAACAAAATGTTTGAAAAAAATTAAAGAGAACATTTTTTAAAAAATAGTTGTTTAAAAATTGCCTTTGATTCACGCGAAGTTATATGAAAACTAGCTATATTTTTGAAAAATTGTGCATGATCTTATTTAAAAATTTGTCTTTGAGTAAGACATTTCATTAAGGAACAAAATATCTATCTTCAACACTATAATTTGGCCGATGACTATATATTTTTATAACATGTTAATGTATTAAACTACTACACGAGAAAATAACAAATATTTCCAAACTGTATTCTGAATATTGAGTTTCCGATTGAATATTTCTGAATTTTTATCGACAGTAAAAAACGCTGTAATATCTGAAATGATGACCAACACTTGTGATCAACTGCATCGCATTTCGATGAAAAGGCACCCATAAGCCTCCCTTCAGGTGGCGCTGCTGTCTATCGGAGCATTCGCTTGCACGCAGGGTCGCACTGCGCCCCGGTGGCCGCCTCTGGAAGCTCCCGTCGCCCCCGCGGCAGGGGTGGGGGTCGTCGCCCCAAATGAAAGGAAATTAATCACGCGACCCCCGTAAGTATCGGATTCGGGCACGGAAACCATATTTCGCCCGACTCCGGGAAACGATCCAACTTGCGAAAATTGAAACTTTGAGAGGACGAAGAAAATCCGGTATTAAAAAGGCAGTAGTATATTCCCGGCTCTGCATTCGATAGCCGCGTCCCCTGGAATTGCCTTCTCCTTTCGCCGCCGAAGGGCGTTCCGCGCGCTCAATTTGCGATGTTTTCTGCGCGGGGGAGGGGGCAGCGACGTTAAATTATGAGCGCGAGGCGACCTCCGCGCGGTCTGGAGGCTTCCAAGCGAAGCGTCGGAACGCAGAGGTCGCCTCTCACCCCACCCCCACTCCCACCCTATCCTGCGAATGACGGCGTTCACGAAGGTATCAGAGCTAAACCGTTTCAATCGTTAGAAACTGTCCCAGCGGTGATATCGAAGGCATTGTTCATTCAATGTGTTGGTGGAACACTAATGAAACTCGTTCGTTTTTATAAAAGATCTTCATATTTTTTACGGTGATGTCACGTTTGGAGAAGGGCCTCCTGCAATTAAAACGAACAGCATTTTCTTGTTCAACGATGGTTGTTGTGACCTGCAAATGAACAAATGAATAATTTGTTCTAAAATGCCCCTTCTTGTCCCTCCCGGAGTCTTGAGCCCGCGCTAAGAAAAGATCGTAGGCCTCAACACTCACTGATGACCCTTCAGGGGTAGGGCATCGCCCGTGGCGTCTAAGTAGATGTTAAATGGTAGAAAGTAAATGCAGTGACGAATCCGAACAAAATTGTGAGAAATAATATAGAACGAACTGAACTCGTGGAACCCCATTAAATTAACTCAACTTTTACTCAGAGGCAGACTTGCAGGCTGGCAAGCAAGTGCACTTGTAGGCAGGCAACAAAACACACTTGTAGGCATTTAGCTCGGCATGCTTGTAGGAATTTAGTTAGGCAGTCTTGTAGACATTTAGCTAGGCAGATTTGTAGGCATTTAGCTAGAGAAACGTGAAGAAGTAGACGTGAAGATATTTAGCTCGGCGGGCTTGAAGGCGTTGCCCGTGAGGCTGGCAGCTCCGCGAGCGAGCAAGCAGCGCGGAGGGCGGAGGCGAAGGCGGCCGGCTGTGGCCGAGGGGCGATGGGCAAAGGGCGATGGGCGGCGGTCAGTGGCGTAACGAGGGCGTTCCGAGGCGCCCTCGCGCTCCGTCGCCCCGCGGCCCTCGCCCTTAGCCCTAAGGGCCCCGCCCCCTCACCGCTCCACGCCACTCCGCGCACGCGCCACCGCACGCGCTCGTTAGCGGCCTCTCAGCGCCCACGCCCACGCGCACGGGACGCCAAACACCAAGGACAGGACATCGTCAGGGCAGCCCGCGCCGCTCTCGGTTTGGGAGAAGGCTTCAAAGGCCTGCAAGTGCTCCTGGGAAAAGGTAGATCTTTTAGCCACGCGTTCTTTTCAAGACGGAATCGTATCTACACTTCGTTACTTAGTACACTAAATACTGGATATACATTGGATTTTTCACTCAATTTTGATAATTTTTTTGTCCTCATGTTCTTCCAGTGTGGTTATCAACTACTCCACAATTGAACCACCGCAATTGAAGAGGTCAAACCAACTTCAATTTTAGTTATCTTCTGAAACATTCTGCATTTTAATACATCGTCCTTTTTGTCCATTACTTGAGATGGAATAGTATTATTGTATATGATACGAAACCACTTTTCTGCCTGTGCGTGAACTCGTTTGCGATGGAGATATTTCGGAAAGCGATAATCGGTCATAATTATACCTGTAGTCTCGTGATTTATATTCTGTTACATGTTACGTGACACGAAGTAAAGGAAATGTTTGCAAGTTGCAACAAAGGGTGCAGCTCTAACTCTACACTAACACCCCCCCCCCGACATGCGAACGGATATTTCGCTTAAACTGCACCCTCCGCCATCGAAACTACTTCAATTCTCGTCGCCTTACAAACAAAACATATTTGAAATAGTTCATAACACCTTAAACCAGGGGACTTGAAACTTTCTTTGTCCACGGCTCCCTTGACCTAAACCAAACCGCTCGCGGCTCACCTGGTAACAATGTCTCAAATATAAGGCCTAATAAAGATTCGACACAAATAAGTAAGTGATGCAATAGGCTATTGGTAAAGGATTTGCCACGTTCCATTTTTGCCAACATAAATTTATAAAATAAATCATGTATACTACAACATTTAGTATGATAGTACAAAACGATTTTGTATACATAAATGACACAAAGATTAAAGTAAATCAAATCTAAAGATTGTATTTACTAAATCACGGCTACTCCCCTACCATATGGCCACAGTTTGAAATCCCCTGCCTTAAACGATGCCAGCCACGCGGTTGTCTCTGTTACCCATCACATCGTTTAAGTTCCGCTGTGCCTAACACTGTGCCTTGCTCCTTACGCACGGTTGTGGTCGGGGCCACATCCACATTCAGTCAGCGCTCTGTTTTGGCTGCTGCTCTTCTGCTAAGCGACGGACGCTGCAGTCGAGGTCTTTCCCATCCGGGGTGTCCGTTAATGGCGTAACGCACATTTCGAGTATTTGCAATACCCCCTCCCCCTTGTAACGCACTTCCCTATGTCTATGTAACGCTGCCTCCCTCCCCCTTTAGCGTGACGTTATCGATGGACGCCCCTTCCGCTCCTCGCGCCTTGGTCTGCCCGCCTGCGCCTTCGACCGCGCTCGCTGCGAGGAAGGGCATCGCGAATGAGTAGCCCTCCCACGCAGCCCGCCGGCCGACCACCAACCGCCACCGCTGCGACTCTGCCCCGGGGCTCCCGACTTCAGCCGCTGCGCTGCCTGGAGGAGAATTCTGACCGCCGGCTGTTCTGATCGGTAGTTCCGTGCTTTCTCAAATCAATACCAGGCGAATGCCGGAGCGCTACCCTAACTAACGGGACACATGGTGTCCCTCTCCCCCCAAACACACACACACACACACATTTTTATACCTATGTACCCTACACTACGGCACATTTCGGAAGCTGAATAAATTCTTTACTAATTTATTCTCCAGAGGCCTTAAAATAGTAATTTGTAGAAACGTGTTAAGTTTATTTTGTTTGCGTTACGTTTTTCACAAAAGGTTGGCTTTTGTTAAATTCTTTGCACAGTAGCGAGTTATTTACACTCGACCTTCCGCTCGCTGAGTTGCAGAGGAAAGAGCAAGGTTTTCGTGGAACGTTTCCTAGTCATCCGAAGGAAGCAAAGCTCTTTTTGCAGAGAGCGTGATAAAACGGTCGTGCGTCAGGAGGGGGAGAAGGGAAATGCAATCGCAGCGCGGGTCAAGGCGCATGCGCAGCTCGGCAGCCACGATGCAGGCGAGGGCGGCGGCGCCCGCACCCGGAGCTCCCACAGCGCCCGCCCACGCGCCCAGCCACCGCCCCACTCGCCTCTCCCCTTCCTCGATGCATTTTCTACTTTCTAATTCACCCTCCTACACGCCCTTCCATTCGCACTCGCCTTTGCCCTCTTCCTACTCGCCTGTCTACTCGGCCTTGCGCTAGGCTACAAGCGCAACCGCCCGCCCTCCCTCTCGCTCTTCCACTCGCCTCCCCACTCCCCCCCCACTCCCCCTCCAGTCGCCCTCACCCCTCCCGCCTACACGCTCGCCCACTCGTTCTCCCGGTAGCTCACTCGCTCGCCTGTCTGACGACTCGCCCGCGCGCCTAGTAGCCCGTTGGCCCGCCTGCTCGCGCACTCCCCTCCCTGTGGCCCCTTCACTCGCCCACGCGCTCGCTCTCCCACTCGCATTTGCACCTGCCCTCGCCCATTCGCCCTCTACCTCACCTAACTCGCCTGCGCACCCTCCTACCTACCTGTCTACTCGTCCGCTCACTCGGCACAGCGCACAGCAGCGCAGGTGCCCCCCACCCCTCCTCCTTCGCCTTCCCCGCCCCCTCGGGGCTAACGAACGCTTCCTCCGCCCTTTTTATCCGCCGCCGCCCCCCGCCCCGCCCCCGCCGGGATTCAATTTCCGGACTCCTGAGGAGCCGCCCCCTCATTTCCGCCCCCCGCCTTCGACACGCCCCGCCCCGCCCCTGTCGCACCTTCTCCCCACCCCACGCCTTGGCCGCGTCGCCAGGCCACGACAAGAAATAGAGCTCTCGGTGCCCTACCACTGCTCTAGCAGACGCACAGCGGCAGGGAGGTCCATGTACGAGACTGAATGTTCATGTGGGCATGTGTTCCGTAATGTTAGTACCAAGTCTGTCTTAGGCACACGACTCAATCAGTAGGGGAAGGAAAGTTGAATCAATAGAAACCATTGTTTTATTGAGCGAAAAAGAAATCACCGTACATGATAGCCAATGTTCTTTCTAATGTCCCACACCGCACAACACAGAACATCAAACAAATGATAACCGAACCCGTTAAAGAGTTTGAATGGTGAACCTGAAACCTGTACACGTACATTAAAAGCTTCGTTCCTGCCCGCAGCCCAGGTGTGATCCCTCCTTGCGCGCTCGTGCCCTGGCGAACGCCCAGCTGCTCTGGGAGGAGGGGCGGCCGCCAACGCCCTCGGGGGGCCACTCCCGAGGCCTGGCTTTTCTGTTCACAACTGAATTGAATTAGTTTACAATTGTGTTATTCTATTAATGTGAATTGACATTCCAATTTTGACATTTTTGTAAAACGTGATACTTTGAGCTCCGGTGTCTGCCGAGTTTGTTTCCCACATGACACTGATGAAGGACATGAAATGTGCTCACTTTCAAAATATGCAGTACGACCAAAAGGACGCACTCGCGAATGTTGCAACCGGTATCATTTCTGTAATTTGCAATTGTTCGGAATTCGCGAATAGCAAATTTGCGGATGTTGAAGGATTACTGTACTACACTTTTCCTTTCTTTTACTCATTTAATACCATTCACAAGACCCCTTATATGTAAATAAATATTTTTGCGCCTTGAAAATGCCCCGACTGTAACTTCATTGTTGACGAGCTGTATACACATTGCAATTAATCTCAGGGCTGTTCCAAAAATGTCTGTCAGGCAAAACACTGCTAATACAAAAATTAGTCCGGGAAATTATCAGATTGGAGAGCATTTTATCACTGTCAATAAAAATATTTCATTCAAATACAAGTCGCACCACAACAATGGTATCTTGCTATTTATTATATATTTTGCCCGACTTCTGTGAATAACATTTCACCTCTGTGAATGACATAAAAACTGACAGAATATAAACAATAAATAATAGTACTCTTCATTTAAAACTTCTATTTACAATAAATACAATAATACATTCACACCAAGATAATTACGTACATTCGTAATTAAAAACTTCAGATTTCTTTTCATTGTTCTCTTATGCATGCAGATGAATGACAACCATTATTTACTTTACTTTCTTATTAAAATGTAGCAATCTTCGTACACTTCAAATTGTTAACTCACCTTTCGTTGAAATGTTGCCCTCTTGGACGATGCGAAATTCTCATCCACAACCCACTGTCGTGCGTTAACCAAATACTTCTTTCTGCCTCCGTGACATTCATCTACATAAGTTTCCGAAATTTCACAGAGCAAAATTTAAAATAAATGTTCCAAATATATTACGCATTTGACTTTGCCATCCTACCACACGTTAAAAGTTCTAACAAACTCCTTATAAAAATACCACTTCAAAATTCTCAATTTCGACCGGACCTTTACCACGGCACATGTGCACTGTATCCCGTCCGCATGAATTCTTCTAACAATACATATCGCGTATTCGACAACCCGTTACCTATGCAGCGCAATTTTGCAAAAAGTCGTTTCTTCATTATTTTCAAGCCACTAATCACTTGTTTTATTAATCCTGCTCCATCATTTACTTGTTTCTTTTCTAGTCTTATTTTGCATTGCTCATACGTAAATAAATTAGTTTCTTTACACACTGTCGAAATGTTTTGAAAATACAAATGTATCTTTTATATATTTATTTTTTATTTTGTATTGCCCTCCTGTCTTGTCTTTAACGTTTTTGTTTTTCTGTATTTTAGACGGCGTCACTCACATCATGACTTACATTGTTTTGTTTCTTAATCGACTTTTTTCCAAATCTAAAATATTTATTATGTTCATACTTGAGATTAGTATATCTCGTCTTAATATGCAAATAACTGATGTACTGAATAAATACTATTCCTACTATGCGCAACGGTCCACTGCGTTGTTCCCGTTTAGCTAATATGTCGAACGCGAAGGTTTAACCTTCGTTCGAGACCTGCAATATATTTGAAAAAGTTTTATTTACCAACACCGAAGTTATTCACCGCCAAGAGCCAAGTTTCAAAAGGATACGTTTGTTAACTGTTTCTATTGTTGGTATCTCCGTGTCAGCTGCCGAGCGGGACGTATTGTTGCGAACGAAATGATGTTGATTTCGTAATAGTGATTACTTGAGAACAATAATTGCATTAATTTCCTACGTTCAGTTTAGGAGCAAAGTACTTGTAAGAGCTGTCCGCCCGTAAGAGTGATTCACTGCATCTATTTTATTAGTGAGCCGCGATCGTGGAGAATTCTGTTCGGTCGACGGCGCCTCACTCGCCGAGTAACGGCGCGCTGAGCTGCCCTGCCACCGCTGCGGGCGGGAGGGCTTCAAGGCCTCGCCCTGCCGAGGGCGTGCTTCCCAGGGCGAGACCTTGGAACGGCCCCCCCGCCCGCCCGCAGGGGAGTCGAGCGCCCCGTTCCCGGCCAGTCGCCCGGGCACAATTTTCCACGATCGCCGCACACTCGTAAAAGAGTCGCGCCGTGTAGTAAATCTAACAAGAGGTTTAACTTGAGAATAAAACTTTATACGGAGATACTTAGATTTAGATAGATATTTTTGATTTCTGCAGGTAGTTTTACAACCTGGTGGCAGAATATTACAATTTACATACGGGTATTACATTAATTTTAAGACAATAGTAATAATAATATTAATAATATAATAACAATAGAGGCAATAATAACAATAAAAGCATTAACTCTACATTTTATGGCAGTCCTGCACAAATATTCTAACTAATAAATACACGACCTTTTAAATACACAGCACTCCACCCCATTTCACTTCACTTCACTCATTGCGCTTCACATCGCTTTCTACATCTCTATTTTACTACACTTGACAACACGTCACGACACTCCAATTCACTTGTTAATTTATTTCACATGATTCCTACATACAACAAATAATAGATTAATGTAATAAAACGAGTCGAAAGTATGCAAAGTAATTGACATTCAAACCTTTCTATCCCTCCGCAAAATGATTATTCACGTCAGAATTGCGAAAGAAAATAAACATGAAATAAAGTAATAAGTAGGTGGAGATTTTAATGAAATGTCCTTTTTTTCTTTTAGAACAATGATTTTTAATATAGACATTAACTTTGTCATATGACAAAAGGAAATGACTAATTTTATAAGACATTTTTTTCGTTTTTCGTCGATTTCGCCTAATGAGTGATTTTTTAGCTTTTACATTTTTCGCAGATTTCATCGATTTTAATATTTTAATGGTACTTACTTAAAATAATATTTTCGAGATGCAATAAATGTTCTCCACAGAATTCCTGAGTTGCCTATTCCTTCTCTTCGCTCAGAAATAGTAATGTCAGCCGTTGTATGTGATCTAAGGTTCCTGTGACGCCAATCAGCGCCACTGACAGGACGACCGATTTGGGAATAAGACAGAGATTTCGTGGTAAATAACTCTACAACCCGAAAGTTTGCAAGGTGAGTTCATTTGAACGGAAGGAAGAAGCCGTGATTAAACCAGTAATATATTCAACAGCTTGAGTTCAACTAAACTGGTTTTGATGAAATTTTGTACATCATTTTTCTTTGTGGTTAGGACATTTAAAAATATTTTAAGAACATTTTATTGATCATTATTCTCGATGCTTTATATCATCAAAATCTGCCCCTAGTAATAAAAAATAAAGTATTTAAACGCAATTCAAATCTCGGTTGTTTGATAGAAAACACTCGGAAGGAAGCAATCGTTGGCCGTGATATTGCGAGGGCGCTCTGTGCTTCGGTTCCTGCCGTCGTGTGCGCGTGGACGCTCCTTGTGCATTGGGGGGGGGGCGGGAGCAGCCAGAGGCAGTGGCCCGTGTGCCCATGCCATAGAAGCGCCGGGCTCTCCAGCGGGCGAGCAGCTCCAGCGGCCACAGTTCGACATACCCGCCACTGTGCCTACACAACAGACGTACAGGCGTAAAGACATTGAATGAAATGAATAGCGACCAGAATGTAGTACTTAGCATCTTGCAAATCACCAAAAAGAATATTCAAGAGAGTAAAAATCACCAGATTCATCGTCAGGTTAGTTTCACTTCAAATCATCAGGTTAGTTTGGTAAGAAGACTAACATCTGTTTTTGTATTTAATCAATCTTTTAATTGAGAGAAATAACACTGTAATTGTCATATGATTTGATTGTGTCCCGGCTGGGGCGGCGCCTCGCGGCTGGTGGGAGATACCTGCTTGGGGAAACCCCTCTAGCCTGCAGTGGGTCGCCTTTCAGCGGGGAAGGATCACCGCCGCCTCCCTCGATGAAAACTTGCACTTGACTTACGGGACTAGTGATCTTAGAAATTGACGCGCCCGAAATCGCCAAACAATCAACCGAGAGATTAGCCCAGACACGCGGACAGACTGACAGGCAACAATGGAAAAAACAATTGAATTGTTTTTATATAATATAAATAAGCATATGAAATAGTTTGAATATTTTGAAATTATAGACACTCCAATTTTAGTTGTTTAGATTCATAGGTGAGAGAAATGTTATTAAAATTGTTATTTTAATGAATTATATTGCTTGTTTTATATTTTGTTTATTTTAGAAAAGATTTAATCCTTCAGCTAAGGGAATAAAATTGCGAGAACATTTGCAAAATAGCGTTCTCATATTGAATTAAAAGTCGTTTTTAATTGAAAAATGTACAGCTTTGTCACCTTCATCCCCGTTTCATAAATTTTAGTAATATAAGTCGAAACACTTGAGCCTTTGTATAAAAAGGTTATTTTTGTATACGATTATCCGTGAGAAATTTTAGTAGCTGGGAATGGTAAATATTATGATACAAACTAAACTAGGGCCTTAGAGATAAGGAGTTAGTCACAAGAGACAATAATTAATAACGTAAGATATAGTAAATTTTACCGAAAGAGTATAATTAAAAATGGCAAATGACTTCACTATGTTTTGTTACGTAACCCAATCACAAAACTAAATACATCAAATGAGCATATCACACGACCTCGTTTGAAAACAACCGCTTACTTACAAATTTAAAGGTATTAACTATTGACTCAAATTCACCAGTAGGCGAAACAGACAGTACGCTTATTTAGCCAGGGATTCTCTGAAAAGATTTAAAATTTTTGACGTCATTGAATATGCTTAGTTGTTTTCTTCTGTCATGTCCTT
The DNA here is from genome assembly GCA_031308135.1 of Acheta domesticus. NCBI lineage: Eukaryota > Metazoa > Arthropoda > Insecta > Orthoptera > Gryllidae > Acheta > Acheta domesticus. The sequence continues at coordinate 36,381,010 of JAHLJT010002630.1, forward strand.
TTCTGTATGCATACGTTTTCCTTTCACGAGAAACTCAAAATCTCTATTCAAAATCTTGCACACACTTTCAGAAGGGTATAACCACACTCAAATGAGGTTGTGGTAACCAAGTGGCTTCGCCGTGTAGCTCCTTGTGAGGGCCCCGGATGTGCAATATTTCCGCAGCTCAATCGCTGTCAGAAACTTGCGAAAAACGCTCCGAGTTTCAGCCGCGCGGTTCTTCGGAGTTCGCGTCGATCGCCCACTCGCCGCCGTTCGCCGCTGATGGACGGCGGCGGGATTTGCGGAACTTCATAACGCTAGAGGAGCGGCGGTCGACGTTCGGGAGATAAAGCGCCCGAAAGATTCATGGAGAGGGGAGTGTACATTAAATTTGGAAATATTTCAAAGTGGGATCTCCCGGCCCGTCGTGTATAATGTCGACACCTCCGGGTTGAATTGCAAATGCGGGGCGCAGACTGCCCACCAGGGCGCGGGCCGCTGCGCTGGACCACTCGCCCGCCCTCGCTTCAACGCCTGCCATGCAATTACGTAATGTTGCTCAATTTTGGAAACTGCACCATTGACATGGAAATTCCGTTGTATACTATTACGGTTTTTTTTACTCCTATTCTATAATTCTGTCATTTGCTGGCTGCAACCTATTGCATATTATACTCATTACGATACAGAGTTCATTATGACACAGGTTCTTCACCAATCCCAGAGAAGTTTACAAACCAAGTATTGACACTTTTATTAATCATTGAAAATCGTCCTAGTAAATGTTTCGCTCGATTTTGTACATTAAAATTGCATTTAATATGCTTGTCTTATGATTGTCAGTATTCATTTCTTTTATTAGTAGTAATGTTTACGTGTAACATTGTTTAAAATAAATATGATCGTAATTTCACGTCGCTTCTTTTTGACTAGCGCAGTGGTAGTGGTAGAAGGAACACTTTACTGACGTTAAGATCAAAACGCAAGTCATTTGTGTTATACGTTGCTGTCGTGTGGTTGCCCTTAAAAACTAGCCAAATCTTTTGTTTAAAACGTCTAGTAAAAGGTTGAGTTGGCGTCTACAGAATTAGGAGAAAAATCAAAAATGGTGACCTAACAATTATTGCAGCAACTTTTCTACTCTCACACAGGCGGACAGGTAAAGGAAAGCCATTTGCGGTAGGATGGGGTTGCTGTCCGCTAGGTGTCCTTGGCTGAATCCTACATGTCATCTGCCGCGAAACGATTCAATGTAAAAGTTTAACTTATAAAAGACATAGAAAAAAGATCGTATGAAACCGGGTATTAATATGCTCGTGTGCAGTTCACGATGCTCGCTGGTTCCACGCTCGAATCCTAATATCACACTCGTGTATTAATACCCATCATTACATCATCGTTTCATAATGTAGACTACTACTTTGAATGTCTCCTGCAGTTATTTTTTGAAATAACATCCTCTTCAATCTCAAATGGCCAAGAAAGGGGAGCAAATACCGAATAACCGGAATATAATACGTAAAACTGAACGCAAACCAAAAATGTGTTCAGTGATTTCGTTTTATAAAATGTAAACAGTTGTCGTTAGTTGATCCGAAAGCGAACTGTTGCTGTGGCCTGGCCGCCAGCGCAGCCCGCTCCCTCCAAGTGCCAGGCGGGGCCGCGCAGGGCCGCTGCCAGCGCTACCAAGGAGTCGCTTGCTCGCTTTATGGCCGCGAGTAAAAGCGTTTGCGCCGCTTTCTTTGTTTCGCGAGGGAAACGCACCGCCTAAAATGTAAATAAAATGTATTTTTGTCCCGCTCTCATTTTTCGCTTTGTTTTGTTTTGTACTTGTTGCTTTATTCTGAGCCGCGGTGTAATTTCCACCCTCGGGCTCACAATGAAACAAACATTGGTCAAAATAAGAAAAGCGACGATTGTCGTAAATTTCGCGCAACAATGCCCCCGGCGCAATTATCCTGAGCAGAAAAGCGCGCGCGAAGAGGCGGCGGAGGAAGCGGCCGGGAACAAATGAACTGCGCGCCGCGCCCTGCGGCGTTGGCCTGCCTGCCTCGGCGCCCTGGGGCAGGCACGGCGCTCGTGAGACGCAGCCACAGGAGGTCGTTGTGCGAGTCTCCCGGTGGAAGGTCGGGATCGCTTTTTCATGATTGCGGAATCTTCGTACAGAGGCGTTGTTTACCTTCATTTCGTATTCTGCGCCTTAATCGAATGTTCAGAGAAGTATCTCGCCTGGCGTATGACTCGTGGAAACTAATCTTTATCGGCTCGAAGGCACTGGTAAAACTTCGAAAAGAATATCATGTTTCATAAAACTTATCAGGTAGCGATACGATATATTTTGATACTTTCGTAAGAGGTTTATTTATGTAAAGAGTGGAGAGAGGACTTACTGGTAGCTCTGTTTGTAAAGAATGACACAAAATATTCCAAGGGCGTTTTGCGGTAGTGTTTTGGAACGTATTAATGAGCCCCGTCTGGTCTGTGGTGCAGGACTTGCCTTCGCCGCAGATTGAAAAGAATAACTATCAGACGCCCTGTGTCTCGTGCCCCTACATCCCCGCAGCCCAGACTCCCCCCCAACCGCGGCCCAGCGGCCGCCTCCGCCACCCTGTGTCTCCACCCCGTCCTCGCTCAGGCGCTCTCGCCGCGGCTCAGCCAGGCGCCCCGCACCCCGCCCCGCACCCCGCACCCCGCACCCCGCCCCGCACCCCGCCGCCCCGCCCCGCACCCCGCACCCCGACCCCCGCCGCCCCGCCCCGCACCTCGCCGCCCCGCCCTCGCTGCCTGCGGCTTCATTTGCAGCGGCGCAATCCGGTTAGCGGCACCGCGTCAAAGGCAGCGGCGGCCGATGCCCCTCCCCTCCCCTCCCCTCCCCTCCCCTCCCCTCCCCTCCCCTCCCCTCCTCTGTGGCCCTGCGTCCGCCGACCACGACGCGGCCCCTCGCTGATCGCCGCGCCGCTGGCCAACAGCGCGCCGGACACCAGCGCTTGCACTGCCTGCGCCGAGGCAGCAGGGCGTCGGGGCTCGGCCAGGTGGCCAGCGCTTCGTCCTGCGTCTAGAGCGTTTGGGGCTGGCGATGTGGGGAGAGGCGCGTTTAGCCCTGAAGAAGGTCGTTTTGACAGTTCCCCTCCGCGCTCGGGCGCTGCCGTGCGCGTGGCACGGGGTGCTGGCGCGCCCTGGAGGCGTCTTCGGAGGAGGGAGCGCTGTGCTCGCCCCCCCCTCAGCCAACCCCCTTTCCCTTTCCATCGCCTGAGAAGGCGCAACGCGACTCCGTCTCGCTCTTCCGGTGTTTCGGAAGGAATAAACATTTGAGTGCCGTTCGCAAACATAGGTAGCGCGTGCACATGCTCTCGCACAGCCCAGAGACACCCTCGAACCAGCTGCACGTGGCACAGTCTTCCGAACGGTGTTCGTTGAGTGAGCGAGGTAAGAAGATGCTAGTGACACGTGTTTCGTGTTTTATTTCCAGAAACTTTGAAACGTTGGTTTTGAACTTTGGCAGTGCTCTAAAGGTCATTGAAAACAGACCGAAGTGGATAAATTATAATGTATGGCATGATTCTAAGCAACCACGGGAAATGTACAAGTCAATCCTCATATAAAGAGGAAAAGGAAGGGGATGGAGTCGTGCCGCGCCTTTTGAGGAGGGAAGTCGCCGGCTTATACTGCGATTTTCTTAACGTTGCCCCTGACAGGAATCACCTGTTTCGCTGCCATCGAATCGGAAGCTTGTATTTCGCTATAGTGACATCACTAGGGTGGCGTTCAAGGTGGCGATTGGATGAAATCGTCAACAGCTGATTCCTGTCAGGGGCAACGTTACGAAAATCGCAGTATGGGAGACGTTGACCACGGGTTGCACTTCGTACACGCCCCCCCCCCCGAGCGACGTCAGCCCCGCCAGTGCTGTCGACAGAGATGGCGAGAGTGCGTAGCGGGGAGCTTCTCTAAGAAGGCATTAGGGAGTTTTGCCGGCAAAGCGTTACGGCAATCGGCAGCGTTATCAATCTGTGCACGCGCAGTTTGAATTTCGCATCACTTCTGTGCATCTGCGCGTGCGCAGAAGATCGAGATGGCAGTCGATTGCTGGACGCTGTGCCATGCAAAAAATGCCTATTAAGTCGTCTTCTTATACACACAGTATGTCGACCGTGTTGATGATTGTAGTGAGTCCTAGTTCAGTTTTCACGGCCGCCGCCTCCTCTCCTTCTCTTCTAACTTTCACCTGCCTCTGTCCCTCTGCCCAGTGCCTTTTATGGAACTCCGTATACTGCGTTATAGGTAGCTAATGTGTCACTCAATTTTAAACAGTTTCGTACATAATTAAATATTCCAGCTAAACATAAGTGCTTCAATAGAAATGGAGGAATAATGATATTGTTTCATTATTATTATTATTATTATTATTATTATTATTATTATTATTATTATTATTACTACTATTATCACATATTATGTAGTATGTCATCCCTACTTCTGTTTATTGTGATTATAGTAAGATATTAATCTAGTATTGAACGTTTATCGAAACAATCATAAAAGTTGTAAAATGTCTACTTACAGCAATTATAAAAAAATATAATGCACATTCTTCCCGGGCAAAGTAATGTATTCAACTCCGATATGTTTTTTCAAACTTCTTGCTCCTATAATCCCGTAATGAATGCGTGAAACCAAATGATTTTTCCGCTATTGATATAGACATAAAAAAGGAACTCGGTGATGGACATGCCGAAAAGGTTATGCTGTCCGTCTGTTGGGTTATTAAGCATTTTCCTGTCACCGCTGTGCCATCATGTGACACTGAAGGTTGTCGCATTACTGACACCACAAAAAGAGGTAGCAGAACCGGCGAATAGCTGGTTCGGTCGCGTGTCTGTGTGTAAACAAGCTTAAATATCCATTACATATTTATTTACGTCAACCTGTCAAACGGCAATTGGCGGTTGGAGAGGAAAAAGAATTTTCCACCATTTAGAAAAAAAACGAAATTTCTACATTCCCTCCACAGCTTCAATGAGAAGTGTAGAAATAACTTTCAGAGGGGTAACTGACTGGGAACATCTGTCAAAATTTGTTTAAACCTACATGAACCAAGATGTACGTACACAACATTCTCGCAATTCCAGGAATTCCTTGCACATATGGGTGCCGCATGAAGGAAGTTGAGACTATCGAGAGGTTTTGAAATTGATTTAAACAGACTGTACAGTACTTTATTAAATCCAAAGATTCTGTACTTTAATTTTCGTAGAAAACGTGTTGCTCGTCCAGCATTGTGCTCACCAGCAATGGCTTTCGGGGAGGAACCTCAGTTCAGCTTTTAAAGTTCGATTTTTGCTTGAGGTCTAGCGTAACCTGTTTCCTTTTAGAATTGACATTTGATTGTGAAACGATTTTACTTTCCTTTTGTATTTATTCATGTTTAGTTTATGTTTTTAGTGTTGTAAATGAAAAAGAATCATCACTGAGACGCACTCGAACACATTATTCCTATCTGTAAGTCATTTAGTTGTATAATGTATAGTAGTGAAATGCCTCGTACGTGTTCCCCTATTTTATTTGGAATTTCGCAAACGCTGTGCGCACAAACGCAAGTGACTAACTAAATTCCAATTTCATAGAGAGCGCTCGCCCGCACTTCGGGCATCGGCCATTAACGCGGTGGCGCACAATATGGCAAACGTCGCATGTTATTCGCCGCTAATGTGGGCTGAAACGCGCTGCGGCCGCGGCCGCGACCGGCGCGCGCTCTGGCGGCTGCGCGGCGCGTAACGCAATTGGGCGCGGTCGCAGAGAGCGCCGCCAGCAGGCGCGTTCGAGACGCCGCCGCTCTCCAATGGCGAGCAATGGACGTTTTCGGGTGCGGCAACTGCTGTGGCCGGAAGGGTTTTGGATGTTTGAACGCGAGAGGTGCTGTGTTTGTCCCCTGCCAGATTGAAGACCGTCCGACCGGCCGCTTTCGGGGGATTTCTCTTGCGAGGTATCTCCCCCGGCGGGGCTCCGGCCCAGCCGGGTGAAGCTCTAATCTCACCACTTCTCTCCTGTCGTGTATGGTATTGTAGTGCATGTGCGTGTGTCTTAGAAAGGGAAGAGAAGAGAACTAAGGAAGCGTCTGTGAGGCATTTGTTAGGTTACTGCTCCGACAGTAGCCTGGTACTGACCGGAGATTCTACGAATCGCGAACTATGAACCGGTCGGAAAATCTGAGAAAGTGATGAGAGCAGTTGATCGTTAGAATTCTCCTCCAGACAGTGACTGAGTTCGTCCTAGCTGACAAGCTAGTGTCGAAAACCCTGCCACCATCGGCACTGGAGCCCTAGGACCTCCCAGTCAGAGGGACTGCAGTGTCATCAGGTTGATGCACTGAGCCAACTTTGTCTGTTTGCACATCAAAGTATCTTGGCAACTGTAGAGTTAAACTGCTCCAAAATGTCAGCTGGATGAAGAACGCTGCTTCGAAAGCCGTGGGCGTCGACCAATTGGACCTCCGGCCAGAGGCGCTGCGTTGGCGCCGCAGCGCTGGCGCCGATGGAGGCCCTTGATGCAGAGAGGAGGAGAGCCCCGCCAGGCAACAATCAGGAACTGAAGGGAAATTATGACAACTGATGACATTATCAAGATTTTCAAGAATATTAATATTGGTTTGCTGTAGGTTCATGATTCTCAACATACAGACTACGACAGAGTTCCAATTTTCGTGACAACTGCATATAAAATGGCGGGATCGGTGGAACAATGGAATGCGCTACTCTCTGTACCTAGGGTAGCGATGTCAAGGTCTTCTCCTGGTGGAAGTGGCATGCATCATGGCGCCGTAGCATGCCACGAGCTTCTCTGCGCTACTAGCGTCGAAAAATGCAACTATTAGTAACCCCGCTGTTTTACAATAGGGATGGCGTTGTCTCTGGTGGCGGAATAATGAACTGCGCGCAATGGCGATTTCGTTGTGGCGTTCGTGCCACGGACTCCCGCTCGACCTTGACAACACTGATCTAGGGACTGCAGGCTCCGAGCGACGTCAGCGCGCCCTGGCGGGGCGGAGGCGTTCGCGCCGCCTGTGTTTGGCGGCTGCGGCGGCCATTGGCTGCAGTCCGCTCCCGAATTCCCGACTCAGGCATCCGTTCGCGAAGCCTGTTCGCGGATCCAGGTATCTTCCTAGCGGGCGCCCCTTGATACGCCTGGGTGTGGATCGGATTTCTTCCCCAGACGGCGATCTGCGAGCTGTCTAGTGGAGAGAACGTGAAGCTTCGTTAGGACGGGAAATAGCCGTGGGGATGTGATTTTCCGGGGCATCTGTCTTGTTTTACAAGCCAGACACATGACATGGCTTCTGCGTATTTTTTGCCCTTCAGAAATCCACGCATATTACCCGCGATTTGAGCCGCGGTGACGCCCTCTCACTCGAGAGCTGTTGAACGAGCGAGTGGCGCCTCCCGGGTGGTGGCTGGTCGTTTGCATCGGTAATTCCATCGACACCGAGCCCTCGTTGCTTTTCCTGGAAAATAATGATTGCGGTCGCGTTCCGTCATCGTCACACTGCAACTTCAACTCCCGTCGTTTGTCAACAGACCCAGGTCCTCGTGTAGTTCGCATGTGGACCGCCAGTGGCGCCAGCCGGAGGACGTCAGCGGTTCGAAATGATTCGGTTTCAACTGTTTGTGGTTCGTAATGTTTTTGGCCTGCAGTACAATATTTATATTGCTAGACCTATAAAGTTGCTTCTTCCAGCGAACGCAAAATGACATCTGATGCTTTTTTTTCAATTCCACTTCTCAACTCTTCCAATGAAGTTTATTTTGAAAATATTAAAATTAAATACGTCTTTATTTACGTTGTTTAATACGGTTACAATTGTTTGGTCTGCGTTCTTTGACGTTACGCTTCGAGTGTTGAAGTTAACGAACCCTTTATTATAAGCCAGTCGTCAACTGATACATTCATCACGAAATGCTTAAGCATTGGTTACATTTCCGTAAACCACAATGGCTTCTTCAGAAACGTTTTCTACAGCCACAAAGTGAAATTCTTAAAATAAAAATACAGTTCAAGTTATTGTGACTCAGACGCAAATGCATCTTGCCGAACAAGTGAAGTTTTGGGGGACTTCTTTCTTGACAACCTCGCGCCGGTTTGTTCCGCTTCAAGTGGTACAGTTCTCTTACGTTTAGGCCTCGACTCATTAAATGCATTCCTCCATTCCTTAACTGCTGATTCCGTATTACAGTATGTGAATCAAAAAGTGTGTTTGTTTGAGAAATAACATTCAATTCTTTTCTTTTTCTTAGTAAATAGATAAAGTAAAATGGTAGCTTAACAAATGTTCTCCTGTACGACATCTACATAGTTTTATATTTCAATATTTAATTGCTATGTAATTTGATCTTATTTTAGTTAAATGCATTATTCACCTAATGATGGAGACGCAAGAGTCCCCCGAAACGTTGTGTACATTCAAAAAGATTTTTAAATAAACTATTTTTATGAACTGTTAAACTTGATTCCAATTAAAATAATTGTCTATAAATCAGGAAAACCGGTTTTAATAAATTAAGAGATAAAGTAAAGCATTGGACTAAAGTGTAAAAGTGAATTATTATTATTATCTCGTCAAATTTATCAAACTCAACTTTCGTCTTCACTCCGGATTCTTAAATTTTCCACTTTATCTATTTTTTGTGATGAATCGTAGATTCATACTAAACAACTCATTGGAAGGAGTGTTTATAAACAAATCCAAAGAGCATTTGAAAGACAAGCATTGGGTCTCCGTGCCACGAGTGGACTCTCTTTAGAAGAGGTGGGCAGTCTGTGCAGTGGTGCTTCTTCGCGGGAGCTCTTTGGGAGGGATTCTGAGCGCGGGGGCGGAGAGGGGAATCTTGGGGGCGATCGCGCGAGTGGTGGGGATGATGCTTCACGAACTGGGCGGCAAAAGAAGTGGTGCTATCTGTATTACTAATTTCCATTACGCGCAGAAATTTTAAAAAACATCTGTGCAACATCTGGTCGTGTGAGAGGTGCTTATGATTTTCATAGACACCCTTGAACTCGATAAAAATATTTTTTAAAAGTTTCGATTTTGTCTGGAAGATTCAAAAAATTATTTTTATTCCATCTCTTTCCATACTGCGCATGCCGATTGAATTGTCATTTTCAGTGCGTCACCACTTCCATACGAGTGGCAATTCGCAACAGCGAAGTTCCAAGAAAAAGGCTGCCTGCCATCAGATATTTTCTATTCGTGTATTATGTTTCGAAACAGTGACATTTTCGATATTGTACTGTAAATATTTTATGTTGTTCCAGTGTTATGTCGGAGTATTATTATTTGCCGTTCTGGAGTGGCGGCGAGCTCCTTCTGGGAAAGCCATGTTGTTCGGCAGCAGCAGCCCAATGCTGCTTTTTTGAATGTTGCAGTATTTAATGAATACGAAATAGATTCTAGGAATGGAGGACTGTGGCAGTCAAAAAATTAACTTTTGATGCGAACTTGTAGATATTTGAAATACCTCTTTTAAAATAAATGTGGTCTCGAAAAACGATTAGGGTCTGGAGATATTTTAGCAAACACATTTTATTCAAAAGAGGAAAAATAATGAGTCTGTGGAAAAGCGGGAAGAGCGAAGACTTGTAGGTTACTTATGTAAAAATATATACCGTTTGGTATATTACTAATTCTCATGAAAAAAAAAATGTCAAAAATATACATTTACATTTATTTGAATTGCAATTGGGTATGACCCGGTGACAGTTAATAAAAATAATACAAGAGTATAGTACATAATGAGGATGTAATAATCATACTATCATTAATATTAATTATTATAACAATTACTCAACTCTGCCATGATATAGAATAATTATCTGTTGGTGATATTAAAAATCCATACAAGTTACATAGATATAAGGTAAATTGTATGTAGATTATATGTATGCAGCATGAGAGCATTACACATAAGGCACGTGTGCTTGCAGATGTCGCAGTCGTCGGCCAGCCTGGTGCAGCTGACGGCGGTGCAGCTGGCGACGTCGGGGCGCTACCGCTGCGAGGTGTCGGCCGAGGCGCCCTCCTTCCAGACCGTCTCCGACCACGGGGAGATGCAGGTCGTCGGTGAGTGCCACCCACCCACCACCACCACCACCACCACCACCCCTACCCACCACCACCCACCCATCTACACCCCCACACCCCACCCACCCACCACACCTCTCCACCACCACACCTCTCCACCACCACCGCCGCCACCCCACCTCCATCACCAACACCACCTCTATCACCACCACCACCACCACCTCCATCGCCACCCCTACCCACCACCACCCACCACCCACCCACCACCACCCACCCATCTACACCCCACACCCCACCACCCACCCACCACACCCCACCCACCACCACACCTCTCCTCCACCACCGCCACCCCACCTCCATCACCAACACCACCTCTATCACCACCACCACCACCACCAACACCACCACCAACACCACCACCACCGCCACCTCCATCGCCACCCCTACCCACCACCACCCACCCCCCACCCACCACTACCCACCCATCTACACCCCACACCCCACCACCCACTCACCACACCTCTCCACCACCACCGCCGCCACCCCACCTCCATCACCAACACCACCTCTATCACCACCACCACCACCACCACCTCCATCGCCACCCCTACCCACCACCACCCACCACCCACCCACCACCACCCACCCATCTACACCCCACACCCCACCACCCACCCACCACACCCCACCCACCACCACACCTCTCCACCACCACCGCCACCCCACCTCCATCACCAACACCACCTCTATCACCACCACCACCACCAACACCACCACCACCGCCACCTCCATCGCCACCCCTACCCACCACCACCCACCCCCCACCCACCACCACCCACCCATCTACACCCCACACCCCACCACCCACCCACCACACTCCACCCACCACCACACCTCTCCACCACCACCACCGCCACCCCACCTCCATCACCAACACCACCTCTATCACCACCACCACCACCACCACCAACACCACCTCCCGGCCCACGGCACCGGCCAACACAGACGCACAGGGGCCTTCATTCAACGAAATATTGTCAAATAACACATTTCAAATCCGCCACTGGCCATGCATTATGAACAGGTGCTCGATCGGTTGAAAGATGCAACTGCCATCCCCCGAATTTTTCTTCGACATTGGGAAGCGAGAAGGTGTTTAAAACATCAACGTAGGCGTGCGCCGTGATAGTGCCACGCAAAACAACAGGGGGTGCAAGCCCCGTCCATGAAAAACACGACCGCCCCATGTAATCTCCGCGTCCGTGTCCGGGTGCTTTTGATCACTTAGTGTAGCGATTGTCGCAAATCCCCACTGCGCGGACGCGATCCCTGCCAGAGCCGTTCCAGAGCCTCCCTCGACGCTGCTGCGAGCTCATCCAGCCGGCGGGCGCGCTGATAAATGACGATGGCGCGCGGGGCTCGAACCCGCGACCTCGGCCTCCGGCAGATAATTGGCTGCGGGCGCAGGGTCAAAGGTCGGCCTCGCCATTAACGCGAAAGGGGCGGCCTCTGCGGCGGGATTAGTGACATATCTGCGCTGATGAAGCTCTTTGAACTCGCTCGCGCACGCGCGACGCGGCGACTGTCATTTGTTTGGGCTCACGAACCGCCTCAATCGGGTTTTTCCTTTGCCTGGAAGTTCTACTTTTATTTTTAATGTTATTATTATTATTTCCTTGTGGTGCCCGCTCTTGTGGCGTCCGCTCGCGTTTAATTTCGTTTCGGGGCAGCTACTTTGTGCGCCGTCGCGGCGTTTACATTTAATTTTGAGTCTCCCCCTCCCCCTCCCCCCACCAGCGAATAAATGAAGTGCGCTTCGGTCGCTGGGGGCGCTGCGATCGAACGCTGAATGCACCGGCGAGGGATGGCGGTTGCCACAGAAATATCCGGCTTAGGTTACATCGTGTTCTTCCTTTCGGTTTCATCTGACTCGTAGACCCGTTCAATATATTGTAACAGGTAATTCAAATAACAGGTTTTTCGGTGGACTGTTGTAGTTCTTTTCGTAAAAAAATGATCGGAAAAAGTTTTATTTACATGAGCTTACACAGTATTATTTACTTTATTGATATGAAGGGCTTGGCTCTAGATAGTCCGTCGTCTCATTGATTCATTCTGAGAAATAAAAAGAAAACAGTTTCAATCTAACATTCCTTGTCGCAGAATAAAGCAGCAATGTCTCTCAGAATAAAACATTGAATTCAGACCGGAGCATTCAATTTCTCCGCCACACTGAACAAATAGCAAAAATAATTCATACAATACACGTATTTTTGGATGTAGTTCAGGCATTTGACAGCGAATGATACAAGAAATTTTATGTGAAATATCTCAAATAGTGCCTACAGAATGTAACTCGCAGATTTCTCGACGACGGGAATTTTTGTGTAATCAGATTCTCGCTCTCACGACTCATATATATTGGTTAGGATATCCTCCTGGATTTGAAATGCTGAAGTGTATAAATGCTTTGTAGTTGGATTTACATTCCGACATGCAACACGAGCCACTCTTTCTTCACCATTACTGTTTTGTGAGGTTTACGTTTTAATCACATAAAATAAAACTGCTTATTTAATTGCGATAAATCAGCTCGAGCCACGTGGAGAGCACGTGGAAGTCAGAAACACCGAAACCGGCGCGTTGTCGGCATGTTGCCCCACATCGATGCTTGCATAAAGGTGCGCGTGTTGCAGATGGTCTTGGCCGAGGCCCGTGACAAAGGAAGGGAGGACTGCGCGAGTCGTGGGGTTCTCTGGGGGGGGGGGGGAGGGCTTCGAGAGGAGCGGACGCGCGCGCCATCTGTCAGCGGCGCTGCGAAGCACCGCTGGCGCCGTGGCGCTAACGGCAGGAGATGGGGGAATGAGACCTTCGGAAGAAACATTGGAAGGCTCAGAGGCTAGTTCCAAGTCACGAAACCCGTTTAAAAGCGCCTAGCTAAAAAGTTGTTCGTGAACAAAAATGCCCAACCCAAGAGAGCACTTCCCACTTGAAGCAACCCGCAAAGCAGGCGTGTGTGTTGCTGCAGCGTGACCTACTTCCACAGGCCTTCGTCTCGTCCTACGTTTCATTCTGTCCCAGCCGTTGGTAGAACAGTGAGGTTTACAACAAGATATAATGAGCGGTAAGGGTTGTTATAGCTATTAATACACCGAGAAATGATCTGAGTGTTGTTACTGCAGAGGCCAAAAGTTAAAAATCAAGTAGCGGAGCCGCGATTTTTAATTTTGTAAGTTTGTATTGAGTAATAACACTGTAACAATTCGTGTTCTGCATTCTATCGGTCACCATAAATTCTCACTATTTAGGTGACATTTTTTGACATTACTGCGATAGTAAACAAATAAATTCTGTTACTACGGCACGTTAGTACGATATTGTGGAGTGTTGTAGCTATACATCTATTTAAGAAATTCTGGAATACTATAGTTTGAGAAAGGTGGATGCAAATGATTCCCCTGATTCTAAAGATTCATAAAGAAATGCCTTTTGGTGACGAAATTGGCACGTTGACGTCCAGTGGCGATACATCGTCATGAAATGATTACCAGGAGGAAAATTTCATTTCGTGGAATCCCAGAAAAATTAGGTTAATTTAGAAAATATACATTATTCTACTTTACTTCCTTAAAACCTGCGACATTAAAACCTGTGACATTTAAAAAACTACATAAATATTTATATTTAAATATTTTCTTATAAAAAAGAAGTGTGAATTTTATTCTATATCATTTCGTCATTTTTTCTTTAAATAAAAGTTAATGGTCTCCAGATGTGTTATCGTTTGCTATTACTTACACACCCTTATACTTACATTCACTGCGCTGTCACACCTACCGGGAGGCCAGTGGGAGCGTAAAGCTTGCTCTCAGCCGTAAAACATTCAATACTCTTACGGGATGAATGCCCTTAGCCGTTGACGCACCAGGAATCACTGACCGGTCAATCGTCGCTGCAGCTGAGAGCAACTGCGGGGTGGTTGCTCCCCGTCTGTGGCCCGCAATGCTGTCCCCCCACCCCCTCCCCTCGGCGGAGGTCTGGCGAACGCGCGTGTGTTGCAGCGCTGCCGGACGAGGGCCCGCGCATCAGCGGCGGCCGACCACGCTACGCGCTGGGCGACACCGTTCGCGTCAACTGCACCTCCGGCCGCTCGCGCCCGCCCGCGCAGCTCATGTGGTTCATCAACGGCGAGCAGGTAGCCTTCCTCCACACGTGCACTGCTTCGCGCCTCTGTGTGAGCGCCTGTCATGGATCTGTGTGTGTGCCCGTCTCTCTGTGTATGCGTCTGTGTGTGTACACTGCACCTCCGGCCGCTCGCGCCCGCCCGCGCAGCTCATGTGGTTCATCAACGGCGAGCAGGTAGCCTTCCTCCACACGTGCACTGCTTCGCGCCTCTGTGTGAGCGCCTGTCATGGATCTGTGTGTGTGCCCGTCTCTCTGTGTATGCGTCTGTGTGTGTACACTGCACCTCCGGCCGCTCGCGCCCGCCCGCGCAGCTCATGTGGTTCATCAACGGCGAGCAGGTAGCCTTCCTTCACACGTGCACTGCTTCGCGCCTCTGTGTGAGCGCCTGTCATGGATCTGTGTGTGTGCCCGTCTCTCTGTGTATGCGTCTGTGTGTGTACACTGCACCTCTGGCCGCTCGCGCCCGCCCGCGCAGCTCATGTGGTTCATCAACGGCGAGCAGGTAGCCTTCCTCCACACGTGCACTGCTTCGCGCCTCTGTGTGAGCGTCTGTCATGGATCTTTGGTGTGCCCGTCTCTCTGTGTATGCGTCTGTGTGTGTACACTGCACCTCTGGCCGCTCGCGCCCGCCCGCGCAGCTCATGTGGTTCATCAACGGCGAGCAGGTAGCCTTCCTCCACACGTGCACTGCTTCGCGCCTCTGTGTGAGCGTCTGTCATGGATCTTTGGTGTGCCCGTCTCTCTGTGTATGCGTCTGTGTGTGTACACTGCACCTCTGGCCGCTCGCGCCCGCCCGCGCAGCTCATGTGGTTCATCAACGGCGAGCAGGTAGCCTTCCTCCACACGTGCACTGCTTCGCGCCTCTGTGTGAGCGTCTGTCATGGATCTTTGGTGTGCCCGTCTCTCTGTGTATGCGTCTGTGTGTGTACACTGCACCTCTGGCCGCTCGCGCCCGCCCGCGCAGCTCATGTGGTTCATCAACGGCGAGCAGGTAGCCTTCCTCCACACGTGCACTGCTTCGCGCCTCTGTGTGAGCGTCTGTCATGGATCTTTGGTGTGCCGTCTCTCTGTGTATGCGTCTGTGTGTGTACACTGCACCTCTGGCCGCTCGCGCCCGCCCGCGCAGCTCATGTGGTTCATCAACGGCGAGCAGGTAGCCTTCCTCCACACGTGCACTGCTTCGCGCCTCTGTGTGAGCGTCTGTCATGGATCTTTGGTGTGCCCGTCTCTCTGTGTATGCGTCTGTGTGTGTACACTGCACCTCTGGCCGCTCGCGCCCGCCCGCGCAGCTCATGTGGTTCATCAACGGCGAGCAGGTAGCCTTCCTCCACACGTGCACTGCTTCGCGCCTCTGTGTGAGCGTCTGTCATGGATCTTTGGTGTGCCCGTCTCTCTGTGTATGCGTCTGTGTGTGTACACTGCACCTCTGGCCGCTCGCGCCCGCCCGCGCAGCTCATGTGGTTCATCAACGGCGAGCAGGTAGCCTTCCTCCACACGTGCACTGCTTCGCGCCTCTGTGTGAGCGTCTGTCATGGATCTTTGGTGTGCCCGTCTCTCTGTGTATGCGTCTGTGTGTGTACACTGCACCTCTGGCCGCTCGCGCCCGCCCGCGCAGCTCATGTGGTTCATCAACGGCGAGCAGGTAGCCTTCCTCCACACGTGCACTGCTTCGCGCCTCTGTGTGAGCGTCTGTCATGGATCTTTGGTGTGCCCGTCTCTCTGTGTATGCGTCTGTGTGTGTACACTGCACCTCTGGCCGCTCGCGCCCGCCCGCGCAGCTCATGTGGTTCATCAACGGCGAGCAGGTAGCCTTCCTTCACACGTGCACTGCTTCGCGCCTCTGTGTGAGCGCCTGTCATGGATCTGTGTGTGTGCCCGTCTCTCTACACTGCACCTCTGGCCGCTCGCGCCCGCCCACGCAGCTCATGTGGTTCATCAACGGCGAGCACGTAGCCTTCCTCCACACGTGCAATGCTTCGCGCCTCTGTGTGAGCGCCTGTCATGGATCCGTGTGTGTGCCCGTCTCTCTGTGTATGCGTCTGTGTGTGTACACTGCACCTCTGGCCGCTCGCGCACGCCCGCGCAGCTCATGTGGTTCATCAACGGCGAGCAGGTAGCCTTCCTTCACACGTGCACTGCTTCGCGCCTCTGTGTGAGCGCCTGTCATGGATCCGTGTGTGTGCCCGTCTCTCTGTGTATGCGTCTGTGTGTGTACACTGCACCTCTGGCCGCTCGCGCCCGCCCGCGCAGCTCATGTGGTTCATCAACGGCGAGCAGGTAGCCTTCCTCCAAACGTGCACTGCTTCGCGTCTCTGTGTGAGCGCCTGTCATGGATCCGTGTGTGTGCCCGTCTCTCTGTGTAAGCGTCTGTTTGTATGTGCGCTGATTGGCTGAGAGTGCATCAGTGATTGCACCTGTCGGGTTGTGCGTCTGCCTTTGTGTACGTATGTGAGCTTTTAACTACGAGTACTTGTGATCACGTCTGTCTGTGACTAGGTCTGCCTGTGCCAGCCTGTGTGTGTGTGCGTGTGTCTGCCTGAGATTTTGTCTGTTCGTGTGTCTGTGCGAGCTTTTATTTCTTTCATGTGGTTCATCAAAGGGGAGCAGAGTGAGCCCTCCATGCGACACAGTCTGTATGTGGCTGGCTCACTGCTTTTGCGTCCGTCTGGCTGTTTGTGTGTCTGGAATGCACCTGTTTGTGCCTGTGCGCGCTGATTGTCTCTGTGCGTGGCGGGGGCGCGTGGCGTGCGCAGGCGGAGCAGTCGCAGCTGCGGGGCCCGTTCCTGCAGCCGCCGGCGGACGAGGCGGACGCCGAGGCGCTGCAGGCGGCCGTGCTGGGCCTGGAGTTCCGCGTGCGCGCCAGGCACTTCAAGAAGGGCGACCTCAAGCTCAAGTGCCTCGCCACCATCGCCACCGTCTACTGGCGCTCCAACGAGGAGAGCGTGGAGGGCGAGCGGCCCCAGCGCGCACCAGCGCTGCCCTCGCGCCCCGGCACCCACGGCACCAACCCCGCGCAGCCCGGCGCGCCCGGCGCCGCCTCGCGCGCAGACCGCGTGCACGGTGAGTGGTGCTCCCTCTTGCACTCAGCGCACCAGCGCTCCCCCCGCGCCCCGCCACCCACGGCACCAGCGGCGCCGCCTCGCGCGCAGACCGCGTGCACGGTGAGTGGTGCTCCCTCTTACACTCAGCGCACCAGCGCTCCCCCCGCGCCCCGCCACCCACGGCACCAGCGGCGCCGCCTCGCGCGCAGACCGCGTGCACGGTGAGTGGTGCTCCCTCTTACACTCAGCGCACCAGCGCTCCCCCCGCGCCCCGCCACCCACGGCACCAGCGGCGCCGCCTCGCGCGCAGACCGCGTGCACGGTGAGTGGTGCTCCCTCTTACACTCAGCGCACCAGCGCTCCCCCCGCGCCCCGCCACCCACGGCACCAGCGGCGCCGCCTCGCGCGCAGACCGCGTGCACGGTGAGTGGTGCTCCCTCTTACACTCAGCGCACCAGCGCTCCCCCCGCGCCCCGCCACCCACGGCACCAGCGGCGCCGCCTCGCGCGCAGACCGCGTGCACGGTGAGTGGTGCTCCCTCTTGCACTCAGCGCACCAGCGCTCCCCCCGCGCCCCGCCACCCACGGCACCAGCGTAGCCGCCTCGCGCGCAGACCGCGTGCACGGTGAGTGGTGCTCCCTCTTACACTCAGCGCACCAGCGCTCCCCCCGCGCCCCGCCACCCACGGCACCAGCGGCGCCGCCTCGCGCGCAGACCGCGTGCACGGTGAGTGGTGCTCCCTCTTACACTCAGCGCACCAGCGCTCCCCCCGCGCCCCGCCACCCACGGCACCAGCGTAGCCGCCTCGCGCGCAGACCGCGTGCACGGTGAGTGGTGCTCCCTCTTACACTCAGCGCACCAGCGCTCCCCCCGCGCCCCGCCACCCACGGCACCAGCGGCGCCGCCTCGCGCGCAGACCGCGTGCACGGTGAGTGGTGCTCCCTCTTACACTCAGCGCACCAGCGCTCCCCCCGCGCCCCGCCACCCACGGCACCAGCGGCGCCGCCTCGCGCGCAGACCGCGTGCACGGTGAGTGGTGCTCCCTCTTACACTCAGCGCACCAGCGCTCCCCCCGCGCCCCGCCACCCACAGGCACCAGCGTAGCCGCCTCGCGCGCAGACCGCGTGCACGGTGAGTGGTGCTCCCTCTTACACTCAGCGCACCAGCGCTCCCCCCGCGCCCCGCCACCCACGGCACCAGCGGCGCCGCCTCGCGCGCAGACCGCGTGCACGGTGAGTGGTGCTCCCTCTTACACTCAGCGCACCAGCGCTCCCCCCGCGCCCCGCCACCCACGGCACCAGCGGCGCCGCCTCGCGCGCAGACCGCGTGCACGGTGAGTGGTGCTCCCTCTTACACTCAGCGCACCAGCGCTCCCCCCGCGCCCCGCCACCCACGGCACCAGCGCGCCGCCTCGCGCGCAGACCGCGTGCACGGTGAGTGGTGCTCCCTCTTACACTCAGCGCACCAGCGCTCCCCCCGCGCCCCGCCACCCACGGCACCAGCGGCGCCGCCTCGCGCGCAGACCGCGTGCACGGTGAGTGGTGCTCCCTCTTACACTCAGCGCACCAGCGCTCCCCCCGCGCCCCGCCACCCACGGCACCAGCGTCGCCGCCTCGCGCGCAGGACCGCGTGCACGGTGAGTGGTGCTCCCTCTTACACTCAGCGCACCAGCGCTCCCCCCGCGCCCCGCCACCCACGGCACCAGCGGCGCCGCCTCGCGCGCAGACCGCGTGCACGGTGAGTGGTGCTCCCTCTTACACTCAGCGCACCAGCGCTCCCCCCGCGCCCCGCCACCCACGGCACCAGCGGCGCCGCCTCGCGCGCAGACCGCGTGCACGGTGAGTGGTGCTCCCTCTTACACTCAGCGCACCAGCGCTCCCCCCGCGCCCCGCCACCCACGGCACCAGCGGCGCCGCCTCGCGCGCAGACCGCGTGCACGGTGAGTGGTGCTCCCTCTTACACTCAGCGCACCAGCGCTCCCCCCGCGCCCCGCCACCCACGGCACCAGCGGCGCCGCCTCGCGCGCAGACCGCGTGCACGGTGAGTGGTGCTCCCTCTTACACTCAGCGCACCAGCGCTCCCCCCGCGCCCCGCCACCCACGGCACCAGCGGCGCCGCCTCGCGCGCAGACCGCGTGCACGGTGAGTGGTGCTCCCTCTTACACTCAGCGCACCAGCGCTCCCCCCGCGCCCCGCCACCCACGGCACCAGCGGCGCCGCCTCGCGCGCAGACCGCGTGCACGGTGAGTGGTGCTCCCTCTTACACTCAGCGCACCAGCGCTCCCCCGCGCCCCGCCACCCCGGCACCAGCGGCGCCGCCTCGCGCGCAGACCGCGTGCACGGTGAGTTGGTGCTCCCTCTTACACTCAGCGCACCAGCGCCTCCCCCCGCGCCCCGCCACCCACGGCACCAGCGGCGCCGTCCTCGCGCGCAGACCGCTACGTGCACGGTGAGTGGTGCTGCCCTCTTACACTCAGCGCACCAGCGCTCCCCCCGCGCCCCGCCACCCACGGCACCAGCGGCGCCGCCTCGCGCGCAGGACCGCGTGCACGGTGAGTGGTGCTCCCCTCTTACACTCAGCGCACCAGCGCTCCCCCCGCGCCCCGCCACCCACGGCACCAGCGGCGCCGCCTCGCGCGCAGACCGCGTGCACGGTGAGTGGTGCTCCCTCTTACACTCAGCGCACCAGCGCTCCCCCGCGCCCCGCCACCCACGGCACCAGCGGCGCCGCCTCGCGCGCAGGACCGCGTGCACGGTGCAGTGGTGCTCCCTCTTACACTCAGCGCACCAGCGCTCCCCCCGCGCCCCGCCACCCACGGCACCAGCGGCGCCGCCTCGCGCGCAGACCGCGTGCACGGTGAGTGGTGCTCCCTCTTACACTCAGCGCACCAGCGCTCCCCCCGCGCCCCGCACCCACGGCACCAGCGGCGCCGCCTCGCGCGCAGACCGCGTGCACGGTGAGTGGTGCTCCCTCTTACACTCAGCGCACCAGCGCTCCCCCCGCGCCCCGCCACCCACGGCACCAGCGGCGCCGCCTCGCGCGCAGACCGCGTGCACGGTGAGTGGTGCTCCCTCTTACACTCAGCGCACCAGCGCTCCCCCCGCGCCCCGCCACCCACGGCACCAGCGGCGCCGCCTCGCGCGCAGACCGCGTGCACGGTGAGTGGTGCTCCCTCTTACACTCAGCGCACCAGCGCTCCCCCCGCGCCCCGCCACCCACGGCACCAGCGGCGCCGCCTCGCGCGCAGACCGCGTGCACGGTGAGTGGTGCTCCCTCTTACACTCAGCGCACCAGCGCTCCCCCCCGCGCCCCGCCACCCACGGCACCAAGCGGCGCCGCCTCGCGCGCAGACCGCGTGCACGGTGAGTGGTGCTCCCTCTTACACTCAGCGCACCAGCGCTCCCCCCGCGCCCGCCACCCACGGCACCAGCGGCGCCGCCTCGCGCGCAGACCGCGTGCACGGTGAGTGGTGCTCCCTCTTACACTCAGCGCACCAGCGCTCCCCCCGCGCCCCGCCACCCACGGCAACCAGCGGCGCCGCCTCGCGCGCAGACCGCGTGCACGGTGAGTGGTGCTCCCTCTTACACTCAGCGCACCAGCGCTCCCCCCGCGCCCCGCCACCCACGGCACCAGCGGCGCCGCCTCGCGCGCAGACCGCGTGCACGGTGAGTGGTGCTCCCTCTTACACTCAGCGCACCAGCGCTCCCCCCGCGCCCCGCCACCCACGGCACCAGCGGCGCCGCCTCGCGCGCAGACCGCGTGCACGGTGAGTGGTGCTCCCTCTTACACTCAGCGCACCAGCGCTCCCCCCGCGCCCCGCCACCCACGGCACCAGCGGCGCCGCCTCGCGCGCAGACCGCGTGCACGGTGAGTGGTGCTCCCTCTTACACTCAGCGCACCAGCGCTCCCCCCGCGCCCCGCCACCCACGGCACCAGCGGCGCCGCCTCGCGCGCAGACCGCGTGCACGGTGAGTGGTGCTCCCTCTTACACTCAGCGCACCAGCGCTCCCCCCCGCGCCCCGCCACCCACGGCACCAGCGGCGCCGCCTCGCGCGCAGACCGCGTGCACGGTGAGTGGTGCTTCCCTCTTACACTCAGCGCACCAGCGCTCCCCCCGCGCCCCGCCACCCACGGCACCAGCGGCGCCGCCCTCGCGCGCAGACCGCGTGCACGGTGAGTGGTGCTCCCTCTTACACTCAGCGCACCAGCGCTCCCCCGCGCCCCGCCACCCACGGCACCAGCGGCGCCGCCTCGCGCGCAGACCGCGTGCACGGTGAGTGGTGCTCCCTCTTACACTCAGCGCACCAGCGCTCCCCCCGCGCCCCGCCACCCACGGCACCAGCGGCGCCGCCTCGCGCGCAGACCGCGTGCACGGTGAGTGGTGCTCCCTCTTACACTCAGCGCACCAGCGCTCCCCCCGCGCCCGCCACCCACGGCACCAGCGGCGCCGCCTCGCGCGCAGACCGCGTGCACGGTGAGTGGTGCTCCCTCTTACACTCAGCGCACCAGCGCTCCCCCCGCGCCCCGCCACCCACGGCACCAGCGGCGCCGCCTCGCGCGCAGACCGCGTGCACGGTGAGTGGTGCTCCCTCTTACACTCAGCGCACCAGCGCTCCCCCCGCGCCCCGGCACCCACGGCACCAGCGTAGCCGCCTCGCGCGCAGACCGCGTGCACGGTGAGTGGTGCTCCCTCTTACACTCAGCGCACCAGCGCTCCCCCCGCGCCCCGCCACCCACGGCACCAGCGGCGCCGCCTCGCGCGCAGACCGCGTGCACGGTGAGTGGTGCTCCCTCTTACACTCAGCGCACCAGCGCTCCCCCCGCGCCCCGCCACCCACGGCACCAGCGTAGCCGCCTCGCGCGCAGACCGCGTGCACGGTGAGTGGTGCTCCCTCTTACACTCAGCGCACCAGCGCTCCCCCCACGCCCCGCCACCCACGGCACCAGCGTAGCCGCCTCGCGCGCAGACCGCGTGCACGGTGAGTGGTGCTCCCTCTTACACTCAGCGCACCAGCGCTCCCCCCGCGCCCCGCCACCCACGGCACCCACAGCACCAGCGGCGCCGCCTCGCGCGCGGACCGCGTGCACGGTGAGTGGTGCTCCCTCTTACACTCAGCGCACCAGCGCTCCCCCCGCGCCCCGCCACCCACGGCACCAGCGGCGCCGCCTCGCGCGCAGACCGCGTGCACGGTGAGTGGTGCTCCCTCTTACACTCAGCGCACCAGCGCTCCCCCCGCGCCCCGCCACCCACGGCACCCACAGCACCAGCGGCGCCGCCTCGCGCGCGGACCGCGTGCACGGTGAGTGGTGCTCCCTCTTACACTCAGCGCACCAGCGCTCCCCCCGCGCCCCCGCACCCACGGCACCAGCGGCGCCGCCTCGCGCGCAGACCGCGTGCACGGTGAGTGGTGCTCCCTCTTACACTCAGCGCACCAGCGCTCCCCCCGCGCCCCGCCACCCACGGCACCCACAGCACCAGCGGCGCCGCCTCGCGCGCAGACCGCGTGCACGGTGAGTGGTGCTCCCTCTTACACTCAGCGCACCAGCGCTCCCCCGCGCCCCGCCACCCACGGCACCCACAGCACCAGCGGCGCCGCCTCGCGCGCAGACCGCGTGCACGGTGAGTGGTGCTCCCTCTACACTCAGCGCACCAGCGCTCCCCCCGCGCCCCGCCACCCACGGCACCAGCGGCGCCGCCTCGCGCGCAGACCGCGTGCACGGTGAGTGGTGCTCCCTCTACACTCAGCGCACCAGCGCTCCCCCCGCGCCCCGCCACCCACGGCACCAGCGGCGCCGCCTCGCGCGCAGACCGCGTGCACGGTGAGTGGTGCTCCCTCTACACTCAGCGCACCAGCGCTCCCCCCGCGCCCCGCCACCCACGGCACCAGCGGCGCCGCCTCGCGCGCAGACCGCGTGCACGGTGAGTGGTGCTCCCTCTTACACTCAGCGCACCAACGCTCCCCCCGCGCCCGCCACCCACGGCACCAGCGGCGCCGCCTCGCGCGCGTACCGTGTGCACGGTGAGTGGTGCTCCCTCTTACACTCAGCGCACCAGCGCTCCCCCCGCGCCCCGCCACCCACGGCACCAGCGGCGCCGCCTCGCGCGCAGACCGCGTGCACGGTGAGTGGTGCTCCCTCTTACACTCAGCGCACCAACGCTCCCCCCGCGCCCGCCACCCACGGCACCAGCGGCGCCGCCTCGCGCGCGTACCGTGTGCACGGTGAGTGGTGCTCCCTCTTACACTCAGCGCACCAGCGCTCCCCCCGCGCCCCGGCTCTCAGAGCATATACGGTGTATGCACTCAGAGCTGCACTCGGAGCATGCACGGTGAATGGCCTCATCCCCTCTCCATCACACGCGCCCCCCGACGCATCCGTGCTCCCACGCCCTCTCACTGGCACGCCGACAGTTTGATGATGCTGCATCTAGTGCAGTGTCTAGACACCAGTAGTGACTTTGAAGCTCCCGATTGGATGATACCGTAACTGCTGATTAAACGTCAACGGGCTCTATGATGATACCCTCTGGTGGGGAGTAGATCCGTCCGTTTTCCTTTCCGCGCGAGAACTGAATGCGGATGTCTCTACACAGCGCCTGTGTTGCAGCGACCAACGCGGGCAGCCGCCGGGCGCCGACGCAGGGCGCGCTGGCGGCGGCGGCGGCGGCGGCGGCGACGGCGGTGGCGGCGGCGGCGGCGCTGCGGGCGCTGGCGGCGGTGGCGCCGCGGCGCGGCCCCCTCTGCAGCTAACAGGGCTGCCGCGGGCACGCCGGGCCCCCCGCTCGCCCCGGCGCGGAGCGTTGGATGCGTCTGGATGGCGGCCGCGCGCCTCTCACATATCCTCTCACTCTCTCCCGTAGAGAACTCCGCATTTCTTTGAAGCACACGACCCCTTCACAGGATCCGCTCCTCTTGTAAATATCCAGTGATTGGTGCCCCACCCGGTTCCTCCCCTGGCAGCGTCGGAGGCTGTCGGTTCGGTCGCCCCGCACCCGCCCCCCCCCGGCCCCTCCCGTGCGTCGCAAGCCCCCCGTCGCCCCTCATCGCCCGCCGCCGCGTACGAGAAGTTTCTAGTCTTTGCTGGCTGAGCTCTAGCAGAGCAGCTCACTCGCGGAGCGCGCCTCCGCCCCGGCCCCGGCCCCGCCCCGGCTCGGGACTCGAACTGTGGACAGTCAATTTTATGAATGTGAAAGCAAACGTCTCCGCTTTGAGTGTTTCTTTGCTCTTCTTGTCGCGCTGCAGAGATTTTGTGGCCTTTGGTTGCGAGTTCGTTCCCAGAGCAACGAGTAGAACACGACCTACATTTGACAACCTGTATTTGCAAAATTAAGCAGTGCCAACGTTTTGTGTACGAACGATGAAGAATCATGAATAATTACATTCCACTCGCCAGTTATTTACGAGCGTGTAAATATGTTTGATCTTGAATTTTCCTAGATATCCTCTATTGTTTGTTTTGCAGGAAAAAGTATATTAGCTTTATTACTTTTTCTGAACCTACTTAATTTTATTATTTGATGAAATGTATTCTTCAAATATACTTTCCGTTTTCCGTTCCCATTAGAGGTGAGAAATACTTAGCTAATTCCTTACTAGATGAACATACTTTATGAATGGTGTCCGCAATTGCATACATTGTCCTATGGCATCATCGACGTGCCATTGAATGATTTCGAATCAGTGCATCCGTAACATATAAATTGTGATTTAATTTATACACCTGTCGGTTAGACGGTTGCCAACAATCTCTGCAGCATCACCAAAGGACTTACAATTTTATTGGGGTTTTGTTTTAATTTTTTATTCTTACCACTACATATGTGCTGATTCATATCCTGTAGTTATGAACTCAGAATATTTTTAAAATAAGACATATAGCTTGAGCCAAAGTGATAAACTTAGTAGCTATCATTTATCTAAAGATAATTAATGTGTTTTCTTGTCAATCTTGAAGTTTGGGTGTCTGTTGATCAGAAGGGACTTCGAAATATTGCTGATGAACACTATTGCTGTTGGTTACAAACTTTTCTATAATTATACAAACTGTTAGATATAGAATACCAGACTTTATTATTATAATTAATATGATTACCACTCGTGAGTTTCTTTTGGATCAATAGACATCCATGCATTTAAATTGTATATATTTGTTGAAATAAGACTTGATAGAGTTCCACCTAGTTAGCATAGCAGTTAATCTCTCTTTTAAAATCTTTTAATAGGATGATATTTTATGAATAGCAAGAAAAGGAAACATAATATCATATTTTCCCCTCATGTAGTTACACCTGTGCAAATGCATTCATGAAATCTTAGATCAACAAGCACAACATAATAGACAAAACATTTTAAATATGTTCTTTGACTATTGTGGAATTCTACCATGTCTGCACTTTAGATTAAGAATGAGGTTGGCAACATTGACAGACTTTTTTACTTCAGACCTTTTTCATCAAGTTGTTTGAGTTTATTTATACAAGATATTTCATGATATTGTTAGCAATTATAGAATTATGTACATAAAGAGAATGTAAACATTTGACTATGTAAATATTCATTGTGTTAAATTTAGCAGAATAGTATGTGTATTTTTATAATATTGTTTTGGCCTACAAATAATTGTGGTGCTGAAGGAGTTGAAATTTCATGATCGAAAACGTTTACTAGTGGCCACACTTTTCCAAATAATTTAATATATATATAGGTTTTAAGTTTATGGCTATTACATTCCTAGAAATCTTACTTATCAGTGTCCTTAGACACTATATTTTGTTGTGAATTACATATTGTGCACTCTAGTCTGTGGGCTAAAACACATACACACGAGTTGCCAACCTCACAAACTCCGGTGGAAGCAAACGGTAGAGAATGTGTGAAGTGACCATTCAATGCAGATGCTATAAAGGCTGATTGAAAAGTTTCTGGACCTAGTTGAAGGTGTTAGTCAGCAAATTTAGATGAAACTTGCCAAGTTTTTAGAATACCAATTTTAGAAGCCAAATGTTAAGAACAATTTATATTCTTGTTTACTTTTGATTGGTGGGTCACAGAACTGTCTAATACTGATCAAAGGCAATTTAAAATTAAATATTGTAACTAAAAGGAAGAGTAAATCAAATGTGAATCATCTGAAAATTAATATTAAAAAATGTTCAATTATAAAATTATATTTTCCAAAATATAAAGAGACCTAGTTATTAATTTGGACTTGTGCAATTTAGAGATTTTCATTTACTTCCATCTGGCTTACATATCTTATTCCAAACAAACTTCAGAAAGTTTTAGTTGAAAAAAAGTGGCTGGATGTATCTCCTTGAGAAATCAGATTGTAAATGTAATGATTGACAGACTTGTACAAATGAAGATATAAGTCAAATTGTGTAATTCACATTTTGTGTTGATGTATAAAAAAGTAAAATTATTTTGGATGAAGAATGGTGACAAAAATGTATGGAGAAACTTTAGAAAAAATAATATTGCAACAGTATTAAAATGCTATACTATCATTATACTATATGACAATTAACATTTCTAAAAATTTTCTGAATTTATTATAAGTTGATATTTGCAAATTCTTGAAATATGATGTAATAAAAAATACAAAATTGCAAAATCATAAAGTTTCTCCCTGAAGGTAACATAGATAATGATGAAACAAAAGAAGCATTAATTCAGACTTAATTCATGAGATTCAAGAACATGTTGTTTGTTACTTCATATTAATTTGAGGCATAGGTTCAAGTAGGTTTCTCCTAATTTGTAAAGTTACCTCGGTTTCATAAAACCAAGATTTTGTAGAAAAAGTGAGCAGTTCTAATCACCAATGGTATTTGTCTCGTTGTAAAAGACCACCTTATTATTTCTTTTATAATCTTAAAGAGTCAAATTTCTTAGCAATCTAGTCATTTCTTATTCACAGAATTAAAAGTAATTTTTCTATCTGCATGTGATTTGCACAAACTTTTACAAAAAATATGAGTAATCATGCGGAAAGAGTACAAACATAGCAATTCTTTTTAAAAAATTTGTATTGATTCATTAGTCTAATACATTCATAATACCAAAGAAAGAAAGACAAAATATCCCCTTCAAATATGTTGCTGGAGAAATCTAGTCAGAATTTCATTTAATTCTGCTTCCATTTAGGGCATACCATCTCACAACAGGAGGTAATAATATACACATGCACTTCTGTTTTTGGATATATATTTTCATAATATTCACATCAAAAAATAATACAAGATTTACTGTTTCCTGGAATAAACCTTTTTGTATTCAAATGCATATTTTTCTAGGAAACATTTGTTTTAATCACATAAACGCTGGCGAGTTTTAGCATTACATACTAATCTGTTCTGAAATAGAGGAAATTTGTTCCCTCCTATCACAATTTTATTGAACAAAGAAAATGAAAAATAGAAGAGAACTCTTCCATGCCAAAGGAATGATAATC
Source organism: Acheta domesticus (assembly GCA_031308135.1). Classification (NCBI taxonomy): domain Eukaryota; kingdom Metazoa; phylum Arthropoda; class Insecta; order Orthoptera; family Gryllidae; genus Acheta; species Acheta domesticus. The sequence goes on from JAHLJT010002630.1 coordinate 36,408,742, forward strand.
TATTATGTCAATGTATTCTAACTTATCAATCTGGTTTACAGTACATTTTCAGCCTCCAGTCTTGAGTGGTTAAATGAAAAATGTTAGTTTTCAATAAAAATAAGAAATTCCATTCTGCATATGAAAGGAGAAACATTTGCTTTATTCATCTCAAGAAAAAATTGTCTCACTCGATTAATAATTTATATTAATTATTTCTATTTTATTCATTTATAAGGAAATTAAGATACTACAAATAAGTACTTTTCTCCTTTGAACCAGGAATAGTGACTATATTTGCAATTATTTGATATATTTGCATATCATGAAGTAATTTGAAAAATGAAAAAGTCGTCATAGGTAATTTTTTTTTAATCTAACAACAAACTTTGGTATACTGTTTTTAATTTTTATTTTAATGCAGATTTTGGGAGTTAAAGTTGAAAGATTGAAAGTTTCTTTATTAAAGAGAAACATCTTGTCAAATAATATGTAATCTATTATAAGTAATGTAATAAGATTGCTATTGAGTGTACTTGAATATGGTTTCCTTGAATTTTATTTTCTAGGAGAGAAATTATTGATACATTTTGTTTTCTCTAAAATAATATTTTAATGGTGCTTGATTTAATCCCTTTTAGAAAAAGTCAATAGTTCTCATTATTAATTATGAATTGAATTTTCAAATTATTTGTGATCATTAACTGTGTGCTGTAAAATATTTAGAACATTGCAATCTTTATTTTTTTTCATCTGAAGTGAGAAGAGTCAGTAGTTGTCAAGATAAAATACCTGAAAATTTTGAATATTTGTGTCTTTATGTATTTTACATGAAAATCAGTGCTCATAATATGTGCTCAGTAAAAAATTATTTGCTCATAATATTATACAATATTATAAGCAAAGTCAACAATTCTAAAAAATTATTTTAATAAAATTGTATTAATATGAATAAAAGATTTCTGATTCAAAAATAAGTACTGCAGGCACAAGTCATTAAATAATAAATCTTAAAAGAACAATCATTTATTTACAATTCTTGGTGAAATGCTCCAATTTTGATAACTATATAAATATGATCCACAAATTGACTGCCCTTTAAGCCGAAACCTTTTTTTGGGAAACCATTAATTAAAAATAAGCCTTACTTGTATTTGCCCTCACAGTCAGATGTACTTAAATCAGAAATCTTGATTTCCGAATGAAATGCCAAAAAAGCAAAGAAATATGGAGCATAATGGTTTGTCTGAGGTATTTGTTTTGTATTCAGAGAGTAATTTGATTGGTCCTAGTGCTGTGTGCTGTACGCTGTAGAATAGCCTGTGTTGAATGGTGTCCACGAGGCCTGCTCATTTCTCTGAGCCTGAAGCAAAAGTTAGGGATGCTGTGTGAGCACCCAGATGGTTCCATCGATTCATTCTGATATACGTATCTGAGAATTTCCATATGTGTATATACTTGATGTTTCTTCATCAAATTCCTGCTCTTTTTTAAATAAATCTAATTTTATATAACATGAATTGTGCGTTTGACTTACTCATTTTAGATATTAAATCTTTCCCTTTGTTTTCTTATTGTTAATTCTGTTTGTAACTGAATCAATAAGAAGTTGGTTCCTTCCTGAAGTTCGTTTGTTACTCAATAGATATCTTACTTGTATTTTCGTTTTATGTAATTTATGTTATATATTTATATAATTTATTTTAATGTAGGTTTCAGAAACCTGTAGCAGCAGCACCTGTTGTAGTACACACTAAAATGTCTGTTACACTGTGGCGGCCTAATGTGATTATTATATCTGGAACATAGAAACGTTTTGTACGAAATTGATTGTGAAGCAAATGCAACATTTGAGCATCGTGTCTCTCAGGCCCCACAGATTCCACTTATTCCAATTATCATAGAAAGTCAAAAACGCTAAGGAGACATGAAAAAAACAGAAGTACGAAAGACAGAAGAAAAGGAAGGGAATAGAAGTGGAGAAGGCGATCAAATGCCGCGTGTTGTTTCTCGTCATGAGAGAGAAATGCTTCACGGAACTGCGGCCGACGAAAATCCCATGAACGCGCTCCACAAAGACGCCACTCGACACTCGAGACCATTTCTGCAATCAGTTGCGTCGATAGAGACTTTCGTGTGCGCTATCGCTGGGGCTGTCTTCTCGGATATCAGCGATCGAATCGCGTTGCCGTTTCGCCGAACTTAGCCTGCTCGCGCGCCGCACGTAATCACATTTAACGTATAGGGTCACCAGATATTTTGTGACATAAAACGGAACATTTCTGAAATATGGAAGGAGAAAAACGGGACAAAACAGGACATGAGCTTACAAACAAAATGTGATTCATATGTGATTGCACTGCTTCACTGAGACAAGTACAAATTACTTTTTATACATAAAAAGACATACGTATTTTAATAACCAACTTATGAACTATTTGCTGAACATGAACTTGTGGCAACTCATACAGGAACTTTGAACCTATCAGAAGATTTTATATCTTGTAAGAGTTTTGAATTAGTTAATAACAAGTTGTAGAATTCCTCACAGCTCAGGTCTTGAAAATTAGTTTTTAAAATTATAATTTCTTGAATAGTTTGGTAGTAATCGATCCAAAGGGAATTCGTGATTGAGAATACACTTTCCACCACTCCATTTGTGCCTCGTAGAACCAGAGCAAAACTCGCAACCACTCCAATGTTTTTATATGGATTCTCTTAAGTGTGTGGAAGACATCACATCGTTTTTTATGAATAGGTACATCTGCACTTTGCGACCAGAGTGCTTCTAGGACGTCTGGATCAGTGAGGTTATAGCCAAGAAAAAAAACAAGACATTTCGCATCCCGTGAATATTTTATCGGGACTACGGGACAAATAGTGGAAAAAAGGGCAATACTGTTAAAATCGGGATGTCTGGTCAGCCTAATTTAACCTTATGTCTGGACGCGAAGCTTGCTGGCAAGCGGTACCGCTTTTAAAATTCATCGGATTTTTCGGGCCATTTCTTGCCCTCTGACGCTCTCCTTCACTCCCCAGGAGAAAGAGAATCACGCTAACGCGCTTTCTCTTGGCAGCCCTACCTCCGCGTCCCTTTAGATGTTCACTTTTCCATTTCTGATTCACTAATTAAAAATGGAAATAGTGAACTTGTAAAAAGATCTTAGATAATAACCAAAAAAGCAACTTATTGTATGAATGAACAAATGTTAGTACAGCTTTTATTGTAAACTATGGCATGTTTTTAATCTCGATTAGAACTGACTATTCCGATGTCACTCTTGGCTATTGCGCAAGTCATGCAGTTGTCGTCATAGTTCGGTAACTATTCGTAATACGTGTCTTCGTCCGAGTGCACAGCTCTGCAAACGTAAACTAAAAGAGTGCTTCATAAATTCATGCATACATTACTTAAACGATGTGTGCTGGCTGAAATACACACAGCGATTTTTATTTGAATATTTGAGCCACTGTATAAAATATTCATTCCATGTTATGTAAAAGCTCAACTTCACACTTGGCTATGCTTTAAATTATAAAGAGAACAAATTATTATTATTATTATTATTATTCAATTATTAATTATTCAAAGATCCTCCCCCCGGTTCACTATTTTATGAAAAACATTTCTGGCCACCCCTACATCCCTTTTCCCCCCATTTTTCATTATCACCGGCGATATTTGAGATATGAACATTCGCTCGTTCGGCGGCCTATCGTTGACTGAGAAATTTTCTGCTATTACTCCCTCCTCTCACATTGGGTTCGACTTGCTAAAATTTCATTGCGGCTTGGAGTTGGTGGATCGAGTGGCTTCGAAGCGGTAGATGGTGTTTTGAACGTATTTGTCGTCTGAATTAAACCAACTGGAAGCTCATTTCAAGTTTTTGGAAAAGGCGTGGTTGCTGTTGCGATTGTACACTTCATCACGTCACACCCTTCAGATAGGCATACGGACCCAAGTGTTCAACAAAGCGGGCCCCAGAAACGGGAACATCGACATACAGTAGAACCCCGTATTCCGAACTAATTGGGGGTGTGGTCTATTCGGATTCGGAAATGTTCGGATGGACCGAAAAAATGTACCGCACATATACAAATATATCTGTATAATTACCAGACAATGCAACGTAGCTTGTGATGTGAGAAAATGGCAACGTAGCATACCGATCGCATCATCACATCGCGTCAAGCAGATTCAATTCCTTACGGCACAAGATTACAGATTTTGAGTTCATCTAAGTAAGTGAAAGTTACTGCCACATGAACATGAGATATACACCATAGTTACCAGTGCAATAAACGTTTCATTTCGACAACTTGCTCCAATAATTAGTTGTTCGGTTCTACAGTAATTATAAAATTATTTCTTTACGCTACAAATAAGCACTTTATTTAGTTTGTTTTTCTTTCATCCCGAATGTTGTTCGGATTATCCGAAATTTCGGATTAGCAAGGTTCTATGGTAACACCCAGATAAACTAGCCTCGACAGAGAAAAAGAAAAGGGAAAGGGAGAAACTTTCAAAGTTCGTGTTAAATGAAAGAAATATGACCCAACGGGCTAAAAAGTAGTTAGTAATTCGTGCCAAGAGAAATTTGCGTTAACCGATAAAACTTATCATGTACGTCGCTGCTGGGGCCGAAATTTTGTCCGTGTTAACAGATTGTTCGCATTAAGCGTGTTTGTGTTAACGAGGGTTTACTGTATGAATTTTGACTAGGCACGTTACAGGAAATGATTTACTATAGGGACAAGATTTATCCGCTTCTTCGTTACCAGGGCCCGGCAACAGTGTGAGTTCTTCTGTTCCTCGTTTTCTCCGCATTACAGTACTTACTCTATAGTTCTGCGTTAGCAATAGCGAGAAAGTAAAACGTGTATTGAATGTTTCTCATTTACATTTTTCATTGTTACCAGTGCCCTACACATATTTCACAATTAAACTACGAAATGGAACAAACTAAAAGTGTAGAAACAAAATGACGATAACAAAACAATGAAACTTAAATATGCATTTCCGATTGTATGATTCTGTATCTTAATTACGAAGATTGTGCTCGGGGAGAGTCGATTCTTTGTCGGTGTTTTGCATGTTCTTGGGAATCAGATTTCACGAGCGCCGATAACGGCCCGTCGCCTTCAGCTGTGACGCAACAATTCACCCGAGTCGAGGATGGACGATGAAACCCGACAGCTGGCGACTGTGCGTGTGCTCCTTCTCATTGCAGCTGGTTGCACACTCATTGCAGGAGCGATCATTGCTCGCTTGAAGATTCGATGGATGATTTCTCGTGGAAAAATGTCAGCGCGTGTCGACTTGAGCCCTGGATCTCCCGATGAGCTGTCGGCCAATAACTCCAGCGCTTCGTTGACCTCCCTTGACAGGTGAGTCCTTCGCCCATACAGGCAGATAAGTTTACGCCATGGAGACATTTGAATCATTTTCGGTTTGCAGTTGCTTCAAAAAGAAGCACCTTTTTTAAGCAAGCGAATATAATTTAACTGAATGCAATAATATGGTGTAAAGTTGGTTTTAATCATAACCAAAATGTAACATTATTACTAGAACTTAAACCGTTATTTTTGTCGCCATTTGTAACTGCATTTTCCCGCAGTGATTTTATATTATGGTTATGCAATTATTAATTCAGTGAAAATCTTGGCAAAATAGTGCACAAATACTGACAAATTGTTTTTACATTCAGAGTTGTATTCAAATGTTGACATGAGATCTCAAATACATGCGAAATTTACACGATTTTAATGCAAAAAAATCATAGGAAAACATTTTAATTTTATTGTTAATGTAGATATCTTAGTTGAAAGAGAGTTAGTGATATGAGGTTATTGTCATGCACTGATATTGGTTGATCTAATCGTAAATAGTATATTAATTCAAATACCATCAATGTGGTTCTTTGATTTATATGTTATGACCAATGTAACCAATCGATTAAACGATGTATTTCACTCCTTACGTTGTCACAGTTATAAAGTAATCGCATTCACCATGTGAGAAACATTCTGCCAGGAAGGTTTGTTAGATATTCATTTAGAACCACGGCTGAGGTCAGACACATTACAAAATTTATTAATTCCATGAAGAATACGCAAGAAAAATGTAATTTGAAGTTATGAAATGCTCTCCTGATTTTGTACCCTACGCAGAAAACGATTGACTTTTTTTTTCCTTTTTATTCACTTCATGTTCTCAACCACACGTTCTTCTGAAAATTGAAATTTATTATCATTTATTATCGGGAGATACATCTGTACTGCTTTTCACGTTGTGAAGGCACAATGGGTCTTCCGGAGAATCCGCGCGTTGTTGCCGACGCAACGCGTTCGCTTGCCCACACGCTCTAAAATCGTCAAAATCACAGCAATCTTTCTCAAACCTTCTGAAAACATTGTTTATTCGCGCACTTATTATTATTAATATTATAGTCGTAATAGTTTCATTAGCGTAAATATCTAATACAAAGGGTCCCTTTATATGTGTTATAAAATGAAAGAAAAAAGATCGTAAATTGTTGTCAAATATTGCTTAATTAACTTGCGCAATAAACGAAACACTACGACCAACATTTATCCAACTTCATCGTAGAGCATTATGTTCCTTTTCTCATTTCTGAACTGTTGCTTTTTTCGTAGTTATGAATATCGGCAGGTTATTGTATCATTTCTTTCTATCGTTTCTCTTTTTCTCGCTTTTCACATTCAAATCCAATTTTTATCAATAAACGATGAAATGTAGAATAGTTAAAATTTGGTAAATGTTTATCATTAACATTTTTCATTATATAGGCCTACACGCAATTGTTGCAGGAACATTTTAAAATAGACACGCATGGAAATTGAAACGTACCATATACACAAAATCGTCGAACTTCATTTTCCTACTGATTTTATATAATTTTTATTATTTTCAGTCTAGTTAACTTTATTTTTTTCGGGGTCGGTATTTTTTCATTCTAAAGAAGGAATGTCTGCGTATGCCTGTTGCTCTGCAAAATTCATTCAAACGATTAACTCCGTTCTTGGATGTTTTCCTTTTAAGTTCTAGAATATTTTGAAAATTGTTTTACCACTTAATTAGTTCACCCTTTTCCCTACGATCTATTCAAATAACTTGAATTGGTTGTTCCCTCAGTGATTAAATTCGTTGTCAGGTTGAACGTGAGTGCGGGAGACCCATCTGCCCAAGCAATTAGCGTACAAAAAGAATTCTGCCTTTCCCTCTTATTGAAATCCAAGAGCTGCACATTTTACGGGTTTTCTAATTATAAGAGCCAGTAAATGACATTTAAATTTGCTTGACACTGCATTCAAATAATCTAGAAAAATAGAAAGGCCAGTATTCTCCATCAAGGCAAGTCCGGATCAACTAACAATAGTGACGTTTTTACTCTGAAAAATGTTAGTTACAGTTAGTTACTCTGAAAAATGCAGCGTTATAAAAATCGCACTCTACCAAAGCGCATCTGTTTGTAAATGTCGCTAAAGGACTAGGGCAGGGCTTTCCAACTGGCGGCCCGCGACAGCTTTGAAAAAATGTTTTGTATCAACCAAATACAATACAATTGCACAATTCATCTTATTTTTATTCAATGATATATTAATTTCTCGTATGTACATGAAGTATGTTGCATAAAAGTGGTATCTAATAAATATTAGTTTGAGTATAATGTGAGTAGTGTCAGTGGTAGAGCGCTGGGAGGGGCGGTGTGACTGCGCAGGAGCCTGGAGGCGCCGCCCCCGCCGCCGCCGCCGCCGCCCCCGTTGCCGCCCCCGCCGCCCGACTCGGACGACGAGGAGGAGGCGGAGGCGGGGGCGGAGGCGGGCTCTAGCAGCAGCAGCAGCAGCAGCTTCGACAGCAGCGACCTGCCGTCGCCGCCGCCCTCGCCGCCGCCGTCGCCCTCGCCCACCCCCGCGCCCCCGCCCACGCCCGCGCGCGCCCGCCCACACGCCCACGCCCGCCCGCACGCCCGCGCACGCGCACACGCGCGCGCGCACGCCCTCGCGCGGTGAGTACTCCGCACCTGGCGCTCTCATCAGGAGTCCAACCCTTTGCACTCGCAAGCGAAGGCGCATCATACAGCTCGTACGGCATGTCAGGGACGCCACGAGAACAATGGCTACTAGCCCGTAGCTGTATGGAATGTGACACGTCCTACAACTCGTAGGCGTAGGGCATGTCTCAGATGCCACACCAAAAGCATCTAGTTAAGCGAATCGCCGTGGCGCAGCACCATCGCTTCACAGGGAGCCCAGTCATCGCGTAGTTCGCTAAAACAAATGTGGCGTACTATTCATTTCTTGTTCCTCGTTAGTGTTTGGAGTGTTGAATGTGACTCTGAAGTGAGCCAAAATAAATTCCGTAAGAATTTGAGTTATAACAAAAATAGACTTTTGTCCTTAGCAAAATTCATTAATCAAAATCTTCAAACAAGGCCATTCTCAATTTTTCGAAAATATAAGTAGTTTTTGCGTATTTTTGTTAAATTAAATATTCTAAAACTCAGGTCATAAAAAAAGGTCATGTTTTTTTCTTCTTAATTAATAGTTTTCCGGACTCCATTTGCTGAATTCGACGACGCCGCACGCCGCGCCGAAAATTCATTGATATTATTGGGAAATGTTGCAGCTGCATGAAACGCATTTTAATTGTCGAATTTGTGTTGACTTTAGCTTTAAAAGAATTAGTTTTTACATCTAATGTTCCACGATTTATAACGAGTGTTGCTGCTATTATTATTTCGTAACTTTTGTAAGGGCGAGAAAGTGCTTGCTGTTGTGACGCTAGTACTTTTCTTTGCCTTTTTGTACAGTGTTAAACTAACTGAGCAGTGTCACATTAACTTCATTTTGATGTTTTTTAATTACACAAATTAATTGTTTATACATCTCCCACGTTAATATTTCTATTGCGGGCGGTTTTTGTACATTTCCCTTTATGAGTAGCAATGCTTCAAGTGATTACACGAAGAGCAAATACGTGAAGGGCGGAGATAGGTGCACGCGATGCTCGCTGTGTGCGAATGTGCTCACAGGAGACACCGCGAAAGGGCACGGGAGTCGTGTAGACGTCGAAGAGAATAGCAAGAAAAATGGACTTCGGTTTTTCTTTCCTGTCACGTGGGGGGGGTGTCATCAAAACGGAATATCTCACGGTATTTCGCGTCGTTCTCGGTTGTGCCGCTAGGAGACGCCTGATCGTGACTGTATCGAGTAGTGCTGGCGATCATGCGACTCCTAGCGGCACAACCGAGAACGACGCGAAATACCGTGAGATATTCCGTTTTGATGACACCCCCCCAAGCGCTAAGACAGAAAACCCGAAGTGTAGCGCCTGTCTTTTGTCGTGTGCGTTGAGCAGCAGCGCTGGAGAGAGGCGCATTGGAGAGGGCTCCGGCTGCGGCAGGGAGCGCGGGCGGTGCTCGACGCCCGCCCCCGCCCCGGGCCTCCGCCCGCCGCCGCCCGCGCCGCCCCCGCAGCTCAAGGCGCGCAGCCGACTCGCCGCCGCCCTCGGCCCCGCCCTCGACCCGCAGGTAACGCTTCTCTCTACGCGTGGGGGCCTGGCTTCATGATCGCCAGTGCTGGTCCATACAGTCGTGATCAGGCGACGCCTAGCGGCACGACCGACAACGACCGTGAGATATTCCATCGTGAAGACAAGCCCCCACGCGCCAAGAAATAAAAACCAAAGTATACTTGACTTTTCCCGGCTGACAGGGCAGAGGGGGTTTCGTTATCCAGTCAGAGGCTTCAAATTTTGATGTCACTGCAGAGTTGTCGATACTTATTAAGAAAACACTAAAACCACATAGTGCGAAATTACTGTAAGTTAAAGAGCGCCAGTGTTTCTTAGGTCATCATCGTGTGTGCGGTTGTGTGCTCTTATTGCGGGTTGTTTATTGCGACTGTTGTGATCTGATGCTAGAAGACCTCACGACTACGTTTCTGTCACCCGAGTATGTGGCAATATCGCCGTACCCCCCCCCTTCCGCAGCCGACAAGTAGACAAATATTATTCGGACAATACTTCCCACTTAGCACGATCTGAAACCAATTCGTACGAGAGGATGTAATACTTTTGAATTTAAAAAATACTCGTACATTCTGGAAAACACAAAATATAATTTCCTGGTTTTGAAAAATGTCACAAAAATAATTAGCCTAGTTATTACGTGTACATTACATACATCGGGTGTTTATAAAAATTGCTATTTTGTTTTAATAGAAATATTTAGATCCGTATGGAAATATTTACAAGTATACGAATTAAGGAAAATTAAACATTCTGACAATTTTTTTAATTTTACGACAAAAGCCTTTTTAGACATATTCTTCTTTTTAAATGCTTTTTTCTTAAAATGTATGTATATTTATTTCTAGTGTTGGTTACAAATACACGTTTAAAATATTTTCACTTCTGCTAATCACATTATTTGTCCACTTGTAAACGAATCTCATTTGTTGTTTAGACTGAAGCTGTCGTTTAGGTTTGCACGTCACACTGAATTTTTGGAACTGAACTTTATTTTTGCTCAAATAAAAAATAATCAAGCGGTGGACTCTGGGCGCCTAGGTGCACGCTGAGCATAGATTTGCGCCGCCGTCCAAGCACTCTCGTCTCAAAGGGCAAGGCGATGATCCCGACTTCCGACATTGATATCTTTCCGTGTCAGATGTTCTTCTGGGAAGTGCGCAGAAGTAGACTGATCATTAGGACCTTTGTACTATAACGCTGTCGGACGCGAGGTGCGTCTTCATTCTTCCCGCTGTCGTCTGAGTTGTGCACCAAGCGAAGAAGGTACCTTAGCATTGCATCTACGTGTAGTAACTGAGCCCAATCGTGCCAGAATGCCAAAGTCACTCACTCACTATTGACTCGTTCTATTCGATTGGGTACCTTCTAATTTTAGCTGCAAGTGCAGTGGGTGCGTGAACGTGCGCTGTGCGTTGCAGGCGGGGCTGTCGCGCGGGGCGGCGTACGAGGCGCTGCTGGGCGACGCGGCGCTGCTGGCCGAGATGCGGCGCGTGCGCGCCTACGTGGACAAGGTGTGGCCCCTGTGGGCGGCGCTCACCGCCCACCTGCACGCCCCCGCGCCCGCCCCCGCCCCCGCGCCCGCCGCCCCGCCCGCCGCCCCCGCGCACCCGCCCTGGCTGCGCGACGAGCTCGCCCGCCTCTTCGACGCCGACCTGCGCGGGTGAGCACCTTCACAAGCAGAAGTATTGAAACTACAAGTGAAGTATCTGTATTTTATTTTAGTAAAACGACCGAATTCAAATGTTGCCTCTTTAACGACGAAAACACATTGGGAAAAAGCGTTGGCTCAATTATCTAACCTTTGTTTTCTCCCAACTAAGTTTTTGACTTAAGAACTTTTACCCTATGATGCGTTGGACAGACTCAAAGGGATGTCCGAACCTCGTCCTCGCCTTGAACTGTGGCGCGAAGCGTCTCTTTCCGCGGGAAAGTGCGTCGGGTGCGCCACGAGTGATTCATTCACGGAATAGACCGCGCGCGTGAACGAATCTTATCACAAAACGCATTTCTTCAGACTAAAATAAAAGGGACAGCGTGCTAGCTTTCCGTGGTGAGATTCAGGATTCGATTCGCGGTCGGGGCAAACATAGTGCTGTAGCTATCCATTGCAATCGGCTGAGTTTCTATAGCTGTGTGACGAAAGAAAGAATCTCTCGTGCCAGATGCAGAAAAGGGAACACGCTATGCTCGCCACCGGTCTTCCTTATCCACCAGGTGTAGATAAATAAAAACAGGGCTCTGGTCCGGGAACACCACTAGCTGCCAAACACATACACAAATTAAGTAAGAAAAGCACTACAAGAAATGTTATCAGGGTTTTACATCCGAGTTGCCCAGCTTTTTCAGAGTGGTGTGCAATGAGAGGTCGCCTCGCGCTGCACCCTGGGAAACGCCGAACGGCCTGTATAACCACTGGTACCCAATTTACCGAGGTCTCCTTGGTAATCAGGGCCATCTTTAGGCACAGGCAGACGAGGCTCGTGCCTCAGGGCCCCCACAGATAATAAAAAATATACAACAAAACTGAACTAGTGGTGCTAGAACAGCACGTACTTTCCCGAATTATAAAAAACAGCTACGTAATATTAAGATATTGCATTTTCTGCGCTACTAACATCTTAGCTATTGAAGTTTTCATTCATATCGCACAAATAATTATATCCATCAAATTTCAGTGTTGCTGAATGGCTGGCAAATCAAAGGCAATGTTTTCCAGGAGTGAGGTTTTTTTATTTGCTCCCAGAAGACACACAGCAATGTACGAACTCGTGGTGGCTAATCGCGCGTTGTCGCCTAGTTGTGCGCCTCTAGCTGTTACCGCAACTCGTAACAATGACATGTACTTAATTCCCAGGAATTCGCGAGCGCTAAGCGGAATTCCATTGTAGCCTCCGCATTGTCGATAAGTTAAAGGGTGAGGAAGCAAAAATTGAATTAATATTGGCATTTCCAATAAATTATATTTAAATCAGTTATTTTTATTTTCCTTATACATACGTATATACATAGTATATTTTACTTTTCCGTATATGCACGTATATACGGAGTATTGTAAGAAGTGGCCGACATTTTTGTTTAATTTTTACAAAACCAGGCATTTTAACGAACATGAGACATGTTGTTGAACTAAGAATTAGGGGCCCCGAAATCTCTGAGTGCCTCGGGTACTTTCAAACCCAAAGACGGCCCTGTTGGTAATTAAATCATCTTGTATGTGCAGAAGTGTAAAATTTGTTAATTTTTCAGTCAAGTCTGAAGTTATGTCAAAAATTGTTACGTTATCCATTACGGTATTTGTCGTTCAAATTCCCCTAATACTTTATTATAGTATGTGTTAATGTCATGCGTTGATTTACGATACAACTTTTCCCTCGTGGTAGAAATCACTTCTATTCACTATCTCTTTTAATCATGCGTTCGGCCACCTGCTTCCCACCCAACCAAAGGTCTCCGGCCCTTACATCTCGGTCTCTATCACAGAATGTTTCTTGGATTAAATGAATTTAAGTCACTATAAAATAAGTTACTAAAGAGTTTGAGTAGTGGTGCAACATGCACTTTTCACTGGAGAGTATAGGTGTTGTGTTCAGCCAATTTAATGTTTTCTTGTATAGAATTTTGCATTTATGTTGGATTTAAAATATATTGCTTTTTAGTTATTTATAACTTATTCCATTGAATAGTACTGAATGACTTTTATTTCCCTAAATAGTTAGCAAAAACTTTATTAATCCTTTCTTATTGTTTGTCACTGTTAGGCTTAAGGAAAGTACATGAACAGTCACAGTAAAAAGTATTTGTGTAGTAGATAATTTAATAAAAATGTATTTATTTATTTCATTTTCATAACATAATAAAATGGTGTGATTTCCATGTAGGGCCTACTATCCACAAATAAATAATCACAAAATAATGAATTTGATAATATATTAAATAATAAAAATATGATCACTTAAAAAATTGAGAAACTGAAATACATTAAAAAAAGCAAATATATATATATATATATATATATATATATATATATATATATATATATATATACAGAATAATCAGGTGCGGATTCACAGGGAAGGTGGGGGGGGGGGAATTCCCCGCTCCCTAATTGTTTTCTGTATCTATTAATTTTAACTTGTTGCTAAACTTTGAAGCAAAAACATTTTCAGATAATTTTTAAAATGAATAAAATCATATTGCAACATGAGCTGAGTGTAGCCTGCGACATTTTACAAAATCCCAAATCTGTAAGGGTAACCAAAACGTTTTTAATTTCCCCTCCCAAAATTTGTCTCTGGATCTGCCCCTGGTGTATCTTTCATCTAAATTTCATTTCCAAAGCCTAACTGATTAGAGACTTCACTATGGAAACTTCTTTCATCAAAATTTCAAGAAAAATTATTAACTGCCTATATATGTGTGGTAAAATATGTTTGGTGTACAACCATGTGCCTCATTCATTCAAACCTTTTAACAATTTTACTTCAGCGAATATATTTCTGATGAACTTACAGTTATATAAAATGATAACTTGAGTCAACAAATTCACTGCCAGTTATCCTGATGTGATTGATATATTTGGTGATTCTGTAACAATAATATTTAACTTGGCTGAGAAATATGTTTTCACTATTACTTCCATAGACTCTTTACTCTATGTTTCTGCTAATTAGCAGGGTCGGCTTTGGGCACAGGCTGACAAAGCTTGTGCCTTGGGCCCCCATGATTAACAGGCCCCACAGATGCTAAAAAATCATCAAGCAATCTCTCTAATGAATTCTTGTTCTCTAACGGGAAGTTGAAAAAGCAAATAATATAAAATTATCGGAACCCTAATGAGATTTTAATCCCTTCCCTCTAATAATCTTTTTACATTTCATTTGCTTACATACTATTTTTATATTAACTTTTCAGAATAAATTTTTATGACAATATGAAATATGACATAGTCATTTTTCCAGACAGTTACCTAGGGACCCCAAATCTTTGAGAGCCTTGGGCCCCCATCTAACTGAAACTCGGGCCCTGCTCATTTATTGGGAACTTGAGCCCTGACGAACTATAGTTTAGTTGAGCTAAGTTGTGCTCATAATATGGTTTAACTAGCTGGCTTCATTATAAATGAATACAAAGTATTTGTACACTCTGATTTAATATTATTTTTATTTCTGTATTGCTATAAAATATTTAAATTGACAGGTCCCCCATCTCCAATTAATGTACATTAATAAACTCTGTGGGGATTGACAGTACCCAATCTGTACATTCCATAAAATTGCTATGATGAAACAAAGGTCACAGCAATGAATGTATGCAGGTAAAACTGAATTATTTCATTTGAAATAGAAAGAACAATTCTGCTGGTCTCTTCAAATATTATTTTAAGGTTATTTCATATTCATCAACAAAGTTAATACCGTACCCTTTGTATTAATAAACAGTATACACAGTTAGCGTAGTTTAAGTTATGTACCGGGCTGTTGTTTTCCTTCCAATCCACATTGGCTATTTGTCCACATGCAGGAGTCTGCAGCCCCATGGGCAGACGCCTGTGGATGACGCAGCGGAGAACAGGGGCCCTCTGCAGCTGTTCCAGTCAGTGGGCACCACGCCACTGCTCATCGCCTTCCCCAGGCCGCCCTCTGCGGTGAGTGCTCGCTACAGAGGCAGACCCCTGCTCGCCCCTGCCCCCGACCCCGACCCTGACTCCGCCTCTGCCCCTGCCTCCAGTCAGCCACGGGCCCCCAGATGCATCGCCCCTTCCTCCCCGTTCCACTGATCACACAGCAAATGAAGTACAAAAGGCATTGAAGAAAATAAAAATTATAAAAAAAATACTGCAATTCACATAAACGGATTTTTTGATGTGCCATTGAACACATTTTTTTAAGATTTCTTTTTGAATTTTTGAATGTATTTTGAGGCTCAGTCCAGCTTTCACTCTATAAAGTTGAATACACAAGCTGGATGCAAAAAAACAAAACAAAAATAAATAAATAAAATAAAAATACAAACAATAGGAGAAATAGATATTGTGAATCTTCTGGGTTGTAAACTCCATAAGTAAAAGTATTGGCTGAGAGAAGTGGAAATGTTGATGTTGCCAAATTTAGTTAAACTTCATTATTGTATTTTATTTTCTTTTTGCAAAAAATCATAAATGATATTTGTATTTCATACATTTTACATTGTATTGATATTACAATAAAATATGTGATCAGAGCTTATCGATAATTTCAACCTGTGAACAAATAAAATTTTCTTTATAAATCAAAAAAGGTGTCTTTATTTTTTGTTGTGTCTAGTTCAGAATCTGGGAAATTGACCTTTCTCACATCCAAGAATTTCACATTAGTGAACTGAAGAGAAATATAGGTGGACATAGGTCTACAACTTGAATGACTGAATGAGTGGATTTATTTCAAACTACAATCTAATCATGTGTCTAATATGAAAGACTGACACAACATTGGTAAATGCAGAGATATCATTGAAAGCTGACATAAGGGTTTGAATATAAACTGTCTGCTAACGAACCAGTGCTGTCCATCTTCTGGGTTTTTCCAAGAAATAAGAGATTTAATGCACATACTGCAGGTGACTTAGGAATAGAACAGTCAATCTTTTATTGTTGCAACACATTTTTTACATAGACAGGTATTGCAATAAAATGTTGAGTAAAAAAAAAAACAGCACTCTGACAATTCTATTATGTTGCTTTGACTCCACACTGGGATGATTAGCGCAGACTTGATAATAGCAGTAAGAACAGGGCAGGAAGTCTTAATATCCAGGGCTAGGATTTATATGGAAAAATGTAAACCTATGTATGGACTAAAAATGTTGAGAATAAGGTGTAAATATGGGCTAACAATTGAAAACATAAAAATAGTGAAAATAATGTGTTAATCACATTTTTAAGTTTCATAAATAGAACAGTAAAGGAAATTAATTTTAATATTAGCTATCTAACAAAATTTGAGCATATATGTACAAAAATATCCTGAACATTTTTTGTTGCTGAAAGCAAGTTTTTTAATCCTATTCTGAAAATTTATAAACCAGTGGGTTACATGTTTTAAATGTTCAAATGTGAAACTGCCCCTTTTATATCTTGCTTTGTACTTGCTAAAATTAAGCTCAACATCAGAAGTAGTAATGGAGTCACTCTTGAACCTTCCAAAATATCCAGATCTACTTGTAAACCTGATGTAACACTTTAAATTGGCCTAAAAGGTAAAATATATTCTTCCAAGAATGGTTTTGATAGGGTACAATATGGTACATATTGCAAGTGAAATATTGAAATTTGGAATGAAATATGAGTTTTCCTTAAATATCAGGCTATATGTTCTACATATTTGAATGTGGACAAATATGGATAATCAAATAGATTTCAAATCACTTCAAAAAGCCTAATTTATAAACATGACAAAAAGTTTATACCTTGTAAATAAAGAAATGTATAATTACACAAATCCTGGTCCTAATGACGTAAATCTGAACACCAGGCTTGTTATAAATGGTATATATACGTAAGAGCTTTCTTTTCAACTGGTGAAGGTGGAGATGTGTTTATGTAGTGTTAAATCTGTCTTCAATCTGTGAATTTGCATGTGATGATCCCTACTAATAATCTCACCATTCTGAATGATATTCGGATATGTTTTGATTTGATCTTTTTATACAATAAGCATTACCTAATGAATAACGTATTCAGTAGTGATGTATCATCGTGGGCCTATATGTGATTCAGGAAACAAGAAAATATTTCTCATGGCAACTTCAACAATTATTGTGTCTAAATACTTTCTTTGTGTAGCACATTCTATGAACATTTTTGTTTCATAAAACTGTTGTTAAACAGAGGTGGGTGAACATTCCATTAAGATTTTGTCATATCACGGATGGTTGTATTACTTTGATATCCTATGGAATAGTTTCTCCTGTACATGTTGTAAGCCAGAAATAACTTTTTATGATGTTAATTTTGCTGCCTACACTCTAGGCAACATTGCATTGCTGTTTTCCTTAAGCACCCATAAAGACACTTCTTATGTCATTTTTACTGAAAAATTTATTCATTGGTACATATTCTTTGAATGTCTATTCCTTGACCTTACAAAGCTAAAGTATTGGTCTAAAATTCATTTTCTAAGACATGAAAGCAACAACTTTGCATATAAATTTGTTCTCTTCATTGAGTATATGTATAAATAATATGACATATTTGTAGAGTATGACAGTAAACTTGTTAATAAGGTGTTATATTTTGTATGCTATCATAAAAACTTCTTAAAGTGAATTATCCATTCCTATTGTATATTAAAAATTCTCATTGTCCATCTCCATCAGATCCTTCATGAATATTATTCTCTTCCAAAATATTAATTATAAGGCATGTAAATACAATATCCAGGAAAAGTGATTGTGATTGAGTTAGTAAAAAACATAACAGCATGTACGTAGTGCGTTTCCTCTTTTCAGCTACTTTTTTGTTGCAGCCCTCTAACCAACAGTCCCAGCCACAAGTGACCAGGGGTGACAACGGCAGCGCCTCAGCTCTAAATGGGGTGCCCCTTTTCCAACAGCCACGAGCCAACCCACAGACTCAGCGCTCTCATCCCCAATAATATGTGGCAGCGTCAGATTCGCAAGGACTTCCACGATGCACTACGCCTTGCCAGTTCCAGGTACAAGTGATTTTTGGAATTGACTTAAGAAATTCACTACATAGCTAGTAAATTAAGGGCTAAGAAAGGTATTTGTTTTTCAGGCATGTGTAATTCTCCTTAATTGACTTTAATGTATCTGAATTGTCATCTTTTATTTATTTAAATTTTTTGTAAGGAAACAGTACAGTACTTGTATTTCTTTTCAGTTTGTAAATAACTTTAACTATTATCTGTTTAATTTTAATTCTTTTTTCTAATAGAAAATCGTACAATTAACAGGAAAATCAATCTAAATCAGAAGGAATTTTGAAAGAGATCAGAAAGACAATTTTGAATCTTTGTATGAAATTTCATTTTTAAATTGCATTCTAAATAATTTGACCTTCATAAGTTTTTATTTCATTGCTTTATTTAATTGATATAACATCAATGTCATAACATTAATTATAGAGACATTATTTTTGAGAAGAATTACTTTTTTTTCAATGTAGGCCTAACTCTATTATGTGTTGTAAAATCATCAATAATGTTTATTTATTTTTTATTAAAGACAACAGTAGTGGTTTGGCCTGTACCATGAGCTACATATAGTAATAATGATGTAAAATTCTTAGGCAATGTTTTAAAATTTGTCATATTTAATTCTTTAAATATGTGAGCATATTCATTGATGATAGTGATTGTAATGATCAGGACAAATTACACTGGTACTGAATAAGGTGAAGAGAGTTCCTTGAAAGCAGTGGCGTATCTACAGTATGGCAGGCATGGCTCGTGCCATGGGCGCCACAAGGGGCGCTATTTAGAGTTTACCTCTAAAACAAATAACAACAACCTTGATTTCAAGCATCCCTACTGGGGCGCAAATTCTATGCTTGCCATGGGTGCCCGAATACCTAGATACGCCTCTGCTTGAAAGTATCATAACTTGTAATGTTCATTGTGTCCTGTTAGGAAAAATTATGCTTTCATTTATTTGTTAATTGTGTGCCCTAGTCTGTCAGAATGGACAGAGGGTACTCCTCAGTTGAATAATGTAAAAGGATTTTGCAGAGAACCCAGATGGAATAGTGCTATCATCCATCCTGAAATTCTTGTGAACCGCAATAGGTTTTTTCACTGAGTGAAAATGTATCTGTTAATTATTAGAGCAGCTAATCTTGATCATTGACATGTGACACAGATTTTTAATTTTGGGGCTTGTCATAAGTATTTGTTTGCCATCTTTGATTGGATGTGCAATATTTTTTTCTATTTCAATGCAACTTTTCTGCTAAGCACTAGCATCTTTGAGAAAGGAAACAAGCCACTGAATATTTCCACAGTACGTTTTATTATAAAAAAACAAAATGTTTGTAATAAAAACAATAATTTGTTCTCTTTACACATCTTTCTCTCTAACTTCATTGAACATCTCATACATGATGGGTATATTTTGTGCAGTGAAGAGAAATATTACTTTCTTTTATTTCTTCACTTATACTTTGTTGGAGATAAAGAAATTTTGATTTGTATGTGAAAACTTCATAATAATAAATTAAATAGTTATTATCATCATTTTTTTAAGTAGTTTTTTTTAAAGTAGTCTACTCTTGTTGCAGCTCTGTTTCTGGTAACAATATGGCTCCCTCCACCACTACAGCAGCCATCTTCATCTCTGGGCCTGCAGTGGCCCCTCGAGTGGAGCTCCCCATCCACAGCTATGTGTACCGTAACCCTTACTCTCTACAACAATCCCAGGTGGGCTCTTTCACGCTTTATATTTATGCTCTTTATTTACGGAAGTTTACTTCAAATGTAGCTGAGAATATTCTATTCTCTAGTGTTATCTTTAGCTTGTAATAATTTTTATAATCTAATTATTTTAAAAACTTTTTTCTTAAAAATATTTTTTATTTAAATATTTTTAATTTAGAAATGCCATGAAAACTTTGGGGTTAGACTGTGATCTCATCTGTGACAGATTGCATAGTGTTTGAGATGGGAATAAAGTGGTAGGTTATTTAAAATTAAAACAAAGTCTTTCATATTTTATAATTTTTTGGGGAGCATATGCATTTGTTTTCTATCTTGCCCTTTAACAAAACAATTAGTATTTTTATACGATTATAAGTGCCACATTTTAAAATCAGATATTAGTTTTCACTAAGTGTTGTGCTGTTATCTGTTTGAATATTTAAGACAAATTATATTTTAGAAATGGGTGTAGTGAATGTGGGGAAACATGAAATAAAAAGTTGTAAAGATGTATCAAGTGAATGTATTTAACACTTGCAGTTATCAGATGATGGTTTTAGTGCCGAATCCCTTACAGGATTTGTCTAGCATATTTCAGAACTTTACTTTTCTTGAGTCAATACATACAGTTAAGGTTGGATGTGGAAACCAGAGACTTTTTATACTGCAATTAGTAGGTGTCTTTTGTGAAGTTTGAAATTTTGTAGTGATTTGCAGGTCTCTTAACTCTGGACTACAGATCTACATCAAAGTATTGTCTCAGCAATATAGGTAACAACTAGGTTTTGAAGTTCAGTCATTTCTATTGGTACTTACCAATTGATAAAAATTACCATTACCAAAATAACTATTACTGGTACTGTAAGAACAAAGAGTTTCATCCTCCTGTAGAAACAATTATCTTTTTGAACATTGCTAGTGTTTTTGGTAATTACTGGTAATCACACTTTGTACTTTTGAATTAATGTGTCTTTGTTGGTAAATTTCAAACCCTACTAAAAACTCAGAAGTTTTTGTTGATGAATGTGTGAAACAAAAACAAAATTCATAGGTCCAACACATTCAACGCATGCAGCTGCAACAACAGCAGCAGCAGCAGCAGCAACAACAACAACAACAACAGCGACAGCAGCAAGAGCAGCAGCAACAATTTCAGCAGCAGCAGCCGAGTGGAGGGGGTAGCAACGGCAGCAGCCACAAGAACAAGGGCAGCAGCAGTACCAGCAGCAACAGCAGCAGCAGTGCCCCCACGACGCCCAGGGCGTGTGGCCTCATTGTGTGGGAGTCCTTCTCAGCAGGCTCCCAGCGGGCGCAGCAGCAGTTGGCTCAGCAGCAGCAGGTAAGAAACTCACAGGTAATTTCAAATGTTCAATTGGGTTTCTGTTTTGCTTCCTCATACATGGAGGTGTTGTTTTGATAGTAGTACAACTCCATTGTCACTCATTTCAAGATATTGAGCTCTATAAAGTAAAATGATTATAAAAAAATTGGGCATGGAGTTAGGCAAAAATTTTGTGTTTTTTCCTTATAAGATATTTACTTGTACAGATTAAATATTCATTTAATGTTACTTTTGAGGCACATTCAGTTTACTTCATCTTTCTGAAATCCTCCAGTTCCTACCTGCAGACCAGTGAAATAAGTGTGATTTATGCTTGAAATGAATGGATACAAATCAAGCATATCCAGTTTCTTCTCATTTTTCCTTTGCCGTGATTAAGCGGGATATTTAAGTTTTGAAAACATTAGTTCTTCTTCATCCGCTGGTGGTTTGTGTGTAGAGAAGTTTACCGAGTAGAAACCAATGTCTTGATTTAAGGTTTACTTGTTCATAATTATAAAAGACTTCTGTTTGACAAATCTAATCTATCTAATTTTTAGCCAGTTACAGACATCATTTTGTTCATTTTTCTTCTTTCTTGTTACAGACTTTTGAAGGTCTTTTAACACATATTATTTTCGTTCCTAATACCAAATCTGGATCAAGCTCTTTATCATCATATCACTGCAAATGCTATAAATATCTCAAAAATCACTCATCACAAGACTTATAGAAAACCACGTAGTCACACCACTGGAGTTGTACCACTATCAAAATAAATAGATTGCAATTTCCTGTGATTCACTTTTATTGTGATGAGCTTCTTGTCCACAGAAAGAACTTGGGAGTTCTATTATTTTCAGAATAAATGTATAACACTTGCACTGACCTGAAAATGGAGTTAACTCAATTTCTCAAAAAATGAGAGTTGTACCACTGTTAAAATAACGCCTCCATATGTATGTGTGTATAGACTATAATATGTAATGTAGAAGAGAAAGCGGAAAATTGATTTTGAGATTTCAGGGAAATATGTTTTGGACTCCCCTGATACCAAAAAAAGTTTTTTTTTCTCCCTCCAAAACATTTGTCTGTCCATTTTTAAACAACACCAATGCCTAAACTCTTCCTAGGAACTTTGTCAAAATGCATATTCTGTAGTAAATCTGCTCTGGTTCGAAGCCCTCTGATTTTGAAAGTTATTCTTTAAAGTTTTGCAGGTACTTCCTTATGAAGTTCCAAGAACATTTTCAAAATTTTCTTTATAATGGTTCCAACTTGTTTGTAAGAGTGGAGTGAAATATGCCTTTAAAGACGTCATAGGTACAAATTACACTCTTTAATTTTCGAAAATTGCAAAAGTTTGAAATTTTTGGACCACTATAAAAATAGAACATCCAATAAAAATTATTGTAGTTAGAGATTTTTTTCTTCAATTGGAATGTGATCTCAACAATTAATTCTTGCAAATTCTTGCAACAATTAATTAATATCATGCACATTTCTTTATAAATACTAAAAATTTTTGTGCAATTTTAAGGGAAAGATTTTCTCAAAAATGACTTCCAATTTTTAATTACACTTTCTGCATAGATGATGCTAAATGCATAGTATAACATGACAAACTCCATTTTGATGAATTCTTTTGATTTTTCAAAAATTTCTCAAATGTAATTGTTTTAAATGTATCTTGAGTAGTTAATATTTATTTTGTAGGCGTTCTGTACACATTATTGCATTTATGAGTACAAGTGCTTCAAATGATGTCTTATGAAGTTCCTTGAACATTTAAAACCTTTCTGTGAAAATTGTCTATCTTCAGAAATGCTGAAAATGATATTTTCTCAAAAACTGTTCCAAATTTTTGAATGAAAATTTGCCTGTGGTCCAGATTTCCTCTTTACTATTAGGGAATTGAGAAATGGAAAAAAATGTGAAGAAATTTTGAAATTTTTTTCTAAAACATATTTTCCTTAAAATCAATATCACACAAAAGTAGACCAAACCATTTTCTTAACTGACATGTGCTGTAAGTATTACGTTCTACAATGATTTCTGTAGAGTTAGGTAATTTTTAGAAATCTGTTTATTATTGAATGCTTTGTTGCTAGATTTTAGTGCTTGCACTCTTAATATGGAAAGAAAGTTTTCATAATGTTTCAGATACATAGATTCAATGTTACAAAACATATTATGTATACAAAGGTCAGTTTTAGTCATATTATTGCTTTTATCAAATTATTGTATTTGAAAACTGTAACACATTGACTGTCAAGTGATTTGACCTCATGAGACAGGAGAGCTCAGTACAGGTGAACCAAAGTGCAAGGATGCTGAGGCTATGCCCGTGAAACTCACGTAATACACAAATGCTTTCAGTTGTCTTTGAGATGTGGGGGGCATTCGAAACCTTGTACCAGATCAATGGTAGAAACGCTGAAGTGAGGTCAAGGAATGAATACCATGGCCAAATATATAAGGTTCAGTGCCAAGATAGGTCAATGCGATGTGCAACCTTCAAGAGGAGCAGTAAGTAAAAGGCTGTGAAAGGCCTTTGTCATCTTTTAAGCGTCAAAGATATTGGGAAAATATACAATAAGAGAAAGTTTGCACCATTCTGTAGCTCCACTTGGTTATTATTAATTTCTCTGAACAGAGATGAATAATTTCATTAAACACTTTCATAAATTGTAAAATATTCCTGAACGTTTTACAAATCCTAGTTGCAATTCATTTTTGGTCAAGTTCTGACTCTGACCAACATTTATGATTTTAAACAATATAATAATATAAGAAATATTAATATTGAGTTATTCAATTTATTTCATTATGATAATTATAATTTTAAAATGATGAGGCATATAATTGGTTGTGCCCCTACATTCACTGCTGGTTTTTCATCATGCACAATTTGTTTCAACCTTTTTTATGAAATTACATCTACTACAAGATATATGACATTATCCGTACTCAATAGAATAATGAGTCTTGTATATAATTTTATGTCTAGTCATGGAAGAGATTTGATAGAGTTGCAAGTTCTATTTCAATTTTATCTTTTAAAGAATTGCATTGTATTAATTAATCAAAATGATGCTGTACTACTTTGTGCATGTATATTGAGCGAACTATGTATAAATAAGTTTAACGTGCTGACATCTTCTTGAATAAACAAACAAATAAATAATAGAATAATTTATGTAATGGCAGTTTAAAAATAATTATTATTTGTTTTGCTTCATAATAAATTGTGTATTGTATTCATAATAAAATTTCAGTTGAATGATCCTGCACTTAAATTTTTTTTATGCTGATTTATTTATTTTTTGTCATGAAAAGAATAGCAAGTGATGTATTGTTATTTAGTTGAATTGTAATGAAAAATTCTGTTTATTCTAAATATTCTTTTATTTATAAATTATGATATTAAATTGCTAATATTCATTAATTAGAAATATGTTAAATAACTTCAAAATCTCAACCTTTTTTCCAGCTAAATATTTAATGTTTTCTTGGACATATTATCATTATAATAGTTGACTAAAAGACTTTTTGTTGCATTTTTGTGTTTTTCTAAAATAAATAAGTGATGCTTTTGGTAGCACTTTTTCTGTTGGCTTCTTTAATGCATAGAAAACAATAATTTTTTAATTTGCTTGGTTCCGGTAATGCAATGCTAGTTCTTCCATTAAGTCTTGTGCTTTTGCTCTTCTGTAGATATTGCATCATCAATCTCAACAGCGTCAGCAACGACAGCAAACACATGGGCTTGTCCCTAAAACATATGCCTTAGCAACTCAGAGGTCCTCTGCCCTCCAGCTCAAACAGCAAAATCAGCAGCAACAGCAGCAAACTCAGCAGCAGATGAAACTACAGTGGCAGGTACAAGGCAACAGCTGCTGTTGTTAACAGTCTAATCCCAAACAGATCTTTAGTCCTTATATTACAAGAATGTACAAATGATTTCTTTGTATATAGAAGTATATTTATGAAACATAAGTGTACATAGTACATGGTAATGGTAGCATGTGCAGTGTTTTAAGAAGTTGTCAACCACTTGTGTTTCTACTAACTTGTATCATTATTTGAACTTGGGGAAAATGGTCCAGGAGTTATTATGGACAGTCATTAATTTTTAGATTTATTGATGTGAATCAACAATTGAAAAACTATGTTACAACCAACATTTTGGAACTATGTTTTGTCTCTTGTTCAAGACTAAAAGAAACAAAATAATCATATAAGGTAAATACATCAAACAGGAATAAAATGTCCCCAGTAAATATATAAAGGATAAGTGTAATACTCTTGAAATAGGAAAGACTAGAAACAGTGCAGAAATTTAAAATTGTACCTAGTGCATGCAAACACTTTACCTCACATACATTGGAAGTATAAATATACACAATAAATTGTAATATATATGGAAGTTAACAGAATTGCCATGTCAAAAAGTAAGAAATACTAAAACACTTCCATTATGGAACTATACAAATCTAGGAACACAAGTGCTTGTCCATGTTTCAATTATGAATGGGAGGGTTTTGTAGACAGTACAGAGGAAAAACAGTCACTTGAGACAGCAAGGGCAGAAGAGATAGGTAGAGAAGGTTGATAGGGAGAGTATAAAGATAAAGCATTGAAAGAGAAGGTTCGCGCAGGTAACTTCCAAATTTCTATAAGTGTCTATTGATTCTCATAAGTAAAGTATCATAAATACTAGAAATTTGTATACCTACTTTCAATTATAGCATTCACTGTTTTATGCAGCTCTATATATGTATGTTCTCCAATGTCAATGTAGGGAAAAACCTTTCTCTGTGGTCCAAAATATTTACATTCTCAAAGTCTATTTCATGATTATGATTAAATCAGTGTTGTGTAGGGGAATTTTCTCTATTTTGCGTTTCTCTAATGTTATTCTTATGTTGTCTTATTCTCATACTGAGTTTCCTTTTTGTCTGGTGTATATATTTTAATTACATCCTTTGTATGAGATCCAATGTACAATATCTTCCTGTTGTATTTTTGGTACTTATCTTTAATATTAACTAAGAGCTTTTTGTGTTATTTAAGGTCACATGAACATCTAGGTCATTAGCAACCACTATTGGTTTTAACATTATGGGTAACTATAAACTAGATGAAATGATATGGTGATGATGGAGGGGTGGAAAGATAAACACAAACTCACCCAAGCCCGAGGTCGGTCTCAAACCCGCGATCCTTTGAAGTCCTTTTAAAGGCTTTCTAAATAATTTTGAAAAAACTGATAGAACTGGCCTGTAGTTGCTCATTTCTGTTTCTCTTCTGTTTATATATAACAGGTTAACATTGGCCATTTTAAAACGATCGGGGAAATTTCTGGTTCAAAATGACAAATTAATTCATTGTGTAACATTTTAGCTCCCCTAATCAGTGTTCTGTTGTTCTGTTTGTAACAATTATAGTTAGTTTTGAATGGCTCAGTTATATTTCCTTCTTTCATAATTTTACGGATAATTCTTAGTTTCCTGCTAGATTCTTGGACAATCTCAAATAGTTGATCAATTTTTGATCACATGATTCACAACTATGAGTTGAGAAAGAAATGTAGATCCTGGCTAAAGTTTCAGTTTAACACTTTAATTTATATGAACAAACTCGTTCATTTGGCATTAGAACTGAGTGTTTTCTAGTTTGAATATTTTCCAGGAACATATTGAGTTATTACCTTCTTGATTTTTGACACTAGCTAAGCAGCTAGTTCAAATTCAGCCCCTGTCTGAGGAATTCTGGTAGCTAAAAGAATTCTAACAGTCAGCTGCTCTGATTAGAACTTTTCCGTGGTTTCTCTGATCACTACTTGTTGAATGACCTTCCCCTCCATGAGAGGAGCTTGGAGCTTGCCTTGGCTGGGGTGGTGCCTCCTGGATGGGGAAAGCCACAAGCCGAAGTGGAGGAGCACTGCCACCTACTGAGATGAGGCATTCGCTTCTCTAATGACCACATTCGTTGGCACACCAGTAGTCTGCTTTGTAGAGACTATGAACACCCCTTTTCTTATTGATTAAATGGCTTGTGTATTAAAGAGGCAAAGCGTGCTTTTGCTTGAGAAAGTTCTTTCCCTGGCAGCGTGGAGGGGCCGAGGCATCAGAGCTTCACTGATGAGTTTCCTCTCAGTTCCAGATGGCGCCGCTGCAGTTCGTTCCACGCGGCCACACTGCCCAGGCCTCCTGCTCACCCCTCGTGCAGATCCAGCCGCAGCAGGTGGGAAATCCCTTTGAGCACACCGGTGCAAGACACTTTTCCGTTCACGCCCTAAAGGGAAAACATGTTCACTGAACATGTATTCCAGATATTGTATCTCAAAATTTGAGATTCTCTATGTCACACTCTTGCTGCTGAGAGGGGCTACCCCCCAAAATGTGAGAGAAGATCCAATTTACTCTAATACTTACGTATTTTGTAGATTCCAGTTAGATTTGATAGATGCTAAGAAATAGACAGCTAGTCAGACTGTGTGTGGCAAATTGTATTCGTCTCTGCCTAATTCAGATGCGCTTTATCAATGAACAGAAGTGTTTAAAAAGTGAAAGTGCCAATCATTACACCTGTGTGAAATTCTGTTTTTGTTTCGAGACATTTGTTAAAATTGGTGCGGTGTGACACCAAAGGGATCTGCACTAGAAAAACATTTAGAGTCGATGCCTTCCTTTGCACCCCCCAACCTGGTCAGTGGTGCATGGAAACCTGGTGTGCCAAGCGCAGGAAGCCTGTGGCGCAACCTGGCTCCCAGCCTCCTGTCAACGGCAAGGCATGGCATTTTTGTGTGGTTGTCGCTAGATTTATGCAGCATCAAGTCAATCTTTCTGAAGTGACAGTGGGGGTTGGGGTGGGGGCACTCACGATATCATAGGGAGTCCTGTTTTAAATAAATCTCATGGACTCCCTTAAGGTAATATTGAAATGCTTTAGAAATCTTGGTATGCCAGCAAAACTGAAACTCATTCAGTTCAATAAATGGAATGCTGTATGGAACTCCACATGTGTTTGGGAGACATGCTGCGCACAAGTGTCCTCCACCTCACGCCTGCGGATTTCGAATTTGATGACTCTGTGACAGTAGTGGAACTCTTAGCCCCATCTTTAGCGACAACGCATTTGTGTGGATTGTCGTTGACGGGCGCTGGCAATAGAGAGAGTGAAACGGGCCGACCTGTGTGCGCAGACGCAGGCGCAGCTGCTGCACGTGGTGCACCAGCTGCACCGCGCGCAGCAGGCGCAGCAGATGCAGAACGCGCAGGTGCTGCACCTGACGCAGCAGCTGCAGCGCGTGCAGCAGCAGCAGTCGCAGTTCCCGCAGCTGGCGCGCCTCACGCAGCAGCTGGCGCAGCTCTCGCTCTCGGCGGCGGCGGCGGCGGCCTCGGCCACGGCCTCGGCCCCGGCCACGGCCCCCAGCGCCTCTGCCTCGGCCGCCGCCCCGCGCCAGCCCCAGCCCCAGCCCCAACCCCCCGCGCCGCCCCCGTCGCCCGCCCCCGCCCCCGCCGCCGACGCCGCCCCGGCCCCGGCCCCGCCGCCCCCGCCTCCGCCCCCGCCTCCGCCCCCACCACCCCCAGCCGCCGCCGCCGCCTTCGTGTGCCCGCGCTTCGCGACCGCCGCCCCCATCGCCCTCTGCCCCGCCGCGCGCTTCCAGGTAAGAGGCAATGATGGAACGCGAATTTCGGCCATTTTGAATACCCCCTCCCCCTCTGTAAAGCAGTGACGGATCCATGCCCCCCCCCCCCCCCCAACGCCTAGGGTTTTCGTTTGTTACGTTCCTGTATATGACAGAACTGATTTAAATATTTATTTATATTAAAATTATGTAATTATTGAAATAATAATAATAATAATGTATATTATCATATCCATACTACAGAAATAATATACAATATAATAAATATGTTTATTATTTAACAAAAATCTATGATGACCCCCCAAAATGATTGATTGCATCTGCCTCTGCTGTAACGCACCCATAATGCACACTTCAACCCCCCTAAATAATTATGTAATGCTTGCAACAACAACCCCCTTGTGAATGCTAGAAGTAAAAATAAGTTATAGTACAGTAAAAACAATTTGTTTTTAGTTTATTTGTGTTTTATAAAAACTTATGATAATTAAAGTCGGAAATAGTTGGTGATGCATACTGCACGTAACAGTAAGATTGGGGGCAAAGTTTAAATGAAGGAAGGACGCATGGGCAATACAATTTCCGATCATAAGCTATGCACAAGCCATCGTTGAGGGCACATGGACGAGAGTCTAATGCACCAATTTAAATGGATTCCAAAATATATTACTGATAAAATTTGAATATTTTTTTGTGATCTTACAGATTCAATAAAAAAAATGATAAAATAATTGTATTTATTGTAACCACTTCTAATAACTTCATATTTTAAAACAAATTAATTTGTTAACGTTTTAAAGTAAAACAAAAAAGGAAGAATTTAACCAAATGTTGAAAAATGTAAAAACTTTAAATATCAGTATTATGTAACAATAAACAAATACCCCCCTGCCCCTATGTAATGCAGCGTAACACCACCTCTAACCCCCTCCCCCCTGTTTAGTATTATATAATTTATGGACGACCCCTTACCTTAAATGTTTTTTTCAAATGAAGTATAATTGATTGAGATATTCCACTCATTGCCATGCTTTGGGCAACAGGCAGGCGGGCAGGCGCAGGCTGTGGCAGGCAGCCAGCCCCTTGTGGTGCAGGCCGTTGCGCACCTCCCGCAGCAGCAGCAGCAGCCCCCGCAGGCAGCAGAGGCCCCCTGCGGCCAGGGCTACTCCCTCTGGCAGACGCCTCTCTAGGGCAACAGAGAAGAGAGTTGCATTCGGAATTGAAACTTGATTTTTCATACGTAGTGCGTTCAGTAGGTTTCGTCAATTTAATTGCAGTGTCTACATAGAGTTTTGTACTTTTCATTTCACTTCATCAAGTTAATTTCCTTCAGTTGAATTATATCATTGAACCAGTCTAAAATAATGTAAAAAAATATTTCAATGCTTTTTGTTTTCTGCAATTAGGTTTTAAAGTTCTTCTATTCAATAATACATTCAGAGTAAATGATATTTTAATATTAAATTATTGTAAAATAGTTTTCCTTTTTTATATTGTTGATTTCCAGTGTAACGTTATCAATATTTAATTACGTTGTAATAAAATCAAAAAGTTTACAAAAATCATTTAGCTGTTGAATCAAATATCTCTTCAAGCTGCATGTTGACAATGGAAAATAACGGTTTTTTGCGTAAGTAGATTTTATGGATGTAAATGATTAAGTTTGTAAGTGTAGGAGCACAAATTTTCTTTAGAAAGTTTTCATTGAAGTTATTCACTGGAAACAAAGCTGTTATGCTTGTATTATTGTAAGAGGGAGACATAATATTTCTCTTTGTTATGAATCTCTGAGGATACTTTTTGTTTATCATGTAAAAATATTCTCTAGTCATTATTACATTTCCAATTAGTTTAGTATCCTTTGTGATTCCTGTCCCATGAATGTCTCAATTATTTTTCTTTCTCTCTTTTATGAAATGTACATCTTTCAAGAAATATTACTCTAGAATTTGTGATATTTTAGAAATATTTCATCAATAATGAAAATTAATATCATTACAAAAAGTACCTGAAGTTAAATAATCGTTAATGAAAACATTAATAACAGTTTTGCATGATTTCAATTCAATATCATGGTTTTGTTTCATTCATAAAGAAAGTGTTCTGCTGTTTATTTTAATGACAGTTAATGAACTGATTATAACAAATGTTTCATCATAAGTAGTTTGCATTTGCCATCATCATGAAACTCATTGCAGAGAAAAATCAGAAATATTGAAATGGTTGGAGTGAATTATTGTATTATTTTGAAAAGTCTCTTCGGTTTAACGAAATGTTTCATTCTTAATTCTGTATTACTAAATTTTGTTGAGAAGAAATACATTGTACATTTTAGAAATAAATAAAAGCAAATATTACACTTGAAATATAATTTATATTGTTATTAATAATTAAATATAATATCAAAATAAGCATTGTATCTAAATAAGCTTAATGAAATACATCACTTTCTTTATCAAGCATTGTTTATTGTAGTTTTAATGTTTCAAAATGAAAGAATATCTAATTAATTACTTCAAAAACTTTTAAGGTGCTATATATAATTCAATTTTTAATGCAACAAAAAGAGTTCTAAATGTTGTCATCAAGGACCAAAATGTAAATAAGTTCCCTTGCTAAGAAGAATTCGTTCCGATAGGGATTAAAAATAATTATTGGCAAAAAGGGTTTATAACTACATAATAAACTAAAATATTATTAATAAGAATATTTTTAAAAATGGATTACCAGTTGTAATCCAGGCGACCACTCGCGTTCCAATCTTGGGCGCGACCACCGAAGGGTTATAGGTCCTGCCAAGGCATCCACTTCACAAACACGTGAAACGGTGTAAACGAAACCATTGACGAAGGAGCGTTCGAAGCGGCCCCTCCGTCTTTGTCTGAATCTCGATTTGGATGACAATATACGCAGAGGTGATAAAAGTCATGGGTTACCTAATATAGTGCCGCCGGACCTCCTTTTACGTGGCAAAGTGCAGCAACTCGACGTGGCATGGACTCAACAAATCGTCGGCAGTCCTCTGCAGAAGTGTTGAGCCGTGCTGCCTACAGCCGTCCGCAATCGCGAAGGTGTTGCCGGTGCAGCGTCTGTTAGGACTGGGTTATTTCTAACGCTTGCAATTTCCGAAAATCCAGAGTTCAATGAAAAAGGCCTACGCCGTTTGTAGTCCATTGCTCTATCTGTGGAAAAAATTGAAGCCGATTTTGAGAAAAAGATGTAAATTGCTTGAACTTCAAACAGAAATTACTTAAAACTATTTCCTCTCTCCCAAAAAAAAAAAAAAATGTACATGACCTTATTTCAACATCTCATTTTTTTAAAAGTGTTTGTTGAAAAAATCTTCTTTCTTCAATATTGTACTTTTGCAATGTTAATTTTTTGTTATTTTCGAAAATATGGAGTTCGACAAAAATGGGACCAGCACTATTGTTTACCATTCTTCACTACATACGAGTTAAAGTTTACAGAAAAAAAATTGGAGACGTTCTTGAGCGTCTTATTTCATCCAAAATTGCGAAAACGCATTTTCGAAAATTTGTACATGACATTTTATCTATGACCTTCTTCTTTGAACAATATATTTTGTTAAGGAAAACATCTCAAACTTCAATATTGTGGTTGCAGAAAGAAGCCGGAAAAGATTTTGAAGTTTTACAATTTTCGAAAATTCAGAGATTTTAACGAAAATGAGACTTGCGCCAATTTTTTAAGCGTTCCTATCCGAGAACAAATTTAATATAAACATTTGTGGAGCCGTTTTTGATAAAAATTTTGCGAACTTTGAGGCTTCGTATTCAGTATCCCAAAAATCAAAATTAGCATCCGTTTCAAATTTGCGGGGCCTCGAGTTCACTCAGAGCGATCGGGGAATGTCAGCTTTGGAGGAAATCGTCTGGTTTTAGGACAGACGTTTGAGCCGCCAATCGATTTTTCTGTATCAAGGACTCGCAAAACGTCCTTACTACATGTGTTATAGGAAGTAATTTATTAGAACTTGTAAATAAAATAGAAGAAATCTTCCTAATGGTCAGTTATATTTGTATCAATAAAAACGTATCCACTGTTTTTATGCCAATTATTTATTGGCAATTAGCATGACGTTTCATAATTTGATTGGTTACATAGTCAGGTTTCTGACGGAACTATTTTCCTCTGGAGTTACATCAGTGAAATTAAATTGGTAAAACAGTTCGACGACACTGTGAAACTTTTCCTTATCACCTTACTAGATGTGTGTGTGTGTGTGATATTGCAGAATGATGTGATTATACAACGCTCAGCCATTCGGCTTTTCAGTTGCGAGGAGCAAGCATTTTCTGACGAAAAATATGCGAAGGGGGTAGCTAAGGCGACCTCCCTGTAACATAATGGTGGAGTACCAGTATCTGAGTGCAGAAATACATATTGTTGACTGGTATTGGGAGGAAATGTGCTACTACAGAATTCTCTTCTTTTATATTAGTGTAGTGCATAATGAAGTTACAGATATTGTTTGACTGTTATAGACAGTGCTTGATATAGAGATATACTCTTTGGTGCTTGATTTATAAAATTGTAGGCACCGGAACGCGCCCCAAATTAATTTTAATAGGAGTAGTTATATAATTACAATATAATTTAATAATTATTTCCGAGGTACCGGAACGCCGTTCCGCCAGAAATCAAGCCCTGGTTACAGAAATCTGCTTATTCTGTACTGTGCAATGCACAATGAGTACAACGATTTTCTTAGAAGTGTTTTAACTGTTAATTACAACAGACCTGATTGCAAAGCAACAATTTGTATTTCAGTTGGGTACAAGGCATGTTTTGAATTGAATGTAGAAATTAATTTCGTGAAAATTATAGACGCGTGCTCCTTCAGTCGGGAAATCCGACATGTGATTATCGTTCACAGAATATCACGATCAAGAATGTCATCATTAGAAGCAAGGTCAATATGACGTGTTCGAGGTGGAATCGAACTCCAGACAAGACAGTAGAGAGCCATTGCGCTAACGGTTGCGCCACCAAAACCCTATGTGTTTGCTGGTTCACTTGGGAGCTACCTTCAACTTGTGTTTGAGGTTGTGGTTCGGTTGTCCACCGCCAGTCCACCGTCGTTTAGAGTAGTTCTAACAATCTCCACTAGGCTTCCCTGTTCCAGTTTGTAATTCTGCTACTAGAGAGGTCTGCAGAGCACGAACCAATCACGACGCTACGGACCCGTACGGACCCCGGAGCTTACTCCAATTGAAACGGAGTGACTTCCAGGTGACTTCTGTCATCAACTGCAGTCATCTGTGCGTCGCAGCTAACGATGACAGAAAACGATCTGCCAGAAGTCACTATTTAAATTGAAGTATACACAAGCGTAAGTTGGGAAAGATCATGGTTTGATTTATTACTGGAGTATATTTCTGGGACTAGCACCTGCAATGCTGTCTCCATAGGAGTCATTCTATAACTGGGTATTTACGTCAATATTTTCGCACTGAAATGTTAACCATAGAACCAATTCTTCTACGTGTTAACTGTGAAATAGTATCTACCGAATGTTATTTAGAACACATATGTTAATGAAACTCAATCGTGTCGGTTTAATTGGATTTTAGACTATACTAGAGATGTTTTTTCAAAGATTCAATCCAAAATTTGCGGAAAAAATATTTCCATTAATTCTAACAATTTAAACATTATAACTTTTTATTTAAATTTTTAAAAAACAGTTAATATTTTCATGTTTCAGTATAAGACTGAAAAAAAACGAATTATTTCAACAAATGTTGTAACACTAAACCCCTCTTCCCCTACGTAAAAAACCTGCCTCAAAAACCTCTCCCCTCTCTTTAGCGTGAAATAATTTATGGGCGACCCCTAAATTCTTTGCACAATACCTCTAATTAATCTAAAGACCTGAAATTACGTCAATTTAACAGAGCCTTAGCTTAATTAGAGGCAATGTCATATTCAGAATATCTTCGGATGTCAAGTCGAAGAACTTGCTTGGATGTACTTGAATGCTCTATATAAAAACGCGTATATCGCGCGTACGAGTGGAATGTGCACATGAAGTACATATCATGAAAACTGTCAAGGGTGAAGATTGAAGCTAACTTGCAGAGCTGACTTAAGAGAACCTGTTGTCGTAGTACTTGGTACAAAAAAGTGTTCGTCTTTGTTCATCACAACTTTTTGCCATCTGCCGCTACGAGGGGCGCCCCTGGCAGCCGAATGGAGAAGCCAGCAGACAGCTGAAGGGCCGCCATGTTGCAGGCGATTGTGTACAAACAATTGCGCTCTTGTCAGTGTGTTATCTTGTAAGGAAGGACACCATCTTTACCCAAAGTCATGTGAATCATTCTTTGCAATTGCGTGGACAAATTGGCGTGTTCAGAGGCTTTTGTGCTGATCGTGCACTGCTTTAAATGTGGAAGGGTCGACGCCGATAGGTTATTGCTGACAAGTTAACGGCATATCAAGGACGTAGCAAAGGAGCCCATTTAACAAATTTGTCATGTCGTTGTCAAATGTCATACTACTTAGCCAAATCGCCGGCTATGCTATCGCGTTGATTTTGTCATTATGCATTACGGTTCCTATGAGTTTACATCAAGATGAATTCAGGTATGTGAATCAATCTTATTGAATGTTGACGTACAATGCAAGGACCTTTCTAAGAACTATCAGAATTTCAGTTCTGGCGTTTGCTTAATTTCATTACTTCCCTCTATAATTAATAATAGATGATTATATATTTTTTAGCTGAACTGACTTACAAGCCTATATTTGGTTATGTGTTGCAGAGGGCATTGCCTTCTGTTTTCGACTGGTGAGTGGAGAGAGGATGATGGGCAGTTCCTTGTGAAGTGGGCGTCTCAGATCTATTGCAATTATGTCATCTTTGTGGGCGTTGTTTTGTTTCTCGCAGCAGCCGTGCAATTGTATCGAATGGCTGTGTTTTTGCACAAAGGAACTGACAGGTATTTCCTTTTCATTAATTGAGTTCCTTGAATACCATTCATCATTTTTTGTCGTCATTAATAAACATCATTTAAAGCTTCTTGAAAATGTTCATTTATGCTGTTATTTGTTGATACTGGTAGTTATCGAATATTTTTTGTACTGCTGTATTTTTCTATAAAATTACTTTGACAGTAGTCAAATGAATTAGTGAATGACTCCTGCTGTGTTGTGTTATAGCTCATTTGTGTCGGCATTTGTGGATGTGATTGGCAACATCTGGCTGTCAGTGGCCTCGTTAATTGCTGCCCTCATGGTCACCCTTGGCTTCCTCACATGGTGCGAGGACATGACTGAGAGATTCCCCTCGTGAGTACCTGCTTGAGTTCCCATGGTTGCTGTGGGGTTTTGGATTCTTAGCGTCTGTTCTGTTAGAAAACATTATCAGAAGTATGGATTTTCTCTCTTAATGACTGTGTCTGTGAACGCCTGTTTCTTCTATCCCAACCAAATGCAAACTGTGTTTGTTGAAATGAGAGGGTTTGTAGAGTGCTCTTGAGAAGATTTTGTGTGGGTCTGTTAAAATCAAAGTAGCTCAATGAAGAGTTTCCTGTCAGTCGAGTCCAGGCAGTGGCGAGTCTAGGCAGGATAAATGCCCAGGGAGCCTAAAAATGAGGAAGATAAAGAAGTTCGTTATGATGTAAAATTTGTGATTAAATTGAGACCTGCAACAAATTTGTTAGTCATTACTTAATGATAATTTAATTAAACTTTACTTCATAAACTTATTTTTGAATGTGTATTTTGAATATGTTTTGAATGTGTTTTTGGGAGATGGCCCAAAATGGCCTCCCTCTAGCAGTGCTCTGAGGGTGAGGCCCAAGAGCTGGAGCGAGGAGCGGGAGGGAGCCAGGAGCGATACTTTTATGTGCTTTTGTGAAGAAACCTCCCTGTATTTGTCTTGGTAAAAAATTAGATGAAAATAACTTTTGTTTTTTAATTACTGCAAACTGTTGAAAATATGAGTAAATTTATGAAAAGGAACCTAGAAAGAAATGAAAATGCTTAAACATTTACGACTTTCTCCTTCAAAATCATTTAATATGCGGAAATGGATATTTCGATTGCAACTCTTATGTCTGGTGCATATTTTAATGTTGGAATAGACAGTATTTGTTGGAACAGACAGTTGTCACTTCTTATTTGATGCAGGTGAGGTAATGTAGGATTTTTATTTTTTATAGCTTCTGTCCAGGAACTGATTTGGGATTATTCTTGATGGTTTCAGTTACATTGAACAGGCACTATTAAGCATTTATAAGATACAGGTCCATTTCCAGGTTGAAATGGTGGAAAAGAAATTTTTAGGCAGTGTAAAGAGGTGTTTCTTGATGTAAAGGTGTTGGTAATTAATTTTGAGTGGCTATTCTAAGAAAGTAAAATAGATCTTTCTTAAAATTCTGAGATCTATTCATTATTAGTGCAGATTGATCCTGAAGTTTGTTTGAATGTCAGGGTTGTTGGTTTGTTAGCATTGAATTTTCTTGAATGTGGAAGAGAAACATTCCAGTTACAAATCAATGCAAGTCACTTTATTAGATTATTGCTGATCTACACCTGAGAAAAGAATCAGTAAAACTATACTGTGATTTATTCTCATCTTCCTCTGACAGGTCATCAGTTGTTACGGTGCCATCCAATTGGAACCTGTCACGTCACTGTGGTGGTGTTCAACCTTCCAATTGGATGACACGTAACATCTGATTTAAGTCAGAGGCAGCTTTGAATAAATCCAAATTCAGTGAATGGCCACTTCGAATTTTTTGAATTTGGTAGTTATGAATATCTGTTAGGTGAACATTGTTACATTCTCAGCTTAGTGAAGCTTGAAAAAAAGGTTCTCACAATAAAGGCTGGTTGTGGTCTTTTAGGTATATTGCTCTTTAATATTATTATTTAGAAAGTTTACATGTATGCATGTATTTATATAAGTGTGTTTTGTGGGTGGGATTAGAGTTTGAAGGTTAGACATTTTAACTTGTTGGTAAATATCAGAATACAATTTGTGATTGACTTTAATAACCTACAATACTTTTATTTTTAATTAAGATAGCGTAACAAACAAAAGATACTTTTACAAAAAAAAAACTTGTACAAAATTCCTTTTATTGAACAAAACCACTTTTTTAAGATAACAAAAAAATGTTAAAATAGTTCTTAAATGCTATGGAAAAAATAGTACTATAACCTTTTTGTGTCCACCAAACGTGTAGGGAAATTTGATTTTAATAAAGCATAAATTGTCTAATGTCTTTTTGGATAAGCATGACCCTTTCTGTGAAACACAGCAAAAGCTCTTTCTAATCCAACACACAGATTTAGAATGGGGATGAAATAGAATGTAATTACTTGTTACAACCTAAAATGACTGAAGTGAACTTTCATTCTAAACAGTCAAAGGTTTGATGAAAAATGGTTGCGACAGGTGCTCTGAATGAATTTAATTTTGTTTCCAAAGACACTAATAGTTATTTTGCAAAGTGTGCAAACTGGCATTTGCAGGTTCCAAAAGTCTGCCTTTGGACCCCCAAGGTGGGCCGACATGCTTTGAAGATTGGAGACAGACGGTGCTGTGTGTTTCAGGTGCGAGGTGGCTGCAGGCAAGCAGATTGACGAGAAAGACGGCATCGACACCACCCACTTCTACATTGAGATGGGCACTGCCCAGTTCGGCACGTGGGCTTCCTTTGCCATCTGGGTGGGGCTGTCGGTGTGCGCCCTCCTGAAGCTGTGTCGCTACCACCAGTTGCAGAACCTTAGAGCATCCATGTATCGTGAGCGCCAGAAGCTCATCAATGGGGGAGGACCAACATCCTCTACAAGCACCACAAATGTACCAACGAATGGCGAAGTGAATGCGGAAGCGGGCGAGAAAGGCCCCCAGGACACGGAATGAGGCTCTGGCGATGTGCACAATGCGTTTGCGTATTCCAGGGAGGAACGGGAGGGGAGCATGTTGCTATTATTGTTACTGTTAGTTATTTTTAGTGTGAAGAAATCCTTGATAGCTCAAGAATGTTTGTTTAGTCATATCAAAGAGGAGCCATTTTTCTTTGAAGGAAATTTTTCATTAGGCTATAACATTTGTGAATTTTAATTTAGTGAAGAATATTGGAATGCTATCAGTAAAATCATCCCACATATAAGTTTATTTATAAAGTAATTTTATGATGTAATCTTACGTTGTTGGTCAAAATAACTAATTATGATAGAAATATATTTTTGTGCCTTGTGATGTCAAGAAATTGGCAATGAAAGATGGTAACATTGATTACTGAATGAAAAGGAGGCAAAAGAGATTGCATTGATTTTTGTTTGTTGCTGTGGCTTACTTATTTTCATTCCAATCTTTCTCTTAATTGCAGTAATTAGTTTTGGGCAATGTAATTCCTTGCTGGTAGCAACTTTTAATCTCGCTTTTCACATCTTCAGATACAAAGTTCTCTCTGCAAATGTTTTATGTATACAAAGTGCTCCTGATTCCTTTCTGTTGAATTATTTTAAGAATTAAGTTATGTGTTTAAAATTGTGAAAACGCAATTAGAGGAGCCTAAGTACAAGAATTGAGTGGTTTGGTTGATAGTTCACACTTCCAATGTTCCATATGTTGCTTATATATGTTTCTGTGTGAAATTAGCTTTAGGTGCTTGATTTGTTGTTTTGTAGTGTAGAGATGCCCTTTCCTTCAACTGCTTGTGGGGTGTGGAGTATCTGCCAATGGGGACTTTCTCTTTAGAAAATAATTTTCCTACCATGAGCTGATGGCAGTTCCTAGTCTCTTATGCATTGTTATTGTCTCTTTGTCACAAATACTCACCAAGGAATTGCAGTAAACTATGAAGACTTTATTTGTTCATATCAGCATGAACATGATTAAGTAATCTCTTTTTTGTGGTGGATTGCACCAAATCAAAATGTGATGTGTGTCCTAACACAGTTCTGTATTATTGTATTGTTATAGAAAATATTTTTAGCGATGTTTACATAACCTCTTAATATTTTGTAATGTTTTCATATATTGTAATATAGTTTGCTTATGTATGTTTTTAGCTTGTTATGTATCCGTAGAAACATAAAGTTGGGTGCACTGCAATGGTTTGTGTTATCAGTAAAGAAACTTTGCTGTTTGTAGAGGTTTTGTCGTATTCCACCATATTACATGTTTAGGCCTGTCATTTCCACTGACAAAAGAATCAAAATTTTCCATCCTCTTGCTCACCGTCGAGATGTTGAATAGTGACTGAAGAAGATGAATAATGTGTTTGTTGCTTCCTGCCATTCCGCTTCTGCACTTCCTCAACTATTGCTCAATTCCTACTTTTATAGGCAATTCTATGTTCTCAGAATGTGCCTGTTTCAATAAACTATTTTGCTTTGTTGGTTTATTTTGAAATGTTTCTTCAAGGATGCAATTATTTTGCAAACAGTTATTAAGAAGCGTAGTAAAGATTAGGCAAATGAGTCCCTTGTTTGTAAATTTCTTAGTAAGTCTATACAACAAAATCATCAACATTTACAGTGTAGGCCTTTTTGCAAGTTTCCTTTAATTTTTCTAGTATTCCCTTGGTTATTTCAAAGGTGTTTCTGGCCTTCTCGTTCTTTTCTTGGTCTGCTTAGGGAGTCTTCTTCCACTTGACTTGTATTCGAGTACTTTTCTTGGGGAAACAAACAGTCCAACCTAACCATTGATGTATTGACAATCACTTTGCAAAGGCACATTGTGACCACTCTTGACATCTCTGTGCCATTGTATTTCAGTTACATGAGGTGCAGTTTCATTCTTTGGCAACTCCATGTGCCAAAAAAATCCACGATGGGCAGCTAAGTTACTGGAGGGATTTGAAGATCAGTGCCTTTTGCAAGATCAGAGTCATTTCAATGATACAATAAGTATTGTCATTCTGCATATCATACTTAATTCCATGTTCCTGTGAAATACAAAACTAACATCCAGTTTTGTAACATCATATTCTTTTGACTTAACTCCTTTTTCCTGCCATCCCAGAAATCCCAACTGTGAAGAGATGTTGTGCTATATTGCCTACTTTTTAGTATTTGATATGAAAGAGCCAGTCATAAATGGTCCACAGTGGCAGCAGATTCCTGGCAAATATATTTTTACAAAACTCTTGTGACTATTTCTTCAATTTGAACCCTTGTTAAATATCTCTTTGGTGAGCCAGTGGCTGGGAATTTCTTGATTTGTTTATTTGTGAAGATATCAGGAATTTGCAAATACAGGATAGAACCTCATATATGATAAAACTATATTGTTTCACAACCTATGTTGTATAATAATCCCATTTTATAACAGAGTTAGTATGTATCTGAACATTAATGTTTTTAAAAAAATATATAATTTTCCAGTTTTGATTCTTGAGAGAAAAATATTTTTTTCTACTTGTATTTGGGTCTAATTGTCCAGAAACATTTATGTATTGAAAATGAAATCCATGGAAAGAAATACATTCTGGTCTTAAATTCATTCAAAAGATCAGTGCTCCTCCATTTGATGCTGTGTTTTGTATT
This sequence comes from Acheta domesticus, assembly GCA_031308135.1. Classification (NCBI taxonomy): domain Eukaryota; kingdom Metazoa; phylum Arthropoda; class Insecta; order Orthoptera; family Gryllidae; genus Acheta; species Acheta domesticus. The sequence continues at coordinate 36,450,198 of JAHLJT010002630.1, forward strand.
ATGAACGTAGTTTTGGGGTTTATGTTTACCGGAAATAACTATTGAAATGATGTCAGCTTCCTTGTGTAAACATCAAAGTTCATTGAGTTACTTTGTGAAATAGAAATTGAAGGATGAAGTGTAGAGAAGCCTATTCTTCACTGAACCAGACTGACTGAAATTCAATTTATTATAAAAGTGTGTAAATAATTGTAAACATATGTGTTTTAAGATGCAATATGCAATATCGTTATTTTCTCATCTTCATTCTGTAAACTAGATATGTTCCAAACAATAGTTTATTGTGTACGTAATTTTAAATGTAAGAAGACTCCCATTATCAAGAGAGCTTGCTTTATATATTAAGCTGCAAAAATCTCACTAAACTGTGTAATTGGATCTCTAAACTTATGCACTCTTTTTCTCATTTTTATGAATTTGTTGTTCACCACCTTGGTTCACTTTTCGTATAAGGATTCATATGATGCATATTGCATTGTGAAATTTGTTTCTAAATAAATTCATACCATCCATGAAAAATAAAATATTTACTTGCTTTTTGCATCATACATTGTTTCTGAACGCTGAAAGGAGGTGAGGCATTATTTCTCAACTGTAACACAATAATATTTATTGAAAATGGTATGAAGGGATGCATGTAAAATTCTGCATGTCAAAAGGGTTTTATACTTCTATTTTCATTTCTAATTAAAATAAATGAAAAATATTTGTCCATGTTTCATAGTATTGGAGTGGGGGAAAAGTGCATAAATGCTATAAATCATAATTGTGTGTCTGTTTCTGTGCAGTGGTAAAAATAACTTGTTTTGGGTAGATCCCAAATCATCTTTGTGGAACAAAACAAACTTAATGTAGTATTTTCTTGGTTGATGTGATTTTTTTAAATTTGAGAAGCAATATGAATTTAATTTTGGAAATATGATTACCTAAGATTTTGAAACAAAAACAAGTAGATTACAATATCAGTCATGTGATGATAAAGCCAAAGTTGTGTATTGTAAAACTTGTAAAAGCAGTGTTCAAGTTTTTCTGAAATGCTTTATATTTTTTATATCCTCTCTCTTTTTCATTTTGACATTTTCTGTGAGAATGACATTCAAATTGTAGATTTAGCCTTTTGAACATAGAAGAATTGGCCTAAATTTATTTTAGTTACCTTATTATTCAATTTTAATATTTATTTAGTGCCCTTGTAGATATTAGAGATTGGGTTCATAAACTCAAATTACTTTTGAGAACATTGATAAGCTTGTCTGCAAGATTACATTGTCATATTTGCGAGTAAGATATAATATTCATTGAAAGCTCATGTTTCAGAAGCAATATGTATTTAAGCCAAGGATCATGTGTAAAGATTTGTTTACACTGATTTGTGTTTTTTTATGAATTTTTATGAAAAGTTTTTGGAGGCTACAGTAGTCTTGATAAGAAAACTGACTAAATGATTCTCACTTGTAAAATGGTTGTGTCAACTGATATTACATAAAACATTTGATGTGTATGTATTATAACACAATAGACTATCCTTCAAATGTTCTTTGATTTTTTCATTTTTATTATTGTGTGTGTGTCATAAGAGCTATGGAACTATGGTGAGAACAAACACATCATTGCATTGTGTTTTTCAGATAAGATTACTATTTTTTATGTGAAATATATGTAAACATTGGTTAAACATTTGCTGTTTTTTTATTGTCTATGAAGATACTGATTTTTTAATGTTTTTCCCCAACACTTTTACTTCCTTCATTGTTTTATTAAAAAGACATACAGGAGGCCCTGCACACTTTGTGCCACCAAATGTTTCAAATGTTGTCTGCATTGTCAAATTTTGAATTGTTACCTGTTGACAGAACACCATCTACAATAGAATGTTACTTGACCACAAAACATTCAAAAAGGTATACATGAGTGTGGTAATAATTTGTAGTGATTTGAATAATTCTGTAGAGTAATTTTTTTATATAAAAAATTATCATGCAATCTGATACTAATAAAATTTGCCTTTCTGTGAAGAAAGAAATGTTTCCAGGTATATGATTTTTTCTTTGTTTTTTGTACTGGTAAATGGTTTTACAGTGTTGTGAGAAAGGTTATTGTTTACAGTTAATCAAGTAATTGGAATAAATGGCATGATAGAGCCCAATATTATAGCATTTGAACATGCATTAGGACAAATTCAGAATAAACTTAGCCTTCCTGAATATAATGGGCCTGAGAATTTTGAAGATCAGGAGGAATATGACATTAGGAAAGATATTGATGACCCTTTAAGAAATGAATATAAAACCCTCTCCTACCCTCAATCTTGCACTCAGCACTCTGTGTTGAGTAAATTGGATAAAAAACAACAAGCCCTCGCAGAAATCAGAAATTATAGGTTAATTAACACGACAAACGTTGAAAAGAAAAAGAAACTGAGATCAAATTTAAAAGTTTATAATTCAGTTTCAATGAAGGTAACACCAGAATATATTGCAATGAAACAAATGACTCTGGACAAGTATTCATTTCAATCTAATTTGTTAAAAACATTCAAAAAGTCATCTTCTATCATGATTAAGGGTGGCACTAGTAAATCAGATGACTCCAAGATCTATTCTCACCAAAAAATTTTGTTCATGAGAAATTCAAACAATTTGGAACATTTTGAAAGTAATTGCTCTCTCCTGCTTCCCAATTTGTATTCAGAAGCCTTGTCCTTGTGGACAACAACGACTAAACCTTTGAAAAATGACCAAGGACCATTGGCCATAAAATCATGTTTGCCAAGTAAAGATGTCTCAGATAATGAAACTTTATGTAATGACAACACTGATAAAGATTCCCTAGACATGGACATAGACAATGCAATGGAACTATTTGAAGTGGACAGCTCACCAATTCTCTCTTACAAAGAAACTGGTGTGCAAACTACTCCCCCAATGGTTCATCCATGCAATTGCCTGAGCTACCACAAGTGTGAAGCATTCAAAGGCCTTGCAAGTAAAAGGTGCACTGTGAGCAGATCCATTGCAGCCCTTGACCTGGACACTTTGTACCACTTGAAATATTCAACTCCACAGTCAGAGATCTTTGAGCAAAATGTACCCCAAATGAAAAAAATACACAAAACTTCTGAAACAACTGCTAATGAACTGTCCAGTGTAAACAACAAAATGCTGTTCAACACAACTATCTCAAATTCATCTAGTACTGCACCTGAGACATGTGAAATTACTACATCTCTGGAAAAAAAAGTAGAAGAAGAAAATTCAAAACAAGAGAATGCTCAAACTGTAAATTTCATGAAGAATGAGAATCTAAACACTGTATCTCTTGAAACACAGATTCATACTCATGCACCTTTGCATGTCTGCACTAGAAATGGATCCATTCCTCAAGAAGTTAAAAACTTTCATGAGATGATACAACATGCCCATCAAGTAGATCGAGATACAGAATCCTGTAGGCCACAAGAAAATTTTAATCCAAACAGTCTTACTTACAAACACACAGACAAGACATTTAACTCAAATGAAGAAAATGCTTGTTCTGTACAAATTGAATCCGGAGCAAAGTGTACCAATTTTGACACGTGCAATGAGATCAAAGTTTATGAGACTTTTGATTCAGAAGTACAAAATCAAGATACTGACAATCATTTGCACGTTCCACAAGCAAGTGAAAGCAACACAGAAACAGGCACAAGTATTCCAACAGGTAACTTTTCACTTGTTTATATCTTGGTCTCGTTTTCCAATACCTCCCTAATTTTAGGGAGTATTCTCTTATGCTTAATATTTTTATTGTGCAAACTTTTATTAACATCTGGTTGATTAGAATCACTAGGAAAATATACTTTGGACTCATTCCTGTCCCTACAGTACACTTAATGGTTAGCCCATAAATATACCTGTTCTGTTAATTTCCAAATCAACAATGTTTAATTTTCATTACCAAAGAGATTTTAAATTTCATTAATGATAATTTAATACATACAATTTATTTTGTAGTACAACTTTTATTATTGACACATTTATACATAAATTTTAAAATTAACAACTGATGGCACTAGTCTGAGATAGTTCTTTAAGGAAAAATTATTTGGAAGAAATGAGAAAATAAGATTGACCATGCAAGTTTAACACCAGGGTTCCATTTGATTTGAAGAGATGGAATGTTTTCAACTATGTTATGATGTATCTTTTACAGACACTAGCTTATGGAGTCGTGCATTCCAATGGAGGGACCTTCCTAGAGTGACAGAAACTGTAGCAGAGAGACCCTACGAAGATTTCTTAACTTTGAAACCAGCTACTCAGAGACTTCGGAGGATAGGTCTGTCAAAAAAGGACAAAACCACCTGCCTTCACCCCAATAGAATTCAGAATTAAAATCGTCTGGATTGCTGGAAATAATTCTTTGATTTAGTTGTTTGTTAGTTGAAATGATATGATTGTTTTTCTTTCTTTGTTTGAAAAAAAAAACTCTTCTGGAAGAGGCTTTGTGTATATAGATGAAACGGCATTCTAAGATACACCAGAAATAGTATTTGATGTGATAAAATAATTTTTTAATGCCGTAGATAATATTTTAAAATGTTCACTTAAATGTTTATAAGATTAATTGTAACTTAATATGAGATTAAAATTTTGTTTACAAGGGACACAATAGGCTGTACTATGCAAATTTCAAACCTAATTTCTTCATTAAGGATTAAAATGAAGGGTCCTTCGGGGCATTTAAATGGATACACGCACATATAACATTGTAAACAAAGAATTTTAATTGCACATATAAAATAACGTTATTCAATTATACTGTTCTGTACGAAGTAAGGAGAGCCTGTAATAAATTTCATTCAATTCAAACTTGTTTTATTAGCGCAAATGGAAGATTCCCATGAAAGTTTGACAGTCAGCGAAGGTTCAAACAAAGGAAAGTAATGTTTTTTGATCTTTCAGAAAGCAAAATCAGCTGCCAGTCTCCTCATGTCCCCGTACGAGATCGGTTATATACAAGACTGTCGTGTCATTCTCCATAACTTGACAAAATGAAACAAAATTAACAAAGTGCGCACTACTGCGTTGCGCCAGTTGTGGGAACACATGTCCGAGCGCTCGCGCTGTCATTTCCGGCAATCAAGGTCGATAGTGTGCGCACTCGAATATACGAACTGCACTTGTACGAAAGGCTTTCCTTTCTTCTCGCATTTCATCTCACAATAAAATCGGCTTGTCGCCCCCCTGAATGAACGGGGAAATGGTTTTCTCTGCAGGCAATGGTTTGATGATTGACACTCGATCCACTACAGCTGAGAGGAATCAAAACAAAACAATTGACGTCATTCGCGTTCGCAGGACAATGAAGCATGTGTGTCCATGAGCTGTTGCTATTGTTCGTAATACTCTCGTAGTTGTGTCTACGACGGATAATTTTTTGCCAAAATGCCGTGGTACCTTCCGTGGTCTGAAAGCATTAAGAAACGTGCATGTAGATATTTGCTACAACGTTATTTGGGACAATTTCTGGAAGAAAAGCTGACCTTGGATCAGCTGACAGTGGATCTATACAATGGGATTGGATCTGTTTCGTGTGTTAAGCTTGACGTTCAGGTGAGTTGTTTCACGCAAATTCCTCATTGTAATTTTCTTCGGCTGCCCCAAATTGTATGTAATTGCTCAGTTGGATGTCTTGATCCTTTGTCTCAAATGGCCCTTTTGTGGCATTAGGGCTGTTTGCCATAAAACTGAATATTTTAACTCTGTATTAGTGAAAATACAATATTAACACCACATTTTGATTTTTAGGCTCTCAATGAATTGGGGGAGCAACAAAATCTACCTGTGGAGTTTGTGGATGGCTACATTTCGGAGATGTCTGTGTCTATACCATGGGCCTCTCTTCTCAGCGATTCAAGCTATGTGGAAGTTAATGGTCTGCTACTCACTGTGCAGCCAAAGCAACGGGCTGACACAGGTAACTTGCAGCATGCATATTTCCTCTGACATCAAAAGCAAGGTGCTTACGTTGAAATTGTTTATACAGAGAAACCGTTTTTGCATTTTGTTTAATTGTATCTTCCATTGACATTTCCATTGTATTTTTAATTTAACGCTCATCATCTTTTCATTAGTGAAGGAAGAGATGTAGAGTTTCTCTGCGTTGGTTTTACTAGGTAAAATGAAACACCAAAGGGGATGTTCTTTGAAGAAATGAACAAACTACTGCATACAACAGTTAAAGGATAGAGATTGTTCATTGACTATTTAATTAATTGAAAAATTGAAATAATAATAATAATAATAAATAGTAATAATAAAATGTGAACATTCATTTTACATTTCTAACATTTTTTAAAATGTGTAAATTGAAATTAAATGAGTTAATCTTCATGAACAGAATTTTTTAGTAAACCAGGCTTTTTAAGTTTTTGAGTGAACTCTTAACCACCCCTGTGGATTGTGTGGGGGCTTCTCTATCTGAATCAATGGGAGGCACTTAGATCTTTAAATAGGGAGATTAAATCATAAAAATACATTTGTTGAAAACTGGAAATGAAATTTTGTGCCATCACAGCGTATCAGGGATTAGTTCAAAAATATAAAATCCATGACATTTTTATAATACATTTGACATTTCAAATGTGTATTTTGTGTATTTTATCCGTAAGCAACATAACTTCATTTTCACAAAAAACAGCTACACGTTCTTTCCTTAAAGCAAACACCATTGATGATTGTGTTTTGAGAAGCATTTTTATTGTAAAAGTTCCAGGGTTGTTCTGTTACAAAGTTGTTATTACAAAGTGCCTCATAACTTCTGGCTGGCAGCCAGGGATGAGCCAATGGATTGTGTCGCAGGGGTGTCCATGTTTGAGTCGATGTGGAGCTCAATGAGCTCGAGCATGCAGATCGCAGAGGAGTGCTTGAAGCAAAGCAGCGAAGGGAATAAGGACCAAGCAGTGGACCAGGGGCAGCCCTTGGAGGGCCTGGAGCTTTTTGCACAGACCATTGACTCCAGTGAGTAATGCTTCATTTATTCTTTTCTGGATTTACACCATGCAGGCTGTTGCTGTGCTTTTAGAATGCCATTCCCATGTTTTTAGAACATTGCTTAGGATTTTTGTCTGTATGAGATGTAATGTGGGAAGGCCAGTTCTACATCATAGTAACAGGTAGATGTTAAAATTCAAGACAATGAACAAGCGTTGTTTTTATTTATTGATTTATTTTTATTATAACAGACAGGCTGTTTCCTGATAATGTCCAAGCTCATTGATAGTTAATTTCATATTTTATTGAACATTGCATTTACACCTGATTTTATGGAGGAATGGGAGCTTTGTGCTGACCAGCAACTGCTGAGAGTGGCTCTCTATTGGTTTGTTCTCAAATTCAACACCACCTGTAAATGAAAACCAGCAGAAAAATGTTCTCGTGGAAAATTGATCAATTGAAAAACAATTTTAGCTCACCGATGTTTTGGAACTTTGTTCCCTCATTGGGGCAGTGCATTACCCAACAAATTTTTGTTACAACGCCGATTAAAATTCAGTAATATGAAGAAGTATAATTCAATTATTATTAAAAAATGTTGTTCAGGTTTGTTTTTTTAAATCTTGTTTTAGTCAGTGTAGTAATGATAGTTTGTTGTGTAATCTACGAGTTTGATCAAGGAACAATAAAGTTCTTAAAGATTGACTAGTTAAAGAAGTTTTTTAATTGACCAATCTTCATTATTCTTTTTTTTTTTTTTTCTGGGAGTCATACTGTAGATTTCTCTTTTAACCCTCAATGAACTCACAAAGCTCTTTCAAAATCTTTTCTTTCTTTGAATGCATTGTTTTTCTTTGTATGCTTGGTAACAAATAATTAAAGTTATTAAATAATAGAAATCTGAGTCAAAAATGTAAACAATATTCAGGTTCTGCTAATTATCACTTTGACTTCATCTTGAATCAGGTAAGGTATGGGGTACTGGAAAGGTTTAACAGCATTTGCACTGACTAAACTTCAGCGCCCCTAACTGAATCATTCTCACTATTGAACTAAACTAACAATAGCACAAAATGACAGTTACTGTGTTCCATTGTTAAAAAAAAAAAAAAAAACTTTTCATGGGAATGATTCTCTGGTTTGCAGAGGGTTAATTGCTGCACGGAAATTCAAATGAGTTTCCTTGGTTGATGTCATTAGTGAAAGGTAATTTAAATGTCGTTCAATGGGAGAAATGGTGCCCTGCGATAAATGTAACTGATAAAGGAATGAAGTGGAATGGTATACATGTTCTTGGAAAAAATTTTACCAGTAATGTTACTAAGTTTGAATAATATTATATTTTTCTAAAATTAATTATTGTGCTTGATATGTGCATGAGGGAATGTGAACACAACTCTCTAGTCTCCATTTCATACTAGTGTTAGGCCATTTCCATTATTTTCTTCACTGTTTTAGTATCATTAGGATGGAAATCATGCTATTGATGCAAGGGTAGTTACCTCTGCCAGAATTTCATATCGAGTATTGTTAAATTAATTATGGTCGTCATTCAGGTGCTCTTAAAGTTAAAGGTATTGACATTAAAATAATAAAAAGCACTTAAAATATTATTTTATTATTATTAAAAACATTTATTTTGTTTATTCATTCACATTTGATGGTGTATTACCTATTTTACAAAGTTGTTATATCAAAATGTGTTAGTTTCTTTATAAAAGTGAGTTTTAATGAAGGAAAATCAATATAAAATAAATCAGCAGGCAGAAATTTGCACATAAATGTATGTTAACTTCAGAGGTCAGCAAGTCAGTTGTCTTGCATTGATAATAAGATCATTTGTGAGTCAAATGGCTCACTTTTACTTATTCAGTAGAGTGATTCATATCGTGCAGGAAATAAAAACAGAGAATTAATTATTTGAATAGACAGGAACTGTTGGAGGAACAAGGCGTTGATGTAATTCAATAATTTTAATTCCATAGTTGAGCATTTCTTTGTCATGACAAGGCTTTATGGGGGTGGTGAATAGTTAGTGTAATCCTCAGAGGTGTGCCTGTGGGTGGGGGAAGGCCCTATGACCTCCCTGAAAATTTTGAGGGCCTAGTCACCTTGCGTAAAAAATATATTGTAGGAATAATGTAGGAATAAAAATAAAATATTTTATAGAACTTAGAAATGAAAACTTTGGGCTAATGCTAATGAGGGGCAAAAACACAAAGAAACGTTTGAATCTACTCATGAAAGGGGCCAATTTAAACATGATCCCACCCCCCAATTAGTACTTTTTTAGCCAGATCCTTCCAGAACATTCTGGAAAAAAAAAAAAAAAAAAAAAAAAAAAAAAAAAAAAAAAAAAAAAAAAAAAAGAAAGAAAAAAAAAAAAAAAAAAAAGTGTTTTGGGCAAGATTAAGGTACCTACTTTGGCAGACTGTATTATGTTTAAACTTTAATTTTGATGTGAAGTTGCAGAGCACAAGTAAACCCTTTTAACTTGAATATACTGCTGGAGAGGCCATAGTAGTAGAACAATATTTGGCAGAATGCCTCTGGCAGCTGTCCACCATTTGATTTTTATTATTATTTCTTTTTTTAATTTGTCAGGCAGTTGCCAATGTGATGTGACATCATTTGCCATTGGTATAGCAACGAAAATTCAGTGGAACTGTCATTATCCAGGGTTTAGTCATCTGAATGAATGAATTGAAAAGAATATGTTGTTTCTATGACAGGATTCTTACCCTGCATCCTCAGAATTTATTTAATTTAATAAATGGATTTGTGAATGAATTTTGGGTTTATCACAAGAAATGCAGACAAAAAGTAAAAGAAAAAAATTCAAAATAAGAAAACAAATGAAAACAAAAGTTGACAGACTTCAAATAGTTTTAATGGAGATTCTATATTACAGTTGCATAACAAATATTTTTTGTGAAAATGACTTTGGGTATGATGTGTGTGACTTGTTTCCTTTGTGTTACAGTTCTGAGCAGGGTGAAGGTGAAGTTTGTCAACACCACCATTCGCCTAGAGCACGTGCCCAAGGAGAGCATGTCAGGGGTGGCATTGGAGCTGAGGATACGCAAGTACGTAAGCCCCATTAACAATTTGGCTTTTCTCTTCCAGTTGGTTAGCTTAAATCCGGAAAAAATGCATATTTAAAATTGATCTAAAAGTAATGGATTTTGAACATAAAGTAGGGTCAAAAATGGCAAAAATAAATAAAGAAAAGAAAGAAGAAGAAGAAAAAGAAGGGAAAAAAAGAAAAAGAAAGAAAAAGAAAAAAAGAAAGAAAAAAAAGAAAAAGAAAATCCTGACATTTTGAGATTTGAAAGGAATTCTTTTTTTTAAGTTATGAGGTTTTAAAGTTTCTTTCCTGTCTGATTTTGTTAGTATTGGATAACTTGATTACAGTATTTGATATTGAAATAAACCTAGTCTGTTCCATGTGTTAGCAATGAAAGAAAATTTCATGCAGTTTGAATTTGGATTTATTTGGTCAAAAAACAATAAAAACTTTATGTGACATTTTGGGGAGAAGTTTATCTATTCAGTTCATTTTCAAATATGAAATAGAGAACTTACGTCATTCACTTATTTCATGCACTTATATCACTCACTCATTTAAATATGAAAGGAGAACTTATAATGATTCCTTTGTTTTTCTTCTCTGAGCTTGAATTGGTTTTCTGGAAATGAGGGAAGTCTTGTATCAAATAAATAAGTCAGAATTTTACAAGTGAACTTTTGTCAGTGCCTCATTTCCTTCATTTACTTTCACTGAGCCTTTTCCCTTGTCTTCTCTCAGAGTTCTTATATTTGTGATGTTTGTCTTCCATTCTACTGTGAATGGACGTTCATTTCTTTTCATTTCTCGCTCTCTCTTGAGCTCTGTTGATGCCACTCATGGGAATTGCTTTTTGCTTTGCACCTTCAGTGTTTATGTAAGAAGAATGTTAGTGATCAAATCTAATGAAAGGTTAGTAAGAGTGAATTTGAATACTGTCACAAAATGAATCCCGGAAAAATAAACGCAATGTACTGAGTTTGTCACTTCTCTGAAGATTGTCGGGACGACTCCTAAGACACTGGCTGTTTGATGAAAAGAAACAGTAAGATTTGCTGGGGGGTGAAAAGTAACATTCAGAGGAAATGAACATGATGTTTTCAGGCAGGAGGCAAGTACCTGCCTTTTTATTTTATTAGGTACTGAGTGTTGGGTAAAAGCAGTGGTAATTTTGGGGTAGTAGATATTTTGGTTAAATCTTTAAAAGAGTAATGACTTACAATTGCAATGTAATGTAAAATGAAATATTACTTATATATATTATTTGATGATTGTATTATAAATTTTTTAATAAATGTTTCCTTTCAATTTTTAGACAATCAGTTTTGAAGTTTTTGTTTTATTTTCTTTGTACAATGTTTCAGAGCTCTAATTTGACTCTATCATCAGGTACAGATAAATACAATTGGCAGCTATAATAAATTCAAAATTATATTGTACACAAAATGTTAATGTAAATGAATGAAAGCAAAAACAGAAACGTAAGAATTATATAATTAAAATAAAAGGTAAGCTTCCAATTCTTATGTTTCTGTTTTTTTTGTCTTTCATTCATTTACATTAACATTTGTATATAATAAAATGTTGAATTTATATAGCTACTAATTTTATTTATCTGTACCTGATGATGGAGTCAAATTAGAGCTGCAAAACGTTGTACAAAGAAAATAAAACAAAAACTTCAGAACTAATTGTCTAAAAATTGAAAGGAAACATTTATTAAAAAAAATTAGGTAATTGCATCTACCAATATGAGTGTGGGGGAATTAATAATAATAATAATAATAATAAACAATGTTAATAACAATAACTGAAAATAATAACAATAGTAAATAATGATTTTTGGTGTAGGAAGTAAACTGGTTTCTGTAATCTGCTCTTGCAGTAACTTTGTAACTTCAGTTGAAGCTCATGCATTATGTGTTATTCATTGTAATTTAATAAATTGTGAACCCATGTGAAGGCTCATGTATGCTCTGTGCAGCATCGACTACTTTGACGAGGCAGGGGCAGACCCTCCCATGCCACCGAGTGGAGACCCACAACTGTATCAGGCGAACAAGGTGTATCAAGTGGCAGCCTTCACCACCAAGGCCTTCTATCTCGAGGGCGTGGTGCTGTACACAGACGAGTTCCCCTCGCGGGCCAGGACGTTTTCTCGCTCGGTCATGTCCCTGTCCACCAGCTCTTCACCTGAGTCAAAGGTAGTTTATCACTTGTATTTCATCACAGCAACAATAGATATTGTCATGTCAGAAGATTGCTTGAATGAAAAATTACAGCAATTTAATGAAAAGTTGCCATCAAACTAAAACATATTCACTGGTAAGCACGAAACTGAAACTGACACCTTTATTCTTTTATTAAATATAATGCTGGAACTGGAACTGAGTTAATAAACAGTTTCAGTTTTTAAAAGATCTTCATAATTTTGTGAAACTTATTATGGAGGGTTTGTATTTTGAGAAGTACCTTTAAATGTAAACAACAGATCTTTGAGTTTTTCAGATAGCAGAGATATTGTCATTCTTTATTTAAATTATTGATGATTTTGCCCTGGATAGGAAACAATTCATCAAAAACTCTTTATACATATTGAAGTTCAATGGGATTATTATTAATTTAAAAAGATTCACAAAATGTTTTTAAAAAAATGGGAAAATATTTTGTAATGGTTTCTAAATTGAAATTGGAACTTATTGTTATCAAAAATCTGAAATTCAAGTCTAAATCAAAACATTTTGTTCACTGAAACAAAGTGGAACAGTTCAATGCCTTGATTGAAACAAGAACTTTTATGAATGTCCTGTAGTGCAGCCACTTGCTCTGCAGTGGCCTGATGCTTGTTGAGGGAGGTGCAATAGGCTCTAGTCTAGTGGCCACCTTGGATAGTCTGGCTCCAATTGCTACTTATGAACTTAAGCCTCATCTGGAGAACTTGTTGAGTGGGCTCTCTTCATTTGAGACAAAAATATCTTGGACAAATCATGTGATTGCTGTTGGCAATTATTCTTATATTAACAATTTTCCATTGCATTGAAGATTGAGATACAAACAATAGATTCCAATGATAACTGAAATATTAAATTTTAAGTGCCCGGGTTCTGATATCTCAAGAATAGTCCTTGCATGCATGTACTCGTAATTACGAATTGGTTCCTAAATGGAAGAGAAGGTCCATTTTGTGTAACACAATTTCAGGAAAGATAAATGTCCCAATTCCTGTGTCCAGTTGGTACGCTTATGAGTTGCCTGGAGCAGAGCTTGTGAACCCTCTGTTGCAGCTGTCGGAGTCTGTGCTGGGCTCCCCTGTGTTGGCTGACGCGGCTCTGCCCAAGCAGGGGGAAGCGCCAAGCCACAGCCCCTCGGGCGACAGGGACAGCCTCAGCAGCTCCCGCCACTCCGACATGAGCACCAGGTACCCCCTTGCCTTAACCCCCCATGCAGGAATACAGCTTTTTAAGAAAGTCAAATATGTACAGACTAGCTGGATGCTTGCAAACATTCTAAACTTTGTAAATCATTGCTTTAAAATGGAAAATAGCTTCGTTCTGGACCCAGCTCCTGAACTTTAAAGTTTCATTTTAAGTATTAAAGTATTATTAAAGTAACATTTCCAAATTTCGTTAGTTAATTGTTTACTTCACAACAAAATGTATATAAGTGTGAGATCATTAAGTGTATATAAGTGATTGGTACATTATATATTTGTGAGGAAAGGAAGTGAGTTGTGAATGTGTTGAATGCTTTGTACTGTGCAGTGAGCGCAGTGTGGGAGGTGTTGGGGGCTTGGGGTCTGGAGCCAGTGCAGGCGCAGGCAACTTGGCCCAAGAGCCTGATCCAGTGGCTTTCGGTCGGCTGGTGGGACGCCAAGAACTGCGCGTCCGACTGAAGCAGAGCGAAGTGGCGCTAGGGCCCAAGGTACAGCTGGAGGTGTCGTGTGGGTCACTGCTCCTGTTCCTCTCTGCGCGACAGCTGCACTTGCTTCTGGAGCTGGTGGAGGGGTTGGCAGCTCCTGACCTCGAAGACACCAGGTAATAGAGTGTTTGCTTTATTTGTGTCAGTATCCAGTGGAGGGAAAGACGTGAAGACACTGTTATTCAGAAGGAAAAGGGAGAAGTTCAGGATAGTGGTACACAGATATGTAATTCTTGTTGTTCATTCTAATATTGAAAAATAAAAATAAAAGCAAAATACCCATTAAGAATGTGATGACTGCAATTAAATTAATGTAGAGGATTTTAAAGAGATAGTTTCCTTTGGAAAATATTTTGTGCACTTTGTACGAAATCCATTGTGCAGCAAGATGGCCTGTTCCTTGATGGAGGAGGTGGGGTGTGGCTTGCAAGCTTCAGGGGAATTGGTTCAAAGTGGTTGGCAGCTATGAAGAGCTTTGAACATAGATTTTATGAATATCCTGAATCAGTACAGAGAGGAAAAGAAATGTTTTTGAGTTTGAACTGCTCCTTAGAGGCCAGAGAGCTGCAAGGACAGAGGAGAAAGTCTTCTTCTGAAAATAATATATTCTTGTTTACTACAACCCCTACAATTTCAGGAATTTTGTTATTTAAAAACTTAGTCATTATGCATCATAGATACATGCTAGTGAACTTAAATTGTTTATTAAAACTATTTATAAAAAAATGTTCTTGGATAAATGAAAAACAAAACAGAAACATTTGGCAAAAATATGTATGTATTAGCTGAACAACACCGAAAAAGCAAATTTTGGCAAAAAAAATCATACTTATTAATGTTATATTTTCAGAATTGCTGAAAGTGTACACATGCTCCTTTCTCTCCTGAGGGAGATATATTTAATTTATTAGATATCTACTTTTATTTTCTTGTGTAAAACGACAAGTTTATAATAATTTATTACATAAATTAATATAAAGTGCATTTAGTCACATACAGGTGTCCTTAAATTATTTGAACAAAATAGTGAACTTTTATCACTATTAGAGAAAGGGACAGTCTTTTTCCCATGGGACATTTTTGTTTTGAAGAAAACTACTTGTTGGTTATGTCCATCTCTGGATTTTAAATTCTCTGCCTGAATGGACACACTGCATTGATTGGTTGATTTGCATGTGTGGTAGCATCCAAGAAGCCTGGTTTTCTTGAGGAAGAAATTTTGTTATGGGAAACTAATTGCGCAAATAATGTTAGGAGTGATTGTATTGTGAATTATGCTTTTTTTATGGTTTTATTGAGGGATGCCTTCAATGAATGCAATCAAAGAATGGCAGGGTGTGCATATTGTGTCGTGTCCAAACGTTTGGCTCCAGGGCGGTGTTGTGTTGCAGCAACGTGGCCCCGCGGGCGCATTGTGTGGAGAAGCCCATGGAGGCCGTGGACTTCCGGCGTGTGGAGCAGGAGCTCCAGCAGCAGCTGCTGCCCTCTGCCCATGCGCCCATGCAGGGGCTGCAGGGCACGCAGGGCTGGTCCACCGCTGCCCTGGGTGAGGCTCCAGCGCGCTCCCATCACCTTCCAATTCCCTTCCTAATATGCCCTTGTTGTTCCTGGAGGCACTTTACATCCAGGCCATGAGTTGGAATCCCATGTTAGGCAGGGTTGTTATTTGTGTTTGGCTTGGTATTGGTACCTTCCCGATATCACCATGTATATATTTGTTATTGGATATTGTTTTTGGGTAAACATTTTAATTTTTTGGTTAATAACTCATTAACAATCATTTATTGGGTTTTGTGCTTCTGGTAACTGAAACTGGCCATAAATATCAATTCATGCAACACTGGGAGAGGTGGCTCATTGTATCAGCTGATGCCACTGTAGAGCTAGGTTGAGTTTAGGTGCTGTCTCAAAGGGAATTCTAGTGGCTGGCTGCTCTGATTGGAAGTTTTCAGTGGTTTCTCCAACCAACATCTAAAAAGTACTCTAGCAAGTGAGCTGTTGACCGTAAGCAATCCTTTCCTCCCTATTCTTGTTCTATCCACACCCCTTACTTACACACACACTTACACGCACCTCTCTACCACACATGCCGGGAGACCGTTTGGGAGCTTAGAGCTTGTCCCAGGTGGGGCAGCACCCCACTGGTGAGAGATACCTGGTTGGGGAATTCCCTGTTAGCTGACAGGTAGGTCAGTGCCAGATCTCACCATCCAGTGGGGGAAAGATCAAAGCCACCTCTCGAGGGGGAAAAATGTACTACACTTATGAGAATGATGACCTTAGCAGTTAACACTTTCGGAATCACTAATCAATCAATGAATCCATGCATGCAGCAATTTGAGCAGGAGGAATCTTGAGCCGTTTGTGCGTTGTGTTGCAGAGGAGAGCGACAGCGAAGAGGAGTTCCTGCCTATGGGTGGAGGGATGAGTGAGAGCGTCCTGTCGGAGGCCTCCAGCATGGCTGCGTCCACGTGCTCCTCCGCCAGCAGCTCTGTAGGCAAAGGGGCTCACAGGTGCGGAAGAGGCAGAAACATTTTGCTTACCATTATAATTGAATGTAATCCTGATTTGTTTTTAATCAAATAATTGCCATCTGCGAAGATATGTGAGGATTGCATTTCACTATTTCTCTGTCTGATTCTACCAGCATTGTAAATATTCTAATAACACTGTATTATGTTGCGAATAGCCGTACCACTTATGCTGTGAAGAAGCCCAAAAATGAGAATTAATTTTGAAAAATAATTTGGCATTTGTGAAGATGTTTGTGGGCTTCATTTTGGCATTTGTCTTTCTGATTTAACAGGATTTGAAAGATGCCCCACTTACTCAAACACTCTCCCCAAAACACCATATAAACTTCGAAATTACATTATCGTTAATATCACATATTATCATTAATGTCACCTTAATCAACTGATCGTTTTAAAATATTGTTTATAGTATTCACAGTTCTGGAAGAATTCAGAAAGCATTCTCATTTGTACTGTAAATTTAGTTATAAACATTACATAAAAGTATTTTATTCAAATCCTCTTTGGTATATAGTCGGGGTAAAATATCCAAATTTATATGGAAAACTTTGGAAAAGTCAGTGAATTCCCTTCATCACAAATAGTGACAACTCAGAATGGGAAGTGAGAGGGTTAAAGGTGGCTGTCAGGGTGATGTTTCAAATTGTGAGACCCGCTTTACGAATTTCAGAGGAAGTCAGTACGTAATTTCTACATGGACATGGGTGTGTTTGTGACTTGTACAAAATGTGTGTTGCTGAATGATATTTATTGATCACTTTTATTGAAACTATTTTAGGGAGTATTGTTTTTATTTATTTTCTGAAAAAGTAATAGTAGAATAAATTTATCGTTGACTTTTTGTCAGCGAGTTGACCTTTTTACTTTTCTGACCTCAGTGTGCGTACAGAGGATTTCAATAGTCCTTTGAAATTACCTGAGTGACCTTTAGAAAACACAGACTTGATTGTTGCCTTCCTGTGAAATAAAGATGACATTTTAATTTTAGTAGACCATTAAATAACATGGCTCCTCTGGTAATTTCCTCTGGTAGTTTCTATCTTGGTAAATCCCACTAATGTCAAACACTCCATTCATGAGAAGGCATCCTAGTTAGTAAATGTTTTCGATAATTATTACAAAAGTTTGACTAGTTTACTGACAATGTGTAAAGGTTGATGGGTGGATGCTTGTCATGGTAAGAGTGTAGATGTTTTTGTGGTGTGCAGTGTGTGAGATGAGAGTCTTGCATTTGTTTCAATTCAGACTTGACTTTTAGAATTTGTCAACTGTCCTCTCAGAAGAAAGTACAAAAGCAAAAATTTACTTTGTGTTAAAAGGAAATCACTTGTAGCTAATAGGAGTAAGTGTGAAATTAACAAATATTTTCACAATGGTGAAGCATTAAGGAAGTGATTCAGAGGGAAAATTACCCTGCTGCCTTCGAGTGACAGCAGTACTGGAGATCTCTCCAATTTATTTATTTATTTATTTATTTGTCAAAAAAACAGTAAAAACTGTATATGACGTGTGGGGAAAGAAATTTATCTGCGCACATTTTCTTGAGGGTCAGAATAAAAAATTTAAAAAAAAAATTTAAAAAAAACGAAAAAATTAATTTAGAAAATAATTATTTTAGAAAAATAAAGATATTTGAAAAATGTTTTTTCCCGAGTTAGAGAAAATCAATTTCAACTGTAAATGAACTACAAGCAAAAGGAGTGCTCAACAAAACGTGCGCACAGTGAAGCTACATTTACGTCCAGAAGCAAAACAAGGGGCCATCTCAGCATTTGCTCAATGGATCAGGGAAACTGGACAAAAACCTGATCGAGATGGGGGTCATTGACCCGGAAGCTGAAGTACATTACTTGTTACAGGTGTATTAAATATTTTTTTAAATGTATACAATGCAAACATAAACTAATTCATTATATATCTTTGTTTTGTTACATTAAACATTATTTTTCTTTTTCACGATCAGTATAGTCTCTAATTGTATAGAAACAGTTTTGCAGCAGAAAAGATTTTACTTTTAACTTAAATTTGTGTATCGACTTTAATTGTTTTATGTCATCTGGCAATGCGTTGTAAAGTAACGTACATGTATTGTATGTTGATTTCTTGTACTGAGCTGTTGATACTGACACTTGATGCACGTGATTTCTACGGCGTGTGTTGTAATTATAAATATCAATATTGCATGAAAATATGTTCCCTCCGTTAAGTAGGTCATTTTTGACAAATATTACAGATTCGTAAATAAATAGACAAGGCAATGCTAGGATTCCCAGCTCAAGGAAAAGAGGCTTGCAGGAATCACGTGGAAGGCATTTTTTCATTATTCGAATAATTTCTTTTGCAATCTGAAGGTCTAAATACTACAGGATGAGCTTCCCCAGAATATTATGCCATATCTCAGGCGGGAATGCACATTTGCAAAATAAACGCAACGAGCTGCATGAAGGCTGACAGAATTTGAAAGAATTCTGAATGCATAGCATAATGAACTTAATTTAGTGTTTAATTCTGTTATATGTACATTCCATTTGAGGTTTGATTGAATTGAAAGACCTAAAAATTTTGTTGCCTCAACATCAGCTAATTGCATATTGTTCATTTTCATTGGAACATGCGATTTCCGATTTGAGATGCAAAAATGCATTGAAACAGTTTTTCTTTTGTTAACAATTAATTTGTTATTATTAAACCAATTTGAAACTTCTGAAATTGTACTATTTACTGCTTCTTTTTTGCAAAGAACATTCGTGTCATCAGCAAACAGAACCGTTCTTCCATTTTTAATAGACGAGGGCATATCGTTTACATATAACAGAAAGAGAATAGGACCTAAGATCGAACCTTGCGGGACCCCATGCACAATTAGCAAAGAATTGGAAATATAAGTATGTAATGTCCTTTCCTGCCAGTATGGTATTTCTACTCTTTGAGTCCAATGTTTAAGGTAAGAAGTTATCCAATCTAGGGCAATACCACGAATTCCATACGAAGGTAATTTTGAGAGCAAGATCTTATGGTCAATAACGTCAAAAGCTTTCGAGAGATCTAAGAATATTCCAATGGGTACTTCATTTTGGTCTATTGATGAAGCAACATCTTTGAGAAAAGAAAAAATGGCAGTTTCCGTAGATTTTGATTTTCTAAAACCGTGTTGTGAGTCTGAAAACGCTCTGTTTTTCCTGAGAAATGTTTCCATTCGTAAGTAGAAAAGCCTTTCTAATATTTTTGAGAAAACTGACAAAAGAGAAATTGGCCAGTAATTTTGAATATCATTTTTGTTCCCTTTTTCAAAAAGTGGCTTAATTTTTGCTGTTTTGAAAATATCTGGAAATATTCCTGTACATAAAGAAGCATTGAAAATGTGAGTTAACGGATGTATAAAGGCAGGTGCACAAGTTTTTAATAAACAATCCGGAAATTCATCTAAACCAAATGAATATTTATTTTTTAGTTTACTGACTATTCTGAGGATTTCGTTGGGAGAAGTTTCGGGAATAAACATCGTATCTGAAATTTTTTGGGAAGTGTAAAATGTTGAATTTTGTGATTTTAGTCCCTTCGTGAGATCAGACGCAATTCTGGAAAAGTGTTTGTTGAAGAGATTGGCAACTTTTTCCGGATTAATCGTTTCTCTTTCATTATCCTTTAAAATAACATTCTCTACAAGGTATCGAGATGACGTGGTTGTATTTTTTACGATATCCCACATTGCTTTAGTTTTGTTATTAGTGCTCAAAATGTCCTGACTATTTTTCATTATTTTTGCCTGAACTATTACTTTTCTTAAAATTCTTTATATTCTCGGAAGTATATATGGAAACCGGGTGATACGTTATGATGTTTAGAAATAAAGTAAAGCGTACATTTGTTTTTACATGATGTTCTAATTCCTTGTGTGATCCATGTATTACTTTTGCTTGAAGTGTTTAATTTTCTCTTTTTAAGAGGAAAGCACGCGTTAAAATGAATTGAAATCCTCCTTCCTACTCTTCTTCTTGATATCAAATTTAATATCAGTAAAATGAGCACAAAAGCTGTGCAATGCTGGCACATCTGCTGGTCCCCTACACATGTACCAGGCAAACTGTATTTGGAAAGAAAGAAAGAAAGAAAGGAAAGAAAAATGACAACAGCCACAAAATAGACAAACATCTTTTATACATTATGAAAAAGTCAACATTTCAGGCAGTGGTGTTTGCAATAGTAAATAATGATAAGGCAATTCTATCATTCATTTTATATCATTGGCAATATAATTACGAATTATTTCTGTATTTAAGAATATATTTATTTATTTATTTACAGTACAAGGACAGGCAGATAATCAGATGATGCAAGTGTGAATGTGAGTTGACATATTTCAATGGTTATGTGAGTGTTAACATGGAAATTGCATTGTTTAAGGCAACCATTTAATACTAATTTGTTTTTTATTAAATAACTTCAAAAACATTTGTAAACATAACTCCCACTTAACAAATTATGATGGAGAATGCTTCACCACAAGAAAATGTAAAGTAGGGTCTGGCACTCCCTGCAAATATTTAATATGATCACATGTAGAATACACATTGTGTCAAAATAATGATTCAGCTCCGAAGAAATATAAATAACAAAAACTTAGTGCCCTATTTTCAAGAAATTTATTTTATTAAAATTCCCAATAATACATTTTTAATGAATTTGTGAGTATTGGACAGTGGGTTGGTGAGTGATGAACTATCTAAAACTAATTTGTTTTTTATTATATAACTTCAGAAACAGTCTGAAACTATTCATAACACACTCTTAACAAATGATTGTTACCTTAACAATAATACTGTGAGTAAGAAAGAGCCCTTAAGCAGTTGTGCAGGAAGTTTTAATGTAAATGGTCACACAGGGTCTACAACACCGTAAAAAAGTTAAATTTTACAGAATGCAGAAAATAATCTGTGTCAAAATGATGATTCCGCTAGAAAAATGCACATAGAACCAACATTTAATTCCTAATTTTGAAGTAATTTATTTATTAAAATGTTACATAATATATTTAAAATGAATTGATGACTTCGTTGGGGAAATTGTATTGTTTGAGGCAAGTATGTTCTTATACATCATCAAAAAGCATTATTAAACTAGTCTTAACATACCCTCAGCAAATTACTATGGAGGATACTTAACTATGCACACTGAAGAGAAGGGTATCTAGGGCATCCCAACTACAGTGAGTCTCTTTTCAAGAAAATTGGATTAGTCAAATTTGATTCCACTTGAGCTAAAGGGATCAGAATGCCTCCCTGGAAAAGATTAGAAGGGCACTAGCCATGCAAACAACAAAGTTTTTCTCAGAAATGTATTCATAAACATAGTGTGGTATGGAGCCCATGCACAACTGCTTAAATGTGAATTTCGTGTGCAGAATGGAAGGGAGTGTGGGTTGTGGTGCGCAGGTGTGTGCCGGTGCGCTGGCCTGCCAAGCGATTGCCTCTGGTGGTGCGCGTGTCCTCTTCCCTGTTCCCTGCCATCTCCTTCCTGTGCCGCACCTCCCTCGCCAGGTCAGCAGGTAATCAGCCGCACCCCCCCCCCCTCCTTGGGGAACTCGCTCACTGTAGACTCTCTGCTGGGCAGTTGTGAAGGGAATGTTGATGTGGATCAGGGCCTGTTTGGGGCTCGATGGATCACATCTAGCCCTCAAGTATTTTTGTTGGCTCATCATGAAAAAATTGTGCCTGAAAATTATGACAAAAGCGACGATGAACAAAAAGTGACTTTTTTTCCTGTCAAGAAGAAAAGGAACAGGGTCTATAATATTTCTTTAAATATAAACAAAATGTATTTTTTTGGAAAATCTAAATAACTAATTTTATTAGGACCTCATATTTTGCAGATGATCTTCTGGAGCAAACCTTTTTGTTAAGTACTTCAAATATGTTTTAGCTGATTACGAAGGGTTGTGATAGCTTGCCGCTTCCAGAAGGTGAATTCTCAGGGATTAGAAGCTACAAGCGAAGTAAAGAGTGGTGTACAGAAGCAGAGTGGTACAGATTTAAATGTTGTGTTATGTACTAGAGTAACATCACAAATAGCACCATCAAATAACTGTTCTCCACTCTCCCTTGCGGCGAGTTCATTCCTTCACACAGGGCACAGTAGGGGTTTAGAACCGAATTTGATACATTTGCCGATGCAAACAGTTTTTGTTTTTTACTGACACGTTATTGCATGTGATTGCCTTTGATAAAGAGCTCTACATACACTGCCTAACGTTTGTGGATTGAGAGGATCGTGGTTACGAGGGAAATAAGAAA
Organism: Acheta domesticus; assembly: GCA_031308135.1. Lineage (NCBI taxonomy): Eukaryota > Metazoa > Arthropoda > Insecta > Orthoptera > Gryllidae > Acheta > Acheta domesticus. Next base: position 36,472,987 of record JAHLJT010002630.1, read on the forward strand.
ACATTTGAATGATGCTACATGTTCTCTTATGGAGGGAATTATGAAAAGAAGGTCAAAGCAATTAGCAAATAATTTAATCTGAATCTTTTAAATTAAAAAAATTATATCATGTATGTATCACAGCATTGACTGGTTCTAATGATCTCAGGTGACAAATGCCCTAGTACCCATAAGGTCCAAGGGCTGTGTGTCGCCACTCGATTGTTAGAACCCTTCTAATGACCTCAGTGCATAAATTATATGTTATTACACTGGAGCAAACATTTCTTGTTATCAACTTTCTCCCAAAACTCTCAATGCTTTAAACAATCAATTTCATTTGTCACCAACCTGTGCAAAAATAGGTAGGATATTCTATGCAGTTCAAATGTGCTAATATTTAAAATATAGGTTATGTCATCATAATTAAGAATCGTTCTAAACAAGGATTCTTACTTAAGTTAAGAACTTTATAAAAAGTCAACAAATTTTTAATCTATGTTTTGCATGCAATGGGTGTGAATGGACCACATTCTTTCTTTATTGTGAAATAAACTTAATAATGGTGCTGCGATTCCTAATATATTTTGTGTGCTGCCAGGTACGCCACCCCCTGCGCTTCCTTTGCCCAAAGTGGAGCCTTTGCGCATGAGCCTCGGAAGAAGGCACACAAAGGTAAGTGGAAAGTCCTGTGCCACTGCTAACAGTGGAGATGTTGGGATTCAATGTGACATTTGTTATTGATACCAACAACAGCCACAAGATGCCAATGTTATGGTTCTTGAAATATCATTTGATATCGAGATGCAGTTTAAAACTCAAGAACGAACAGCATTGAACTGAAATGTTCAGTTACATTTATCTCTCATTAACGTTATTTATTTGTTTATTCAGTAATGTGCAGGGTGACCTGACAAAATTACAGAGAAAGAGAAGTAAGAATGAAGAGATGAAAATAACATGATTGTAACAATGAATTTATTGTCTGCCACAAACGTTATATTCTTGGATGACCTTGAAGGCAGCGTTGCCTGGGTGGGCATGTGTGTGTGCAGGGGGCGGAGGGCCGGGCCATGGGCTGCTGGAGGCGGAGATGGGGGTGACGGAGGTGAGTCGCTTCCACCTGCGCTTGGCGTCACTGGCATTGGTGCTTCTCCATGAGGACGTGCTGACCCCCTGTGCTGGGCCTGGCTCGGACGGCAGCCTGGCGCGCTCCTCCGTGCAGCAGATGAAGGCCACAGCGGACGGCTTCTTCCAGGTGACACTAGCTCTTTCTATGGATTACTTCTCTCTATACTGCTTGGTTCATTTAAGTGCTTTGCAATGTAAAGCTTCAAAATGCAATATAACACATCCAAAACCTCAAAATCTCACATGCACCTCATCAAATTTAAATATATCATAAGTCGTAGAGTTACATATGTGACACAAAATCAGTTAAAAGAGTGAAAATGCCATTTCTAGTGAAGTCTCAACTACTTTTCCTGCTTTGCTAACCACTTAAAAGCTTTCCTTAGCAAACCATTCATGACATGTTGCAACTACTGAGAACAAGCGGTCCTAGAGGATGTTGTAAATCATCATGCGCTTGTGATGTTTATCGTTAGCAAAGTGATCAGAGGTGTTTTGCCTGTGAAACATAATACGTATTTAGACTCAGAGATTAATTTTGATTTTATATTACCTTGCTTGTTTTTGACCTTCAGTTTCTTTGCAAGTTTAGACAAGATATTTGTGATCAAGTCATTTTCTTTACAGAGATCATGAATATGCACATTGCAGGCTGCTTGTGGCCCTGTACATAATTAATAATAATTAATAACTAATAGTTATTAATTGATATCTACAAATTATTTTTGGCCAACTCTGGCAGAGATCATAGCTGTGAGTGTACACATTGTGTGAAAGCTGCAAAGGAGTAGTCTTGAATTGCTTGCTGCATGTTTTGTGGCCACCCCATGCTGGATTTGGCATGGTAATATTTTCCGATTTCAAGGGAAAATGGGACCAAACAAAATGGCTTTGAAGTGCATTACATTGCAAAAAGGTAGAATATTAATGGTTGTAAAAACACTAAATTTCTCAAAAAATTATGTAATGTAGGGTAATGTGCACGTTTATGAACTTGTCTCTTCATGATTGTTATCACGGGCTAAAGAAATCTAGTGTTCCATTTAAAAAATCAAAGTTGTATCTATTTCTCTTAAATAAAAAAAAAGTCTAGTTTAATATTATACCTCATGTTATGTGCCCCTCACAAACATTTGTTTTAGTGAAAATTGCTTTTGTGTATCTGCAATGAATCAGAAGATATTTGAAGGGAACATCTTCAGTAAGCCACACTGTGGGTTTACAGAGAGGCTCATCATACTATACTAGACATAAGGCTGGGAGCCCTTCCATTTTACAAAATGTGTGGCTTAGATTCACACAAGAAATATTGAATTCAGCTGGCTCTGATCTGAAAGATTGATTTAGAGAGGAGGGGGTCACGAGAACATAGGGATGTAACTGCTCAATTATTTCTAGAGGCAGGCCGGCTAGAGGTTGTGCTTGGGGCTTTTCTGGGCTATGGTTGAGGACAGGATCTGGGATATGTGTCCATGATGCATCCAGGAATGTAACTTCTGTTTGGTAAATGGGAATAAATCTCTCTCAAAACATTTTAACTTCATACATTTCCATTTCTATAGGGTTACTTGTCACTGTCTTCTTTTGTGTTAGAATAATAACCAGTCAGGGAGACAAAATGTTGGAACAAGTGAATGTTGCTCTCAGTCCACAACCAAGATAGGACTAGCATCACTTCTAGGCATTGTAGTTTTTGCTTGAGAATTCATTGGATAAGTGAATATGGTCTATAAGTGAATTGGTATGAATATGTTGGCATCTATAAGTGAATTGGTATGGATATGTTGGCTCATTCCCTTTAAATGCTGCGTGTGCAGGGCCTTGGGCAGTTCGGGTCCTCGTCGTTTGGAGGTAAGGACTTCGTGGCTGCTAGAGACGTCTTCCTGGGTGCGTGCCACCTCAACCACATTCGCCTGCTGGCCGCCCCCGTGGTGATGGAGGGCAGTGAGCGTGCCACTGCGCAGGGCTGCGCGCTCTCTGGCACGCTGACGGCCATGCACCTGGAAGTGCTGGAGTGCTTGGTGGACAAGGCTTCTGCACAGCAACTGAAAGTGGAGTACGTGGAGCTACTCAAGTTCCCAGGCTGCGAGGACAATGCAGGCCAGTCATTCCCTGGGGAGCCCAGCTTGAGGTTGCAATACAAGTACCATGAACGTGTGGTACACCAAGGACACAACAAGCGCTCCATGCACCCAAGGACTGACATCTCCATCGCTCTGCAGCCGTGCTCTAGTGAAATTGACGTTTCGATTGTGGACAGGATAACAGCAGTTCTAAATCCGCAACCTTTGTGTAGGAGGAATGTGAACAAATTCGCGATGTCAGGTGGGAAGAGTGGGGTGAACCAACACTCGGGTTTCTATCAGGCTGTGGAAGCACCCTCTTCTCCGGACTGCAAGACGAGTATCAAAGTGTCTTCTCCTTTCCTTTCGCTCAAGTTAAGGTTCCCCACTCCAGATTTGCGACCCATCCACGACATGGACCGTCCGCCCTGGTGGAAACGGTCCGTGCGAAAAGACTTTCTCACCTTTGAATTGACAGATGCAAGTTTCAGTACAACTGTGGACTCCCACGAAGCTAGTCAGCGGTATGAGATCCAGTGCCGAGAGGTTCATGGTCTTTTCCAGGTAAAATAGAGAAGTAGTTTGCATACTTTGTAATAATAGAATTTTTTTTTAATACTTAAGAGACAACAAGCCTTTTTGTGCAGTTAAAAATAAATCTTCAGTTGACGGAATACCATATGCAAAATTAATTGAAATAACGTTAAGTTGTATAACTTAAACTAAAACCATGTATTGCCTAATCAAACAATTTTAAATGCATCTCACTTCTTTAGTTAATAAGTTAAAATTGTGTCACAAATGAGAATATAGACAAAGAGTATAATTATTCAAAAACTGATTTCTGATTGAAGGAAATGTTCTACAATGAAATTCTGTTAGTAAGATTTTGATATAAATATACACAATTTGTATGTATTTTTTATTAATTGAATTATTTTAATGTGTCTTTGAAAATCAGTACTCAAGCCATTGCTATAATTGTTTTCTGTTGTATGTGTTCAGTGATGTATGTTGTGGTGGATTCCTCTGGAGAAACATATGGTCGTTCAATGTGTTTTGTCTGAGGTAATTTTATTCTGCTACCTCCACGGACTTTCGTATACAGTGACTTACTGGTTTCGCATCATACTCTAATCCAAACAAATCAAACATGACTTCGAATGCCAAAAATATTGCAATGAACAACCTTGTGCAACATTATTTATTCTTAAATGCTGATGAAATTATAAACCATTTTTAAGTGTGTTTTAAAAAATAACCCTATCCACACTATTTGTTCATTAATGGCATTCAGAGGAAAGAGCGTTCCATTTATGTTGGAGGGTTTTGTGCAAATCAAATATTTTGATTAATTCTATTGTGTAGTGCATATCCCTCTAAAGGAACAACAAGAGCTTACCTGCCTATCTGATATTACATTTACTTGAAGTTTTGTAATGTTTTGTATTAATCTTCCTAAATCATTGTTGATGAGACATAATAAGCTTTTTCTTTCTTTGTGTAGTTCAGATTTAGATCTTGATCATGTATTCCATGTGTCCTTTAACTTACTGTTTGATAATACAGTAAGTTAATACTTACTGCTTGATAATACAGTAAGTTAATACTTACTGCTTGATAATACAAGCACCTTGCTCATGGTTATTCAGGAGGCAGATACTGAAACACCCGTGTCCTTTGCAAGAGCATCTGCTGATGACAAAAATGGCAACTCCCTGCCGGACGGGGGCCAGGGCTTTGGCTGGCCTCGGCTGGTGGTGACTGTTTTTCCGGAGGCTCCGGCTGGTGAGCTGGAGGACGCAATGGACCAGGACAGTGATGAGGGCAGCATGAAACATTCGTCCATGGACCACCCAATGGACAGGGGCCCTCCGGAGCCCTCACCTTTCAGCTCCAAGCGCGTGGTCCATGAGAGCGACACTCCACACAGCCGCGCAAAGCAGAGCTGTGGCCAGCCAGAGGCAGCTGGGGAGGAGCTCATCATCCCAGGTACCACAGGCACATTGAAGCTGATAGGTTAACCCATTGGAGGCCACAAGCAAGCACTATCCATCCTCCCCCTCGTGTCGTTCTGGTTGAAAATGGACAGCGCTTGTCCTGTACTTCTTTGTTGTGTTTTCACATTTTCACAATAGATGGCTATCATGTCTTTATCACAGAATGTGACCTGAAACTTGTTAAAGTTCCTCGCTCAATACCAATTATTTTCCTTAGATCTCTTTGTTCTCTTTGAATGGTTTTGTCAAAATGCAGGATCATGTTGTTGACTTCTATCATGGCTGCTGCAAGGCTTCGGAATGAAATATGTGTAAAGTCAGAAGAGTTTGCTAAGTGAGTGACCAATGTTTAGAATGACAGTCATGAGGAATTATAAAATGATAAAGCAGTAATAATGGTGGTGTGATACTGACGTAAATATTGAAAATAGTCATAATTTAGCACACGGAAAATAAATGTTAACATTTTGTTTTTAATTATTTTTCATAAAAATTAATTACAAACATAGTGAAAGTGCTATCTTGACAAATTGAAATAAACAATTTATGTAAGCCAGTATAATTATTATTTTATTTGTTTATTTATTATTATTATTATTATTATTTAATATATTGTAGGGTTTATTATTTGATGCAGTGGTGTGCTGCTGAAATTAACTTGGGCCCAGGAACCAAAAACATTTTAAAATAATTTGACCTTGAATGTGTTAATCTTGCTTTTAGGTGGTAGTGGATTCATTGCCTCCGGTAGATTCTTCCGCATTCACTAAGGAAAATGCAAAAATATGGAAACTGAATCTGCAATACTCTTTGTGTAACTAGTGTATCTGTGTGAACATTTTTAATGAGACTAAAGTTAAAGTAAACCACGTGAAAGTTCATCAAAGTTGTTCATACCTCAATATTTAATGCTTATCACCAGAGTATTTACCATTAAATTTCAGGGTAGGATTTTCAGAAGCTTTGAGTTCCCGTCGGAAATCACCAAATTCAACAGATGGGAGCCAAGAATGGGCTCTAAAGAATTGGCAGAAAATGCCCTTTTCTGTAAAACTATGCAAAATATTTTGATACAGGAAGCAAAATCCTTTTTTAAATTTTAATATACAGTTAGAAAATGTCTTTACTTGCCGCATTTGGACGAGAAATCTGCCCGGAGAGGGTTTTTTTTGAAAATCATGGATGTCAATGAATTTTAAAATATGGGCGACTTCGATTCACATGTTTACAGAAATGTTATACGTATAATGCTGCGTGAAAAAACGTGGAATTTTTGGCAGAAAAAATTCAGTGCTGCGGTGGTGATGCATAACATTTGGCAAGAGTATGTGGCAAGTCCAAATAGCTAGCCAAGAGCAAAGGAAATAGAATACTAATTTGGAAAAGTCTATGCCATTCTGTAGCACCACTAGTGTATATATGCATCTAATAAATATAATAAATATGTTATAAATTATTGTATAAATTCTTCAGAGAAATATTGAATAATTTCCTTTCTAATTTATTTTACATAGAATGCAGGCAATTGTTTAATTTAACAAACTTCATCAAAAACTTAAGAAATGTAGACTTGCAGATATACACATATGGTACAAACTATTTGGTAATTTATCAGATTTGTACAATATCTGCTTTTTAGTGACTAACAGAAGTATGTAATGATTTTGCAGATAAACTGATATTGGTATTTATAACAAAAGCATTCACTGTACTCTCAAGTTCCATGAAGAATCATTATAGCACAAATTAGATGATGCAATGGGTACAAAATAAATCCTAGAATTAGGGATTAGGGACTTCCAAATTGTGTGTAGGAACCATCCAATATCAGTTTGAGAACAAGTATTTACCATCAATTTTCTTATTAACAGTTTTAGAGGAAAGTAAATTATTGTAGTTGCTGCGTGGCGTAGTGTGATACAAAATGCTTACTGTATGGAAGTGATATGGATTATTCATGCAGATTTCAATAATTGTAAATACCACATGAAACAGGAACCACACTAAGGAATTTGTGTGCTACAGATACAAATTGTTCCTAATATACCCAGTGTATTGATAACATAGAAATTTAACCAGCAGCTCTAAGGGCTCAAATGAATTTTATTGATTGGAAATTGTTTCTCTGTGAGTTTCTTTTATTTGGAAATTGAATTTACATGATGAATTTTAAAAAAATAAGTAGCTATAAAAAAAACTGTCTTGAGGATTTTGAATGTTGTGGGCAGAAGTTCTATTGTATAGAATCAAAAATGCTGATTTCGGATACTGATGTGACGTGTTTCTTGAGTTTGTTGCAACTGCATTATTTAATAAACTGAATGACAAACTGCCAGAGAAGTCATTGAAAATATCACATGTTCCATGATAAAAATCTGAATAATAAGTTCTATTGTGAATGCTTTTGCCTCATACTGAATTAACTATGATTCCTTAATGCAGAGCACAAGGGAGGTTTCCATATTGTTCCCATTGCATTCCAGGGGACAAGCAGGAGATGGCTACCTTCATGGAGTATGCTTCGCAGAGCACTCGGCTGCACTTGGAGATGAACCTTCCCTCTGCTTCCGTGCATTTGCCTTCCAAGCACCTCTACGAACTCATCTACAATCGCGTCAACACTGACATGTTCCTTTGGGAACCTTCGGCCCCAAAGCCACAGGCAGGCTCTTCTGCCGCAGATGGATATGGTGTGCGTGCTGCAGCGGGCGTGGAGTTGTCGACTTTCCTCCAGGACACACTGTACACCACGTTCAGCATGTGCAAGTCGGGCATCCAGTATGGTAAGCGTGGGAGAATCAACCACAGTAATTGCTTTGGCCTGGATTCTTAGCACATAACATCCCCCTTTTGAAAAAAACACTATGTCAGAACTTGAGGATTGTTTTAATGCAGTTGAAGATGCAAAACCTTGTTTTTGCCTCCTATGTTTAATGTTAAAATTTGTCACTTTGCAATCCTGTTTTAGTACTCTGGAGGTGAAAAACAAAATGAAAGTACCAAAAACAAACTTTTGTGCTTGGTGCAAAGTTTGCTGTATTTGATTTGTGCCTTTCTTTCTATAGGATGTGGCTTAGGGCATGAACTGATGGCACTGTGGTGTATGTGACTGGGAGTCATTTAAACCATTTTGACAGGAAATTTATTTTACAAACAGAACAATTTAATGAAGTTGACTTTTATTATTAAAGGTAGAAACTGCATTTGAAGTGCCAACATTCCTTCATAAATAGGTTAAACATTTAACCTTTTTATGATCTTCACCCACTTTGACTTTGATCATCATTTTATGCAGAAATACAAAAATCTAAACATCATTAATTACAACAAATTATAATAATAGTAGCATCTCGGAATAAAATTGTAAAAAAAAAAAACCAACTTTGAATTCCGACCCAGTTACTAAATGTAGAAGTGCATGAAAAGGATGATTAATGTAGAACCATTTGGTAATATATTTTTCACTGATATCATGTCAGAGAAATTTCACTTATGCCATTTCCATCCTAAGAATGTCTTATTTTCAGTGGTCTATAATATATAGTGTGGTGACAGTTCATCTGTAATTTATAATTTTATCTCTTAGAGAGTTCTTTTTTTTAAATCATAGCAAATTGAAAAGCTCATTATTGTTGTCTTCAGAATCGGATTCTGACTCTGAGGATGCGGAGGGGGTGTACTATTCGGTGTATGAACAGCGGCAGAGGCAGCGACGGCGCCAGCAGCTGGAAGGAGCGTCTGGCAGCCGGCAGAGCCACACAGCCTTGTCACTGACCATCGGACAGGGCGCGCTGAGTGTTTTCACTCCTGTGAGGGTGAGGCTTTTTATTTATTGAAATAAATGAAGACAGAATTTCCTCAATGTGTTTATAATTAATGGTAAATATTGAACATTTTAATTAAGAATTATTTTGTGGGAAGGAAAATCAGCTATTTCTAATTTCATTGATTTTGTAATAAAAGTGTGTTTTGCCCTGGGAGGTGACAATGTGAACATTAACCCTTGGGATCCACATTTAATTTTAATGGACAATGTAGTTTAACATTTGGTACACTTTGAAAATTAACTTGCCTTGTGATATTTCTTTATATCATTAGAAATCTTTTTTATTGAATAACAGTCAGTAAAACTAACTATTAAAACTCAACAATTCCATACCTAGGATGACATTGTTTTATTCCATAAGATGTTCTTCAACCAAATGTAAGTGCACTTGTTAAAAAATAAAAATGTAGAAGTGTTTGATTCATTTGATGTGGTATATTTGAAAATTGAATTATTCTGGGAGTGAGGCTTACGCCCAAGTTGGGAGACGAGATGGGAGCTTAGAGATGTTCCGGCTGTAGAGCAGCCCTGCTGGGGGAGCCACCGGAGGGGAAAACACAGCACATCGAACTGGAGGTAGCTGCTGAACCTTGCAGCAGAGAGAGAACACTACCATCTCTCAGGAGATAACAAGTTAGGAAGAGATAGTTAGGAGATAACAACCGTTAGGAGAGTTGACACGCTCTGAAACACAAATTAATCACCCTCTCAATTTGAGAGTGTGTGCGCGTATTGTATTGAGTAGTGTTGTGCTGCAGGACTCAGGGGGCAACGTCATCCCTGGGCAGCACGGGGAGCTGCTGATCCAGTTTGAGGAGGGGAGCCTCTTCTCTGTGTCTGGCTACCGGGGCCGGCCGGGCCTGGGCTACATCTGCCTGCAGGTGCACCAGGCGGCCTTCTACCACAACGGTGAGTGTTACATTCTCCTGCTGGATGAACAGGCAATCAGTGAAAAGCTGTGTCTTGCGTGTGCTTGCATAGCACGTGGACAACAGAATCTGCTTTTCTGTTCTTCGCAAATGGCTGAGCCAACAGTTTGAAACCTGAAAAGTGGACTGATGAGCAGTAGGGATATGACATCGATGTAGATGTTCGTGTAGAAATCTATTTTTTAAACATCGATGGATTAATGCCGATGTTTTCTTAACATGTTTTTTATGATGTTTTGTTGTCAGTGTTTTTTCTTTTCTGTTTCAGAAAGAAAAATTCCCGTGATCACAAAACTTGTAAAGTTAAAACATTAAACATAACTAAAATAGTAACAGTGTACTATCTTCATCGACCAAACTGTCTTGTCCAAGATAACCTACATGCCCTTCTATTTCCTCTTTCTTCATATTCATTTCGCACATTGGAAAGTTGTCAACAAATGTGCTGTGGGTCTGCTCTTCGTCTCATCCCCTTCTTTGATGAATTGATAAAAATGAAAACTGTCAAATTTGTTTTAATCTTGAACATTGATGATTAGTTATTGATATCGCATCACTAATGAGCGGGGGTGTTGGGGTTGTGTTGCAGGGCTGGTGGCCAACCCACAGGAGCCGATTGTGCTGCCCGTGGTGGGAGCTGCACCCCCCGCCCACCTGCAGGCGACGATCTACCACTCGGAGCCAGGGGCCACTGTGACGCCCAGAGCTCCGGACGAGGACATGCTGAGCGTTGCCATCAAGGTGGAGCTGGAGGACAGCCTCCACCACCTGAAGGTGCTGTTGTTGTGTAGTTAGTTATTGAGGACAAAATCTTGTATTAAAATGCAGGGATTTTAATATATTCTAAATATTCTTTGCTTGACAATGATGACATGAAATTTTATTTTCATTTTTCTATGAACTAACTTTTATGACTTAAATTCCTCTATACAAACTCCATCAATATACAGTGAAAATCCATTTATACATTTTGCACTTGTACGTTTTTCGGGTTTATATGTTGTTGTTCTTTTTGTAAGTCCAGGATAAATTCCTGTACTTCCAATGCTAAATTATTTCAGATATGTGTTTTACTTATATGTTTTTCATGCTTATCAATTCAAATTGAAAGTTCCTTTAAGACCATATAATCCACAAATGATAATGATGTAGGTGACCAGTAAGTGAGAATGTAAACATTCTTATAGAGAAACCCACAGAATTTTTCCGTTTAATTGAGGTTGTTTAATTTCATCACTATGCAGGGTGTTTCAACTGCTTTCAAATCTCCATTTTGTAATTTTGGACAAGGGCCTTAGGCTGGGCGTTCTTGTGACGCAAGCCTAAAGAACTACCTGTGTAAATGCTGATATCAGTGCTGTCTTTTCCATTGGGCGTGCCTATGCCTGGCCCTTGTCTTCTAATTAACAAGTAATGTCCTCCAGCTTCCAGGTCAATGACCAGTAACAAGGATGTACTTCAGCTTCTGTTCTCAATTAGGATTTTCTCTGGTTTCGCTGATCCTTTGAGCAAATGCTCTGAGATGGCCCCTTCTTTTGTTTCTGGACATAAATGTAGCTTCTCTAAACACCTTTTATTGAGCTCACTTTTTCCTAGTAGTGGTACGAGTAAAGCCAGGGGTGTGTTAATATTTTGTTGGCAATATAAAAAAAAACACAAAAAAACACACACTGCAATTTGCCAATGCAAATAAGTTTTCTATAATTTGGGAGTGAAAATGTCTAGTTTTCAAACGTTGCAAACTTTGCTTTTTTTAAAAACTTTTATCCATCATTCAACTGTTTATAGTTAAAATGTTGGGAAGGGATTCTGAAGCTCAAGAAAATGCATGAAGATGGTACTTCTCCCCCGTACGTCACTTACAGTTTTTACTGTTCTTTGACTAAATAAATCAAAAGCAATGTTCATAGCAGTTCCTGCGAGCAGGTCCCACAGTGGAGCCTACCATTGTAAAAATATTGGGTTTTTGTAGTGCTCATAATATTAAATTTCAGTAATTGGTTTTTCTCACTTGTATGTTTTTTCCCTTCAGTCCCCTGAAAAACATCTAAGTGAAGTTGTACTATATAGGTTGAGGTTGTTGCAGTAGCGTCTTGGGAAGATGGGTTGATTGCTTTCCTGATGGATGTGTGTGTGCTGCAGACGTTCCGCGTGGCTGCTGGCCTCCGAGGAGCTACTCTGCGCCACCGCATGGGCCCCAGTCCACACAGCTGGTTCACGCAGTTTGTGGATTTCTTTGACGTCATTGACTACCCCATTGCAGGGTAAGTGACACACTACTAAATGCTTTGCTTCGTAGAAGGAACATTGTAACAAGCTCACTCAAATGAAAGTGGGATAGACTAATTGTGACAGTGTGGTAAGTATGTAGAAGCATTTGGAACACCAGGACCAAGCATAGTTACCTTGAAGGGAAGTACCGTTGCATCAGTAGTCCACCAGATAGTTGCTGTGGGAGAAGATCCTTCAGGATTGGTTGTGGAACCATTCTTCAAAGGCAAACCTTAACAGAAGCCTAATCATTTATTGTGTGCAAAAAACTTTCTTGAGAGGACAGGGTGAGAAGATGTATTCAATCAAATTCAATTCAATCCAATGTGTGTGTGTGTGTGTATGTGTACACATTCTGGTGGCTTTGTAAATCAAAAATAAAATGTTTATTAAAAAGTCAGTCTTAACTTTTATGTTGCCAAACTAAAGAGAAGGTAAAGGAAGTGTGGCATGCTCCTGTGCAGGTACGACCCACCTGGAGTGATCACGGAGCTACAGCTGCATCTGTGGGGCTGCGCAGTGGACTACCGGCCTCTGCACCTCCCCTTGCGGTCCCTCATCACCATGGGCTCCTTTAGTGTGGCCAGCAACATTGCCGCGCACACCAGCACCTCCACATTGCGCTTCATCGCTGAAGAAGCTGCACTTTTCCTGTCAGACCAGGCACAAGAGGATCGACCGGTGGACCTGCGCAAGGATTACGTGTGTGTGGTAGACTTGGGCCTGTTTGAGCTGTCCCTGCGGCTCTGCAGTCAGCAGGCCTCTGGAGGTAGGTGCAACTGGCCTGTGGTGGTTGTGGTTGTCAGAGCTCTCAGCTGTCACAGCTGCACATAGGGCATGGTGCTACCCTACAGGAACCATTGCTCAAGTAGCATTAGTGCCCCGATCTCAAATTTCAATTACACGATTTGCCACTCTAACTCACTGCATATTTGAAACCTTTGTTTCAAACTATCTTCTATGTGAGACAATATATAATACAGATTATTGAATCATGCTTTTATTTTTACAATGTAGTAGATATATTCAGTTTCTTTAATATATACAAATTTATATTGGCCTCACAGCATCTGCACAGATGTAAAACGTTTAACATAGGAATTTAATTTATGTGAAATAAATTATTTTAACACTTTACCTACTGGCACCACAGTTCCTGACCCGTTTCTTGAAGAGTTGCAATTAGCAATCTTTGCCGCTACAAAAACATGAAAATTCTTCAGAATATATATACCAGAGTTAATAGGGGAGGCTATGAAAGGTTCCCATGGCTCTAATATCACTCAGAAAAGCAAAAGAGATGTCTCACAAGTGAGAGTGCACCAAGACTAGAATCACCGTCTGCAGTCCTCCCCCTTTAGGCATGAGGTCTGGGTCTGCCTTGCTGGGAGACAAATTTGCTTGGCTGCAAAAGGCCATCCTCAAGAGCACTTTACTTCATTTTACCTCATGGTCTGCAAGTATTTTTCACTTTGGCCTATCCATGCCCTTTTCTTCATTCTTCCTTTGTGGATCTGGACTTTTGAAGCCATCTTTCATTATTAATCTGATAAGGTGTATCGTTGAAGCTATTTTTTTAATTTGAATAAAAATTGCAAGTTTGTTTCTACTTTGCTTGACTTTTGTTAATTTAGTTCAGAATGTATGAGGAAGGAAAATAGATGAGTTTCTGCGGTTTATTTGTCTGAGAGCTACGCTATTGTGTTGTAGGGACTAACACTGTTCCGAGGGTGGACCTCCGTGCCTCCAACAATGTGCTGCATGTGAGGACGTGTGCCGACTCAGGGAAGGCTCTCACAGAGTTGCTGACCTATTTTGCCTCTGACGGAGACCTGAAACCGGCTGCTGAGGAAGGTAAACTAATCATTTCTGAAGGACTCTCAAGTAGCTATTTCTTGTGTCAATTTGACCATTCATCTCTTAATTCATGAATATTTAGCATGAAAAAAGGTTTACCAGCTCCATATTAAGTACAATAGGACTTCAATTTAATGCTTTCCCACATTTAACATTAATTTCTTAAAGTCCCGGCAGTGCCTATTATTAATTAATGTAATTTTTACACACAACCCACATTTAACATTAAAAATGTTTAAATTTTTATTTTTTATTTTCCCTCTAAGAGTTGAGAACTTCCAAATACATCATCTGATGCCATCTGTCATGCTTATTGTAAATTATAGGGTACAAAAACCATTAACCGCTGCAATGATGTATGTATTAAGGTTGTGTTATACTAAGTTTGCTGCTCTCAGTCTGATTGTGATGTAGCAAGAGTGTCCCTCATCCATATAATTTCACACACACTCACACATACAGATTCTGTGTGGTAATTTTGTGTGGACCACCCCTAAATTACATATTACAAATTTATAATATTTCAAATACCTCCTCTCCTCCTGTAACGCGTCTGCAACGTGCTCTTGGACCCCCCTGAATAATGCTTGTGACAAGACCCTGCCCCTCCCTTCATTTGCAATAATTAAAAATACATTGTAAAGTAGAAACAACGAATTGTAGTAATTTTATTTGTGTTCTATATTAATATTTATGATAATTAAAGCAAGAATTAGTTGATGATGCTGACTGCACGTAACAATAAGATTGGGGACAATTTTTGAAGGAAGCAAGGATACTTAGTGAAAAATTTCTGAAAAAATGCTGTGCACATGCCATCGATGTGGAAGACGCATGGGCCACGAGTCTTCTGCACCAATTGGAATTTTTAAAAATAACTATTAATTATTATTTATATTTTGAAACTTCAAACATTTTCAGTCGAATAAATATGCTTATATTGTGTCATTTTTAGTATAATTTGGGCTTTATATCTTCATGTTAAAAATATATCTATCAATCAATACACTTCTGTGGAGGATGATTAAAAATCAAATGGTAATAATTTTCATTTATTGAAATTACTCTTTTCCTCTTCTATAAAATTTAGGATTCCTTTGTGAATGATTGTAAATAATGTATAATTATTAGGAATCAATGTTTTAGGATCTGTTGATAAGGTTATTTGTTTATTGCTTCAAGACAGCAGTCATAGCTGAGACGCACATGTCATGTATTTTAACTCTGCAAAAAATTACATCACTGACATCCACACTTGAATTGAGTACCAACACACTCACAATTGGTAATCTGCTTTATGCAAATGCACAAAGGATTCTCCCTTCTTCTGGAGTTCACAGCATTCAATCTGTCCTTGAAAAAAATATGATTGAATAAATGAATGAATGAATGAACAAATGAACAAATGAAAAATGAGGTGAAACATGAAATGAGAAGGGTTTGTGTGTGTGCACAGGCTCAGGCAGTCAGTCACAGAACAGCTCTGCCGGGGAGGTGGATGGCTCGGGGGGCTGTGGCACAGATGTGCTGATGGCCGTGGGCAACGACAACGAGCGCAACGGCAACAGTCTGTCTCAGTCGCAGGTTGCGCACGTGCACACAATGATGGAAGAAGCCATGAAGGAGTCGAGCGTCACCTCCAACAGGGCAGGTAAGGGTGAATATTGTTAAAAAATCTTATAATTCTTACATTACTTGCAATTGTATATATCATGGTCATCATCACAGACTGCAGGACATGAGGCTTCAGGCTGATTCTGGGTAATCCTTGAAACAATCTCAATGTAAATATTAATTCCACGCGTATTGTGGAACTCCTACTAAGTAATCACTTGCTTTCCATGGAAAAAAGTGAATGTTAAAGATGTTTCCCAGTGTGATTTATTTATCATCTTCAAAATGTAATAGAAATTTGAAAGCTTGTGACCATAGAAAATGTAGTGTTTTTTCTGTGTTCATGTACTCTGTCTGAATATGCACATTCATCTGAAAATCAACTTTTATTGTCGGTTAAGGAAAACCCACAGATGAAGTAAAGCTAAAATGGCATTTGAGAAGTTCTCTTGGAACTTAGAATGGCATCCTTTAGATAAAGCATCTTTAAAAGCAATTTTTGTAATGTTTTAAAATAATTTCCCTGTTATCATTGTATGTAGCCACCATTGTGAATTTAAAAGTTGAAATGCCAAATTTTGATACTTTAATCTAAGAACAGAGCTTTGAGAAGTGCAAAAGTCATTGTTCATCTGGAGGATAACATACTCCTCTTTGAAATGTGTTATTCGTATTGTCCTTAGTACTGATCATACAGATAATTTCCACTATATTTGTAAATGCTGAAGAAAGTAGTAAGAACAATATAGTTGTGTTTGATTGAGAGTTTGATAGACTGAGGTTGTCATGGTGCTCATGTTGAAGGCTGATGTGGTGTTGCAGGTCCCCCTAGGGCTTCGCGCAACAAACGTGGAGTAGAGGTGTTCTTCTTCCCGGATGAAGCCAACGTGCTGGCATCGAAGGCCTTGGCCGACTCCGAGCTCTTCCAGAAGGAGGAGACTGAGGAAAACGAGGACAGCTGGGAGGAGGACTTCTGCATCCTTGACAAGGAGACAGGCTCTGGCTTTCTGGTACGGAGGACAGGGATTGCAGGCGAGCTCTTCTAGAAGGAGCAGAACGAGGACAGCTGGGAGGAGGACTTCTGCTTTCTCGACAGGGAAGAAGGGTTGGAGATTTTGGTAAGGACAGGGATTGCAGGTGAGCTCTTCCAGAAGGAGCAGAACGAGGACCGCCAGGAGGAAGATTGCTGCATCCTTGACATGTTTTGTTATTGAATTATTGTAATATTTCATCCACTTGTGTGTGCATGTATTAGGTGTTTTGTTCACCAGGTATCATTCATTCAATTACAGATATTCAGTGCTGAGTAGCATTTTTAATTAAATATACAAAAATATTGCAGTCTTGTTAAGAAAACAAGTTAAGTTAACCATTAAGAATTGTACCCAATGCACAAGTTTATGAAAAGTGTCAAGTGGTTAAGAAAAGGGGTTTCACTTTTAGGAGAAAAGTTGATATAAGGTAATTGGGAGTGGCCCGCAGAATTGGCATCCATGTGTTTTGGAGTCGAGACCCGAATGGTGTGCAGGCCTTGAGGATCTTGGCTGCCTAACAGGCTAGAGCTCTTGCTGTGATCTCCTTTGTGTTGTTGTTTGCAGCCACGCAACAGCTTGCCTGAGGTACGGCTCCTGACCAGCGAACCGGTGCGGCTGATTGACAATCACTTTGCGGTGCCGCTGGGGAAGACAGATCTGTTGCGAGCCCCAAGGGCTACCCAGCTGCAGTTCTGCGCTATACTTTGCGTGAAATGACTGTCATCTGGCACATGTATGGGGGCCATGACTTTGGTCCGGCCCCAGGTCCCGGAACAGCTGCGGGTGCGGACGAGCAGAGGGTACCAGAGTGGTAAGCTGTACAGTCATTCAAGTGATTTTTTCAATGAAGTTTTTCAATTTGATGAAAGTTTATATTGTGGTTTAATTTCATGGTGTTTAATGCTCTAAGTGTATGCAACTGTTTAAGCATAATCTGGGAGAACCTTATTTATTTCAATAGATTTTGTTTGATGTGTGTGACACCTGTTAACGTAGAAAGCATTGATCTTAACTGACCAATTTATTTGCTTGCTGCTTATTCATTAAGAACATGACTGCTACTTGATTCACATATCTTTCTTGCTAGTGTTTGTGTTGTTAAAGATATCAACAAGTGCCTTGTCATCTTGTGCTTTCCATGGCCCCTGTTTTGCTATGATAGGTGTTCTGTACAAAGTCATTTCATACCTTCTATTGATTACTTTAAAAATGAGATGACAAAGTAGTATCACTAGATAGCAGATATTTGTTGTTTGAGAAATTGTCATTCCTGTAATAAATATGCAGAATAAAATTGCAGAGACAGAAAATATGTTGGGATGCTGATGAAAGCTTGTTTGTAATACAAATTGTGATTCAAATGTCATGCAACAATGTGGTCTGGTTTGTTTTCAAAATGTTTGGTGAACACACTAGTGGCTCTGCTTTCAAAATTCTAAGTAGAGATGTAGACTCACAAAAGTTTGTAGATTCAGAATTTTTAATTTAATTTTTTTTTTACCCTTTGTCGCATTTGCACTTGTGCACCCCGCGAGGTGCTGATTCAGTGAGAATGTGGGTGCTGAATATTTCCTGGGTGCCTAGAGGCCTGCTCAGCACATTCTGTCCATCCTTTGTAATCCAGGCTTTGGCTTGGCACTGGCCAACTTAATAGCGTTTGTTCTCACAATTTTTTTTGTATTTGAGAATGTATATAAAATTTTATTTCCTATGCATATTTAAAACCAAAAGCAAGGAAACAGATCTAAAGAGTGTAACCAAAATTAGTGATAATTTGAATATATAAATCCAGAAACCAGAACCTACGAAAAGCGGGAAAGAACACAAGAAGTGAGGCTATTTATGGAAGGTTTAAGACAGGGTTGTGGTTAAGGAGGGTGCATAATGGTGTAGTAGTCATAAATTGCATAGCCCTTGTCCAACACTGGGGAAATAAACAAAGTTTTCAAACTAAACTATTCCTGCCATCTAGTGGCAACCAAGGAATGCATTGATATCTCCAAAAGCCTCCAGTTATCGCCACATATACTAAAAAAATCATTGCAATCTAGTTGCACAAATACACTTCAACAAGCAGCACTGTGATTATAGTCGCCAGTAGCACCCAAGGCAAAGAAGTACCCCTGTGACTAAATTAATCGATAGCACCCATGGCACTAAATGTGTGCAAACCGTTAGCAGACAAAAAGTTAGAGAGACTAAAATTTGGTGTAGTGGGCAATTGAAACGTTTGGTTGAAACGGCTTGTAATATGTATGCATGTTGTTGTTTAAACGGAGGCTTGGGCTGAGAGAGCAATGCCTACAGTGTGATGTGATGTGATGTGGTTTGGTGTTGCAGCAAAAGCTGCCCTTCTTCACCCCCCTTCAGCAGCCCTCGCAGCTCTCCATCCACAGGTCTCCGGCCGCGAGGCAGCGTCTCCTTCTCCAAGTCCACACCTACAGAGGTGAGTTTACTTCCGAAGACACTCCTGGTTGTATTTGATTTTCTACAGAGGAATTGGAACACCAATTGGACATAGAATGTAATTTATTTATATGTTTATGTATTTCAAGTTTTACATACTAGCAGTCTACTTTACATTATTAGTATCACTAGTGCTACAACAGATACAACTACTTGAACCCACAAAAGTGTCCCCAACCCACAAAAATATTAACCCATCCTGAGATTTGAGCTTGGGTACGAGTTTAGCAAGTAGTTAGTGTAACAATTCACCTGAGTTGGCATAATGATCTTCCTGACTCTTTAAAAAGAAAGTTTCAAAAGAAAAGAAAGGCCATTTGCATTTTTGTAAATTCTGAAGTTTTCATGAAAAATAGATGAGTGTGTGAAAAAAATTAAGAAACATTTTCCAGATTTGAGAAAATCTTGTTTATGTAATTTTTAAAGGTTTTCATTTTTATTAGTTGCTCAAAATTAAGTGAAAATGACTGGATTTACCCGATTGTAAGCCGACCTTTTCCCCCTGTTTTGTAGTTCAAAAATTGACCCTCGGCTTAGAATCGGTTTCATCGTGTTGCTATAACGTAGCTGACACCAGACATCCGTAAAGATGTCTATTTTTCGTCGGCCACGCAGGAGACATGGTAGAAAGTACGGATAAAATCCGCATGAAACCCACATATATTAATTTGAAATATATAATTGTCTGATTAAAATTTCTGAGTGACAGTTGGGGGTAAAGCAGTGTTGCCTTACTTGCGACACACACATGGTTCCGGCCACCAAGCCTGGGACCAACCCCAGCAGTCATTCTTTTTCACTGATCTCTCTGACGTCATCAAAAATTAAGAGCTTGCGATTGGATAACGGACACCCTCTCCTTCCTAACTCTAGCAGTCAATCAATCAGATCTTATATCTCTACAACAGTTCTGCGGCTGTCTGTATTTAACAGAGAGTAATTAGTGAATGTGCTATTGGGGTTAGCGAGACCAAAATCTTATAATGAAGTGCTTTCATTGTTTACCTCTGTAAATGTTTACCTCTGAATGCTGAAATGATTCAACTTAAGGCTCATGAAATTGCGCGAGAGCAGAAAATCGCCGGTTTCAAGGGTAGTCGACACTGGGTGCAACTCTTTATGAAGCGTTGGGGGTTTTCACTGAAGGAGTACGTCAATTGCACAGAAGTTGCCAGAAAATTGTGAAGAAGAATTGATAGAGTTTCAGCGCTTCATAATAAAACAGCGCACTGAAAAGAACTACCTTCTCGGTCAGATAGGAAATGCAGACCAAACTCCAGTATACTTTGATATGCCAGCAAATTATACAGTGGAACAGAAGGGGAAGAAAGACATAAAGTTCCTGTCAACAGGAAATGAAAAACAGTGCAGGTCTGTGATGCTTGCATGTATTGCTGATGGACATAAACTACCTCTGTTTGTTGTGTTCAAACGCAAGACACTCCAAAAATCGGAGTCCTTTCCTAAGAGCGTTATTGTATGCACAAATGAAAAAGGGTGGTTTACGGAAGACGTGATGTTACAATGGGTTCAGTTGGTGTGGCAACGTCGCCCTGGCACGTTGAAGTTGGGTAGCCTCCTGGTATTGGACTCTTACGCGGCCCACACTACCGAGGCGGTGACTTAACTATGAGTTTTTATTTAATAATTGTTTATTTAATTTATCTGTATTGTATTAATAATATTCACATCTTTATAAAGGCAAAGAAATCGATATTTTTATTTGTGTTTCGGAATTCTTGTAACATTCCAGTTAATGCAGCTTATAGTTGATGTCTAACTATTGTCCCCTCACTTTAAAGAAGTGGTAGTCATCACTTATGAGACACCGATTTTGTGTAAGCAAATGATCCCCTAAAAACCAGAGAACTCTTCACTCCATAAAAGATCATATCCCATACTGCTTATTTTCTTTAAAATTGGATACATATAACTATGGAATTTTTTTTTAGGTACTGGCAATTTGTTTTAGGTTCCTGAAGGTCCAAACTGATTTGCAATTGTTTCAGGTGCACTTTGCTTACCACTACCCCAACCCCCACAGCCCTCGCGCCAACTCCCCGCAGCAGCCTCTGCCGCAGCCAGCGCAGGTGCCACTCTCGTGGCAGGCTCGAGGGGGCCCAGGCCGCCAGCACGATGTGCTCATGGAACTGCAGCTCAACAAGGTGAGATTAGAGGACGTGGAGGAAGGAACGGAAATGCCCTCAATTATTTGACTGGTGGTCTCAGAATCCATAGTGCTCAGAGATCTGAAATTACTGTAAACCCTCAATAGCATATACTCGCTTGACACAAATTTTGCCATCATATGAACAAAATTTGAGTTATGGAAAGGTACCATAGTGGATAACATAATCAGATAACCTGTATTTTCATAGCATGAATGCTAATTATTTTTGGAATCATTGTTAACCAGTGTTTATTGTACTTTTGAGTTTTATTACAATCGCCTATGTCAATGATTTATGAATCTGAGATCTCAGTGCATATGGTTTGCTGTATCAGGCAGTAAAAAAATATGATCATCTTTCACAGTACTAATGTCAATTTTTTTTCTGCATTTCAAAACCTGCTTTATGAGTTTTTGAAGTTTTATTATTTATTGTAATACAGTGAAACTTCATTACAACGTTCCTCCGTATCATGTTTCCTCTATGTTATGTCAGTTTTTCCAGTCCTGACCAAAAGCCCATATACACGTCTTCCTCGTTGTAGTGTTTTCATCTACACAGTGTTCAGACTTCATGGTCCCTTCAAAAACGTTATGTAGAGGTTTCACTGTAATTATAATTATTTGTGGGAATGTGTTTGTATTCAATCAAATCAAATGGCCAGACTTTTAGTTCAGTGATCCAGCTGAGCTGCATGGGCTCTGCAAACAATGCTTCAGTTTTCAGTTTTTCTCTTCCCTCAAAGAAAAAGCTTTTTAATGTTGGTCATGGCTATGATTGTTAATTTTATTGTAATTAGAACATGATTAATAATTTGGTTGATTTCATATATTCCTATAATCTAAGGTACTTTGTCTTTTCTTTAAAATTTTTTTTTATTCATTATGTTGGTATTTTATTATGCTATGAGAATATATTATAATATTTTAATTTAAGCTCCTGCAATTGTGTCATGATTGAAGAATTTTTGAAAATATTTACTGTAAATACAATAGTATAATTGTAATTGGGAATATTATTAGTACTTAAAGAGAATTCCTTTGCAGTGTCTCAATATAATATGTACCTGATTATAAACATTGTTAAGATATGTCATGTATGTTCAAAATTTTACAAACTCGGTTTACTCTCGAATTAAGTATTTAGATATTTATGCAGTTTCAATTATAATGATCACCAATAGCATAGTCTTGCAATAGCATAGTAAGAAGTTTAGAATAATATTAGTGCACTGGAATCAACCTAGTATTAGTGCCTAGTGTTTAGTATTAGTATATTATGACGTAATAGGTCATGCACTGTTAATTTGGTGATTACAAAATAAAATTCTTTATTATCGTCTGTTGTAAAACTAAGATAAGTAATTTTGTTTTCTTCAGTTATAGTCTTTGTTGGTAATGGATTTACGATTTGCTGTTTTTTGGACATCCAACCTGTCGCGTCATTGTGGCTTCCTCCTCCAATTCTTTCCATGTTCTTTGAATTCTCCACACGCAGCATTTTCTCAACTGCTTCATGAAAGTTATTAATTTGTGATTACTCAATTTTGTGAAAAGCACATTATTTCTTCTGACCTTTTCTTGGTTTCAAAATTTTCTTTCAGAGTGAAATACACTTTCAAAATCTTCCTTTTCCTTCTGTATAAAATCTGTTAGTATGTGTTTACGTGTGTTTAGGTGCGCTTCCAGCACGAGGTGTATCCAGAGAGTGCCTACGAGGCCTCGCGCCAGGTTTTGCTGGTGAGCGACGTGGAGCTGAGGGACCGTTTGGCCTCCTCGCAAATCAACAAGTTTCTGTACCAGTACTCGAGCGAGGCGCGCCCCAAACAGTCCCATGCCAATATGGTAAGGAGCACTCTCTTCTGGGGATGGAATGCTCTTTTGCTTTTAATAACCACTATTTGGTCGTTTTGTTTAGGGCTGTTTTATTGATTGGCTATTTTTATCTTGGGAGGTATTGGGAGTAAGGCAACATTTTTATGTAATTTGATTTCTTTTTGAGGTTAGACAGGATATTTTACTAAGGAGCAGGAACGTTGTTTAGTGGTTCTAGTATTTTGTGTAAGGTTGTGTTTAATTGAGTTGGCAGGTGCTAAGGTCTTTGGAATGTTTTGTAATGGGGGTTTGGAAATGGGAATATATCGAGGGGGTGAATTATAGTTCTGTTTTTAAAGAAGAGGTGCATTAGAAAAAAAGTTTTAGGTGTAGATTGAGTCCTTTTTCAATTGTTTCATACCAATAAAGTCAGTATTAAAACTAGTTGTAATATTATTGTTTAGCACCACCAGAGAGAGTTTCTGCTTATCATGGCAATTTCAGGAAAGAAAAAAAATGCTGAGCAAACCATTACACCAATTTTATCTAAACAGAAATTCCAATTTCATTACTGTCATATCATGAATTGTCTTCTCTTTTTATTAGTTTTTATATGAATTGTTTTCTGATTATAAAATGAAGGGAAAACTTTTTGTAACTTAAATATCAAAAGCAGAATACTATAGCTTACATCTCAACATTAATGCTAAATTTTGTAATTAACTATATTTTATAAATAAAAATCATATTTTACAAAAAAAAGTCTCGTTAGGTGTGCAGTAATCTACCTCAGAGGTGTCCAACGGGGGTGGGTGGGTGTTGGCCTGGTGCCAGGGTGTTGATGAAATTTGAAAAGGGGGCCACAGAGGGTCACTTGTTGAATCCATGCTGGACTGATTGATTCACTCAAGATCAAGATCCTATTGATTACAAACACATTATATTAATGAATTCATAATTAATTGTTGTTATATTAAGCTTCAACACATTTCATTAACATTAAAATACAAATTCCGTCCTCTTTTTGAATTTCATATCATTCCTGTTCATGAAAATTTAACTTTTGTACAAACTGAATGAGTGATTGTGTTCCTGAAAACTTTATATTTGTAAAAATTAAAAACTGTAATAGTGCCAAAAATAAAATATTATTCTAATAAACCATTTTTTCAAAATTGTTGTTCACATTCTATGTTGAATGATAATCTTTGTCCCTTATTTGTTTTATGATTTTGTTTTATGCTGTATGCAGTAGAAGAATTGAAGGGGTTCCATGAAGCGATCATTTTTTTAAAAGGGGTCTATGCATGAAAAAGGTTGGGAATCCCTGCTTTACGTGAATGCTAGCATTCAAAAGATAAAATGAATGCTGTTCAGGAAGTTAGGTTTTTCAAACAGAAGGAAACCAATATTTCTTATTGTGTTCTTTGTGGACAGATTGTTATCAAGGCGGTGCATGTGCGACCTGACCCGCGACTACCTGCACAAGAGTGTACTCTTCGTGTGTCTCTTCTGCCTTTGCGCTTGAACATCGACCAGGACTCCCTGCTCTTCCTCTTCAGCTTCTTCTCGGACATCTCAGGCCGCAAGAGCACCGAAGGTATTGTGCCCAAATTGCTTCTCAAGTTTCAGATCCATGCAACTGTTAAAGTACTGCACGTCTTCAGGCCCTTTACAGTGTGTTTCAATGCATTGTTTTTAGACTTTAGAGGAAATGTCTGAAGAAAGAAATGTGAATAATGTACTTGTAGTTAATTGAATTAAAATATAGATTACTTTTGATTTTGCTTTATTGGTTATTTTAATGTAGCAACTGATATATGTATCACAAAAAAGCATTTGATTTGATAGCTTTGAGGTAATGAGTAATGTCAAATTGTTCCTGACAATCATTTAATGCCAGCAATCTGTGTCATGCCAGTGTTGAGTTTCCGCTGATGTGTTTCCTGCAGATGACAGCAGCAGCAGCACCAGCAGTGGAGGGGGTCTGTCTGGAGGCACCCCTCGCCACTCCACCCCCACGCACGCGCCCCCTGTGATGACGGTGAACGTGGAGGCATGCGAGCAGTTGGTGCCTCCAGAGCCCCAGGCATTGCTCATTCTGCTGGAGGATGAGTTGAGCAGTGCCATCGGTGCTGCGGAGGACGAGGGGCTAGGCATGGATGCCCAGCGCCGGGTGGCTGCCGCCTCGGAGAGTGGCAGAGCCACAACTGGTGGGCCCTTGGCGCCCATCTACTTCCGTAACTTTGTGTTTACCCGTGACGTGCCCATCCGGCTGGACTACCAGGGCAAGCGAGTGGACATGACGCATGGGCCGCTGGCCGGGCTGCTCATGGGGTTGGGGCAACTTAACTGCTCTGAGCTGCGCCTCAAGAGGCTGTCCTACAGGTGAGCCCAAAGAACGTCTTTCATTCTGTCAAAAGGAGAGATTTGGTGAAACTACATAAACATGTTTTTGTGGAAATATCTGAAATTGCACTACAAGATTGAGCACAAGGCTGAATTTTGCTCCTATGAATCATGCTTGTGATCAAGATGTAAACTGTTATAGGATGATTTGTTTTTGTTAAATGTAGATACCCTTTATACAATTGCATGACAAAAATCTTCACCCTCAAATGTACGTGCCCAACATGAACATCAACTTCAACATTCTCTTTAGAACTAACATAATTACAAATACGTGTAATCGTTAGTAGATAAGCAGTGAACAGAGGAAGGGAAATAATTAACCTGCTGGATGTTCATTTTCACAGAAAAATAAGATTTTTGAGTTATTTTTTCTACCTATTCTTCCAAAGTGTTTTCAAAATGAGATACTTACTTTTGAAGAATAGTATACTTTTCAATTACTCTCTGCCTCTCCATTATACATTTTTGTAACAAAGCAGACAACCCCCTTCCCCTTAGCATGACCTCTCATGGTTGACTTGTCGCTCCCATTTTTATGAGCATGTTCAAGAGCTAGTTTGACGTGAAACTGCAAGTGCTACTTTGCTCTGAAAATTCTGATTGCAAGCCAAGAAAGAATCCATGGATGCAGTCTCTTGTTTCATTGAACAAAAGTCCAAGTTGAGAGGAAGTACAATGAGGGGTGGGGTGGGTCTCGTGTTGTGCAGGCATGGTCTGCTGGGTTTTGACAAGCTGGTGGCGTTTGCCCTGTCGGAGTGGCTGCGGGACATTAAGAAGCACCAACTGCCATCACTGCTGGGTGGTGTGGGTCCTCTGCACGCCCTTGTGCAGCTTTTTCAAGGTCTGCGCGATCTCTTCTGGTTGCCCATTGAACAGTATCAGAAGGATGGGCGCATTGTGCGGGGTCTGCAGCGCGGAGCCAACTCTTTCACTACTTCTACTGCTATGGCAGGGCTGGAGCTCATGAATCGACTAGTGCAGGTATGATATTCTTTATTTCATTCCTTGGTCCCTGCCTTTTTGACATTGGGTGAGATGACATTGGGAGTGGGTGATGATGGTATAATACGATTTGAGTGATGGTGCATTAGTAGAATGAGGGGCAAAGACAAAAGAAGAAAAGAAAGAATGGATAAATCCAGAAAACCTGCCTTGACCCTGATTTGTTCACATATACATATAATACATTTTGATAAATTTGCTCCTCATTTATATTTTTTATAATAATGGAACAAAATTACATGTTTAGAGTTCAAATATTGTGAAATCATTTAATAAACATACAATGAAAGTTATTGCAAACTCGCATATTTTCTTCTGACTATAAACGCGACTACTTTATTTTGCAAATGTTCAAAAAGTGTTATAAACTTCTTCTGTACACTTTCTTCTTTTTCTTGTTTCTCTTTCTTCTTCTTCTTCTTCCTCTTCTTTTTCCTCTTCTTCTCCTTCCTTTTCATCTTTTCTACAAAATAATTTTATTTAAATCATTGCCACCCTAATGAAGTGTTTCAAGTTTCTTTGAATCGCAATATTGTGGAGGAAAATCAATGTTGGAAAACCAGAAAAAGTCAGAGAAATTTGTTTTTCAAAGTTTTGCAAACCTTGTAAAACAAACCACAACAGATCAATTTGTGAAATGGTATATAAGTTTATCTGAATTACTCGTACACATCTTGTCTACTCCTCTAAAATAGGTAAAAACTATTCTGCTTTGAATGATATTAAAATTATCAATGATTACATTTGTGAATAAGTAAAACTAAAATTTATTTCAAGTTGTGATTGTTTCAGGCAATTCAAGCAACCGCAGAGCTGGCCTACGACATGGTGTCCCCTGGGCCGAGCGTGCGCTGCCTGCGTGCTGGCCGTGGCCAGAGAGGGCGGCGGCGGCGACGCCTCGCGCAGCCGGCTGACTTGCGTGAAGGAGTTGCCAACGCTTTGGCGGTAGTGCGTGAAGGGCTGGGGGAGACAGCGCAGGCTCTCGTGCGTGCTGCCAGTGAAGAGCACGAGCTGAAGGGCGTGTCAGGTGCTGTGGGAGGGGTGCTGCGCCAGATCCCGCCCACTGCGCTGAAGCCCATCCTGATGGCAACGGAGGCCACGGCCAATGTGCTAGGGGGCATGCGCTCACAACTAGCACCCGATGTGCGGCGCGAGGCACAGGACAAGTGGCGAGCAGAGGACTGAGCCTTGCCCAAGAGTGAGCAATCGAGGGGATGGCTGTGCTCACGTGTGGTGTTTAGTCATTGTGAAGTGTAGACTAATTTTGCGTATGGCAGTTAGCAAGAAAGATTGGTTGATAGGAAATAACCTGTTTCTTATCTTTTCATGTACTATAATTGTTTTTGCTTATGTTCCATTGTTTTGTTTATTCTTATAAATAACATTCTCAGGCAAACATTGTATCTGCTTACCAATTTGCGTTACCTGAGAAGGAAATTCGTTGAAAATTCTTAAATATTTCTGTAATGTTACAGAGTATGTCTATGTGTTGTGTGATATCCTGTGAGATTGTGTTTTAATTTCAGATGACAAATTCATAAAACATGTTTGAATCTCATAGAATTAGTTTGTAGTTCAAATTGTAGCAAATTGTGTGCTGGCAGTCTATTGGACAGATAGTCTTCATGCGGAAAACTAGTAGCCCAAGTGACACATCTGTTGTGATTGGTCTTTGTTGAAGTGCTACATTCAGAGGAGATCTGGATTCATTTGTGCCCTTTGAGGTGTTTCTTTGGCTCTTGTTGCAAGTTACCTAATGGATGTGCAGAGGCAGGAAGCTTTGGCTATGCATATTTGGGTGTTTGACAGAAGATGCAGCTTGGATTTTGTTTGTAGTTTACAAAGGCTTTTCTGTAGGTGTAGATCTAGAAAGGACGTGTACAGTCATTGTATGAAAGATTCTAAATTTGACTATTCAAAAGTTTTATACTGCATTGTTTTTGTCATCATGACACCATACCAAGTTTGATTTCTGTCTTCTTTTTTCTAATTTGAGGGATTCAGTTTAATTAAAATTGGATGTGCAAGCAAGAAATTGCATAGGTTTTAGTCTCTGCTTTCTTGAAATGAAATTTTTTATGCTATCATTCATTAATCATGAAAAATTTTTGTCATGCAGTGCCTGATATTTATTTGTTTTATATTTTGTATTTAACTTTCATATTGAGTGAGACGGCAGATTTGTCTCGAGTATCAAAATAATATTCAGAATGAAACATTATTGAATTCAACAAACAAGCTATGTGATAGCTTGTGCAGTATTGAATCTGATAAAGTTTTAGCTGTAGTGATTAATGACCATTTGTCGTATCTATAGTTTACTGCATTAATGATGAATGATGGGAGGTTCACCTGTTGCTTCTCTTGGTCGGGTGGAAAGTTGAATATACCGAGTACTGATGATGAAATGGATTGCATGATGTTAATAGATTCATTTCGATTCATTGTTATTTTCCTTGGAAGAGTTTTCGTCATATATGCCTGAATACAAAATTGCATTTGAAAAATATTTCAGAGGAGATTAAACGTTCTTAGCTGAATGATTTAATGTCTAAATGAGAAAAAATTAGCTTCATTGTTTTAACGTAAAATTGTTATAAACTCTTTGAATCTCAGAAGACTTTTGGTAGGTCTTCTGTGTTGTTTTGAAGGGTCTGAGTAAGAAAATGTGATGTGCAACATAAAGACAGATTATTGTGGTTTTGTGGTTGTCATTGCAATTCAACACAGGAGAGAATGGATTTTTTCTAAGCAATAAAAGAGCTGGGATACGGGTGTAAGAAGGCATGGCTACCACAAGTCCTCCTCTTCATTTCAGCTGCTCCAAATTAATGAAGGAAATTTATTGGATTGGCTCCTACTATTTTCAAACTGCCTCATTCAAAGAAATGCTCTTTTAGAAACTTTTTCATCGCTGATGTTTGAAATGAAGTTCTTCAGTCATTCAAGAGAGTAGCATTTTCATTGCTTGAATAGTAAAAGACTTGTATACCAACTGTACTGTTTTCGCCTTTCTAGAAACGAAGCTCATGTAGAGATTTTTTTGTTGTTTTTTTATTCCATATGTTTGAAGTGAAGGACTTACCTATGTAGGATCAGGTGTGATATTTACAATTACAATTTAATTCAGAAAAAATAGTGACATTGTTTTCTGATAATGTTATGTGATTAAATTGTGTCAGGAGTTGTGATAGAAAAATAATATTCACAATAATTTTTTCTGTTTTTATTTATAGAAATTGTATTTAATGTGTGATTGACTGTATTTTTGTGTTGCACAGTGTTGTCCCTATAAAGATGAAAGACGTGACTGATACTTCTGTAACTGGAAGCAGTGGGTAGCTATATTATTGGAGGCACCAGTGCAAAACGAGTTATGAATCTAATTTATGTGGGAAATTAGATTCATATAATCAGTGAATATGTCATTCTCCATTACTCACCAATCCAAAACTATCCAATCTTGAGATCATTGAAGCATTGTCTCTTGGCCTTTGTTTCTGAGTTGATTTATTTTCTATCTGTGATTTATGCAAGATGAAGCATGGGAATATTGGTAGCAAAAAAAAGTTGTATGAGGTTTTAGGAGCAAGAAAGAAAACATTAAATGTTATTTCTGTGATGAGTGTTGTATTTTTTCCTTTGATAGAATTCGTGTGATTGTATGAAGTAGAGAAGAACTGCATATCTTTTTACTTTGTGAAGTACTTTATTGTGAACAGACTGGCAGCATGGCCTAGAGGACAAATTTTATATTCACATCAGCATTGATGTGCACTATTTTCCTTTGCATGAAGCAAGGGGCAGTCAAATCACTTCTTTATGAATTAAATATAAATATGAATATAAATTCTGTTCTTTGTTTACTTCAGAATATTTAACCTTTTTGGTGAATTATATATCTTAATATTACCTTTTGGGAGATTTTGTTACATTTGTATGTAACATGAATGTGGAGATATAGAACTTATTCAAATGTTAAAGTGATATTAAAAACAATTATTTTGATATTTGGAAACAATATATTTGTATACATTGTCTTATATTTAAAATGTATGATCTTTGATCTTGAATAACATGAATCCAATGTGTCTACAATTTATTGTGTTTAGTGTTTGTGCATTTGTTCCGAATCTGTTACATGATGTATTCTGCTATCTAGGAACAAATACATATCTTATATGATGTTGGTATGCATTGTGTATATTTTCTCTTAGGATAAAGTTGAGTGATGTGTGTGTCTGTGTATATATGTGTGTACTGTGTCAATCAGTGTGTGGATACACACTCGCAGTTCTTGATTTATAAAATTTTAGGTCCTGGAATTCACCCCAAATTAATTATTAATTCAATAGAATAGTTAGATATTTATTATATAATTTAATAATTGTATTTATTTATTCACCAGGCTTTTTGCCCAAATGAAATTAAATATTACACACAGTTGACATACAGAGGAAGAAATATTAAAATTTATAACATAACAAATTAATAACAAAACAAACAATTTTGATTGAATAATATTGGGAGTAAAAGGTTTTTTTTTTTATCAATGCAAAGGGAGTTCACGATTGTAAATACTCTTTCCACCACAGCATTTGTGCCTGGTGCAGCCAGAGCAAAGCTCACAACCACCAATCTATTACAGAGATTGTCTCTACTTTTAAGTGTGAAGAAGACATCACAAATTTTTTATCAATCTGTACATCTGCATTTTGCGAAAACCAGAGTGCGTCTAGGGAAAGTGACGTTATAGCTAAGTCCGAGAAAACGTGACAAAATACGAGTTGAACTGTATATGAAGCATTGCTTACACACATATATACTATAATCGAGTTGAATAAGTAATGTTTGATGATAAAATTGTTGCAGGATAACATGTGCATGATCTCAGCCAACAAGCCATTGATAAAAATATCTCAAAATAATATTTATTAGTTATTTTCTAAAAAGTAGTGAAAAAGGCCGAAGAATGAAGTGTTTATTAGGTTTGCGGCACCCCTAAACCCATTTTAAAAACTTTTTTATTGGTGCCGGTGTTCTTGCATTGCAAACTAACTTATTTTTTGCTAAACCATTGAATTAAATTTTTTCCAATACAGCCCAAATTAAGTTAAGAAATATACGGTTGTAAAACAACGAAGATTACAACACTGTCGATAGTTAATATGGAAAATTTGTTAAGACTTGCGCACTATCCATATTTTAAATTTCCCGCTAGAATTTCGCCCAAGAATCTACATGTAAGACGACTTCAGGAGCGGGACACTTGCACTGCCTTTTGGTATTACGACTGTCAATCCACTATTATGAGTAGTGAACAGTGCCACGAAGTCATGGAGCTATGAATACATAGATCCGTGCATGAAGTCTTCATGAGCAGGACACTTTCGAGCTGCCTATCATGGATTAATACATGGATTGTACTGTGTCTATCCAGTAGATCAGTGGAAGGTTAATTCGGAATTAATATTTGGCAACATTGCTTACAGCATGGAATAACATCACAAAGTAGTTTATCATGGGAAAGAGTATCCGTTATACACTCTCTGAGCATATCACAAAGTAGTTACACTCTGGTATTGCATAGAAATGCCAAAAGTCGTACAGTAAGTCAATAATAAACATGGCGTCAGCCGTATTCTGGTAGGAGACATATCGGTCCTCTCGTTGGAGAACCTGCCGGCGTCGAAGAATTTCGTGAACATGTATATCCTAAATACATAATATGAAGCAATGCCAATGGGAACTTAGTGGCTAGATGCTTGACTAACATTTTTCTCTGCGTTTTCGTTTTGCATTTCTAAACTTGAAGTAAGGTAAAATGGAAGAGATACAACTAAGTGAAACCGAACAGCGTTATTTCGGCGACTTATTTACGTGCTGCGATTCTGATAAGACAGGAAAAGTACCTGTCTACAAAGCCTCGGAATTATTTAGATCTGCCAATCTACCTCTTGACGTGTTAAAGCAGGTATGGTCCCCAGTGATGCCCAATTTGTCCAGTGACACATATACATTTATTTGGGACTCCTATGTAAATGCAAAAAAACAACAAAAAACCCAACAAACTACAAACAATAAAATATACCACTGGGACATTCGATGTACTTCTCAGATTTTGTGCAGATAATAAACACTTGCCCTCATTGCCTTTTTGCAAGCTTAAATTGATCGCTGGATTGTTAAGAATAAATTGATTTTTTCGCCCCTTGCATCAATTATATTTTTGTAAAACTGTTGCAGTATTTCCGCGGATTTTTAACGATATAATGTGAAAGATATTTGGTGGTTTAAAGTACGCCAAAATCTATTGTCACATTTACTTTCCGGGTTTCTAATATTTTTTTTATTTAGCATGATAATTTATGTTCTTAGAAAACTGCATGTGATTTCAAATTGTATTTAAAATCCGGATTAATAATTCATTGGAAGGTTTTGCAATGTACTGAAAGTATTAGAAAGCATACTTTTGTTGAAGTTTGTGGAATTAACAAAATATTAATTTGTTCATTTTTAGCTTTGTTAACTATTTTATTTCTAATTACTGTAAGTTCAAATATATTAGCTAGTATGCATGTGTTTTGTACCGTTGGATTAAAATAAGTGTAAGTGGAAGGTCTAACATGCATGTAAATTATTTGTTGACTGTTATCAATGGCATAACCAGGAATTTTTTTATGGTGATATGCCATTGATATCAATTTTGATGTTTTCTCATAAAGAATTTTTCTTGAATGTAGTTGGGGTCCACTAAGTGATTTAGTACTTCAGTGTTTCTACTGCCAACATTTCGATTACATTCAGAACCATCTTGAAGATTATAATTATGTGAACTGCCAATCATAATGGCAAAGTATGTAACGATGTGTGTTTAGTGTGTTGCAAGTATAGTGTGAACTTCTATGAGAAATAGTACAATTACATGTGTGTTTATTTTTAGAACATGTTATTTACTTTTCAAGTAAAATATATATCCATCACTCTCTGGTGTTGATTATATTTATAATCAGTTGCGCCTTCTGTTCATGTAAACATTACGTAACTGTTTATATAACATATTCTAATTACAATTTATATAATTCTAGCCCTGAAGATGGCTCTATGTGAAGTTGGCTGGTGAAATACTGAAGTATTTATTCATGCACAAGGATCCAAACCCAAGGACCTTCCTTAGAAGAATTTTTCATTTATGCTGAATTTAAATTTTATTTTTATTTTTGTTAATTTATAGTTATTTTTAATGCATTCAATTAAATGACATTTGTTACTATTAAAAATTATTAAAAAATATATTTTTGAATATGTGTCATGGGCTTTAGGGGAAGCCCTATAAGTTACCCCTCCCAGCTGCTGTTTGTTCAGTTGACATGTGTTTCACCAGTATTTGTGTTAATGCATTAAGAAAAAGTATTAATTTCAGAGAGAAAGAAAGATGATCTACTTTGGAATTATTGCATTCATTTTGATAATATTCATCTGTGAAAGATGAAACTGATCTTTGCAAGCAAAATTAATTTTGTATTTGTTTGAAATATTTTTCTACAGTAGCATCAGATGTTAGAGAAAAGAAAGTTTACTCTTAAATCCTGTTTTGGGTCAAAGGCTCTTAATGGCGGGGGAAGGGGATGAGATTGTGATGATTATTTTTACGTGATTTTTCAGTGTTGTTTGTAAGTGGTGGGGTGAAATGATTTACACCGCTTATTTATTGATACAACAATAAAAAAAAACTTCACTTACTCTGTGTAGATTTGTTGCTACATCCTGTTTTTTTCCACTTCTAAGCAAAATAATGAAGTTGAAAATGTGTTTGTACTCTCTTCTTATTCTTAAGGATTATCAGAGACCTATTTCAGTTCTAGTGAAATAGGTTTCTTAACAATTTTTGTTAGAGAATGTTGCCAAACGTTGGGTTGTGAATTGAATGTTTGGGCAGATCACAGAGCTGTGCGGTGGTCGCAGCAGCCACCTTGGTCGGAGGCAGTTCTACTCTGCACTGAAGCTGATAGCTGCTTACCAGGCTGGCCTGCCTCTTCGTACTGACCTGGACGCCCCACTCCCTCGACTCAGTTGGCCCACATCTGCTGGTGAGTTCACTCGCTTGTGCAGCGTAATAGTATGTATGTAGTTGGCAGGACAGTCAGTGAACGGGCTCAGGCCTACCCACGACCCCACTGCCTCGCGGCCGTGGGTTAAGGGGTACATGTGGTAGGCATCCCCACACCAAGTGAATTTTCTCATCGTCACACAGCACCATATACTGGGACATTGCAAGAAAAATGCGCACTTTAGTCTTGCCTCGACCGGGAATCGAATCTGCGGCCATGTAGTGGAACATAAGCAGGCTGACCAAGAGATAGCTGCGAGGCTGCAGCGCAGTAGACTGTGAGGAAATTTTCTCCAGCACAAGGGCCCTTCGTAGAACTGCTTGTTTGCTTCATGTGTCCATTCCCTCTTGAAAATGGTGTAGTACTGTTTTTGCATTATATTCAGTATATTAAAATGTTCTACATCATTCATTGCTTGAAAAACTTGAAATCAAATTTCTTTTACTTTGTTCTTGTTCTTTTATGAGCCTTGTTAATTAATTAGTTTGTGTATTTTAGTTATTAAACTGATGCTTTCATAAACAATACTCATGGCTGAATTCATGGTAGACACTTAAAGTGAGTATCCCCTATGATATTAACTGTAAGTGCCTACTAACTGCTTATATTTTGTTTATAAATGCCCTTGTTTTGTGGTAAAGTTTCTCTTTTTAAAGGGGGGACTTCATCCACTGTTACATTGTAAGGAATCTTTTCCCTCTATTGCAAGAGTGTTACTATCATTTCACTGTTATGTAATATTGATCCCATAGGAATCCAAATCTAGAGCTTTTTATTTATTATTTGTTAATAAAAAATATATATTGAGCTGAGATTAAAGACAATTATATTTGGGCATTTTACATTCAAAACTATATTCAAAATTTACATTCAAAAATAAAGTGCCTAATATTTTTGAAAGGAATGTCATTGTTATTAATTTCTTATTTATAGTTTTAATATTGAGAAAGTGTGATAGGGCATTTGCCCATATAAACAAGAAAAAAAAAACAACCTTGCCTTCTGTACCCAGAGAAACAACTTTTTTAATTTAAATTTGTGAAGATTATTATAATCATTCAGTATAAGGTTATGAATAAGAAACAACCTGTTATTTACAAAAAAGATGCTACAAACAAACTGGATCTCAAGAAGTAGTAGTGGAAATATTGCACTTTGCCCCATGTGGGACCAACCATAAGGAATGTTTAGCAGAGGTCCAAAGAACATTGAACAATTGATGACAACAAAACACAAATTCTTGAAAACCATGAAAGACAAAATTCTCTAACCAAGTCTAAGATCAATTGCAAACAGGTAGATTTTGCTAACGTTAGAATATTCTTTAGGGAAACTAGAAAATTTCCATGTCTTGTTTCAGAAAAATCACAAATAAAAGGATATGAAAACATGAATTATGTGATTGAAACTAACCGATTTGCTGGCATATATGAGAACATATTTCATAAATTTAATTAAAACCTCTCCTCCTTTTAGTTCATATTTTCGTCCTGCCTTCCTCCTACTTCTCAATTCCTGTAAAGGCTTGTGTTGAGAAACTGGCAGAAACACAATCTAATCAGCTTTGAACCGAAATAATTTAAATTAAATTCTGGTCTAGTAATTGGTGATCTAATAATTTTATTCAAAGTTTGTAACATGTATTTTAATAGTTTCTATTAATCGTGGCCTTCTTGTGTCAACCTGAAGATGGAACAAAAATTCCCCCAAAGGTTTTGGGTGATGGAAAAATAAAGTTGTATTGCTCTCCAGCGTGTAATTTAATTGATTATTCCGTGCCTCCGGGGTCATTAATCCCGTAAATGCAGTGCATGCTGTTCCTCTGGAGGCGAGGGTGCCCTCCACGTAGCCTTGTGGGGTTATCTCCCGACCAGGCATCCCACCTGGTCGGGACAAGCTCCTTGTTCAGAACTCTTCCAACTCATAAATATACATTGTAGAGTTCTCCGAAGCATTTAGGCGTTCCGTGACCTGCCGCATGAAGGAGCGCGGCGCTATCGGCTTATCTGTTGGCAGGGTGTCAATTGCTCCGGAGGGCATATGGGGTGACGGACCGGTGTTGACATGGCAGGGTCGCAAAGACGAGAAGATCGATCACACGCATCATAATTACAGTGAAATAACGGATCCCTGGAAATGTTATCTCGGAATATGTTAAATAAACACATTTCACTTTTGCGTTAGAAACATTTTCACGGTAAAAATAATAAATATCTCATTAAATATAAGTAAATAATGAAGGATCTAATAAAAAATTGTCAAAACATAGGAGTGCAAAACAGAATGTCGTCAAGTGCACCCGTGTGCAAGTTTTTTTTTTCTATTTTCTTAAAAATAGCGTGATTTACTCCAACCTTATTACTGACTTGGATGGAATTCTAAAGAACGCGTGTCCCTTTAGACCAACGCAAGTGGCGTGAGCTGTTCGTTATGAGAGAACGAACGCGCTAGAAATCTGACACGAGCTGATAGACGTCGCTGGCGGTTTCGATGCAGAAGTTCGCCCGCTGTGGGAGGCGCGGAGGTCACGGAAGGTCTTGACACAAAACGTCTCTAAAATACTTGTAAATGAGTGCTTTGCATGGTTTTCCACCAGCTGGCGAAATTTCATGTGAATACGAGTTTTCAGCATGGTGAGTGTTGGGTATAAGCTGATGTAGTGTTGTGTGTAAACTGGTCTCCCGATGTGTACATAAGTGTACTTGTGTTTGGTGGTAGGGGGCTGCGTGGAAAAATATTGGAGTGGTTTCTGAGAAAAAAATCTGAAATTTCATAAATTTCAGACACACATTATGTGAAATTACTATTTTATTTTAAAATTGTACGTGACATTTTTAAAGAGCTGATTTTTTACAACAGGCTTTGCCTAAAGCAAAGGTCTTTATCTTCAATTTTATAGTTTTGAAATTTTAACTTTTTGGAATTTTTGAAAAATGGAGAGTTCGCCGAATGTGGGAAATTTTTAGTCTCTTGATACATATGAGGAGAAAATTTAAAGAACAAATTGGCTACAGTTTTGGAGAAACAATTATTTAAATAAAATTAAAATTCTCTATATTTCGCGCAAAATTACTCATATTTTTGAAAATTTTAATATGACCTTCTTTCAAGGACCGTCTTTAAATAACAGATTTCATTAAGGGAAAAAAATCTCTATCGTCAATATTATAATTATAGGAAGACGCCCCCAAAGAATTGCACTTTGCAATTTTTGAAAATTCTGGGATTTAAGAAAACATGAGACCTGCATCTTTTCCTGAAGCGTCTTTTATGTTATAGGACGAATAATAAATTTAAAAAAAATTGGTGCCATTTTTGAGAACATTTTGAAAATGTTTTTGATGCATCGT
This sequence comes from Acheta domesticus, assembly GCA_031308135.1. Taxonomy (NCBI): domain Eukaryota; kingdom Metazoa; phylum Arthropoda; class Insecta; order Orthoptera; family Gryllidae; genus Acheta; species Acheta domesticus. The sequence continues at coordinate 36,511,017 of JAHLJT010002630.1, forward strand.
GTAAGTACCGTCAAAAATCATAATATCCTTTTAAATCTCCCAAAGCCTCGAGTTCGTTCAGATCGATTGAGGAATATCAAATTTGGAGAAACTCGGCCGAACGGTTCACGCGCTAGCGTTGACCGCGAACGGACGGACAGACGGAGACAGACAAGTTTTGCCGTAAATAGATTTGTCGTTAACAAGGACCCACAAAACATGGATTCACCACGTGTTACATGAAGTAACTGACTGCAGAGGAGCAGGATTTATCCACTTTTTCCCTACCAGGGCCCGCCACTAAGAGTTTTTCTGCTGAGAATTCGCCGCTTTCCGGCATACTTCCTTTCTCTTCTCACGAAGTTAGTGCGAGAAAGTGAAAATTTAGCAGAGCTTCGGAACGGGCAAAGTCAACCTGAGACACTTTGGAAAAGATCCCATGAATAGTTAAGGCGCAAGTGTTGTTCACTGGCATGGACTGACGTTTTGCTGTTAGCCAATTTTTGGTGTCAAGGACCAACAAATTGTGGATTCTAACTACACAGTGTGTTAGAGGAAGTAATTTATTACATTTTGGAATAAGATTAATCAACTTTTGCTGTATAAGGTCTGCACAAGAGTTTTTTTGTTGAAAATGCGCTGTTTTGTTTTGTCGCTGCTGTACATTACTTCCTCTACTCCATAAATATTACTCTATACATGTACGTATACAAGAAAGTAAAAATCCTCGCATTTTGCCTTTCTGGATTCTAACAAATAGTGTTTTTCCACATTCCATAATTAAGACAATGTCTTAGGTCTTCTGTATTAATGATTCTTGTGAACCTGTGGTGCAGGCAAGTGGGAACAGCAGCACATCAGTAGGCGTTTGGGCAGTCCAGACCTCATTCAACTGAGTGACACGGATCGCACGCCCACTCCGCAGGTAGGCCATTGGCAGTTGAGGCATCTGCGCAAAAGTTTCTTATTAGCTAACCACCTGATTTATGATTGTTCAGCTAAAGCAACAGAGACAGAGTAAGGTAGAAATTCTTTTCAATTCTCCTGTTTAACATATCTTTTCAGAAGCTTTATTAGATAAGTTAGCTTGGTTGAATTTGAATGATTATTTTAAAAATTTAAACAATGCTCTGGTTGTGCTATTATTGTTGAAGTTATTCCAAGTGTAAATGCATTTAAGGAATTTAATTCACTGTATTTGAAGACCCTCCCTCTCTCACACACACTCACAGTCTCTCTCCCCCTCCCCCCCTCTCTCCCCCTCTCCCCCTCTCTCTCCCCCCTCTCCCCCTCTCCCCCCTCTCTCACACACGCACACACTTGCCTCCTCACGATCTCTTGTGCTCTCTCTCTCTCTCTCTCTCTCTCTCTCTCTCACTCACTCACACACACACACACACACACACACACAGGTGAGTGAGTTGGTGAAAAAATCTCCCCAGATTGATTCTAACGATATAGCAATAAATAAATAAGTATAGATTTCTACTAGCTATTCTATTCCTTTAAATATTGTGTATGACTATTCATATTTCAGGATCACAGATTTCATACTTTCAATGAAAGATGCATTATCTATGCTTATAATATTTAAGTTATATATGTTTATTGAATTGCACATTCTAGCTAGATAGCTTTCTTATATTCAGAGTTATAAACTAGATTATGAAATAACAAAGAAGTTTGTGTATTGCTTCTGTTGGGAACATGACATCTCAATTCATTTTGTAAAGACTAGAAATTGTAAGTCATTAAGTTTGTGAATAATATCAATTAATTCCCTCAGTGATTTAAAAAACGAATAAAATTCAAAATATTCATTGCAGTTGATATCAGTTTTTACCTTTAATGTATAAACGAATCTGGTGAAACATGATGATGATGATGATGATGATGATGATGATACAGAAAGACGCAGCACCACACGTTGTGAGTGGCTCAGACAGCAGCACCGTGGATTTGCGAGGCACTGCTGAGTCTCCAGCACGAAATGGGCGTTCGCTGTCACCAACCTCCTCTGTGGGACTCAAAGCATCGCGTTCGCCGGAAGCCTCGTCCACTGCCAGCGACTCCCCCACTCCAACCAACAGTGTGCAGGAGCGCCAGTGGGCAGCCAGCGCTCACTGGCACGGCATAGGTGAGCACCTGCATGCAGTTGGGCCAGAGGGCAGAAATGTTGGCAGATTTGATCAAATTATTCGTAATTTATTCAGATAAATGTTTATGATATGGTTGTGAAGATGATCAATACTGTTTTAATTCTTTGTTGACCCTACGTACATCTTATTCTCCACCAACCTGCAAGAGAGCTATTTTTCAGCTGGAGGCAGAAAATTACAACTTTCAGTGAAAGATGAGCGCCAAACTTGCCCACAAAGCATTGGTGGCTTATATCTTATCAGCCTCTAACAAGGTGGCTCTCAGATCAACAAAACATTTATAATCTATCTGTCATTTATTTATTTATTTATTTCGATAAATGGGCTAAACCCTCTACAAAAACACAAAGCACATATAAAGACATATAAATATGTTTAATGTTTAATACAGAAAATTTTGAAGTTTGATTGAAGAGCGAAAATTCAAATTTTGTGAAGATCTTTCAAGTGTAGGCTCAATATGTATTAGGGTGTATGTGTATGCAATTTTTAAATTATCTTTTTAGCACTTGTGCATGGAAACTAGTTCTTTTATTAACTGTTTATGGATTGCAAAGTGTTAATTTGCAGAATGCTCTCAGCAAAGTAGCATTTTGCAGCATTTATATCACAGTGTTAATAATAATCAGTACAAAATAAACAGAACCGTGGGGTGCTGTGATTGTAAATGGCTGCAGTATTGCTTTTCATGAATGATCCCAACAGTAAGTTTGTATGAATTTGTATTAAAAATAATGGTAACAACAGGTACAAAAATAATAATAATAATAATAATAATTATTATTATTATTATTATTATTATTGTTATTATTTCTTTGTAACTTATGGTATTATTGTCATGCATACATAATGACTTAATTGCCCAATTTAAATAATGTAAAAATTCATTAATTACGATTTGAAACCACTTCCAACGATGAGAGTGGTGGAGAGGAGATAATCTTGTTTGTGGTGTGAGATCTTCTGACGAGCTTGAATTGCTGATTGCTTGTGCGCAGTGTGTGAAGAGCAGCGGCAGCTTCTGGGCACAGAGGAGGAGTCGTCGGATCGCCACTCGAGCGAAGAGGAAGGGGAGGGTGAAGGGGACCCGGACGCAGAGGCCGAGGTATGGCTCATCACAGAGGAGCAGAGGGAGTATTACTCTGCACAGTTCCGCTCTCTGCAGCCAGACCCTGCGGGCCTCATCGCGGGCCCGGTGGCCCGGCTCTTCTTTGAAAAGTCACGACTACCGGTCCATGAACTGCGCAAGATTTGGTAAGTTGAATGTTGTTGTTAAAGGCCCAGTCTTTTAAAACAGTTTACTAGAAGTGTCCAATTACATTTTCGTCAAATCTGGGTGCGTGGGCGGGCTGTACTTTTTTTATTGTAAGGGAGACTGTGGTATCCTTTGAAGATTATAACCTGTAGTTAAGGCCAATTCCATTGTGTGGTTGCCGTTCATATTGGTTTCTTGAGAACACGTAAAAGAGCAAGTTGAGTTAGTTAAGCCATTGGATTTTTACAACCTATTTTTTGTGTTTAGGGTCTATTTGCTGTCATTAGATTAATAAAATTTTAATTAAAAACTGTGTATAATTTTATTTTCTAGGGATAATTTCATTATAGATTATTTATTTAAGCCAAATATAGGTTTGATGTTATGATTAATTTCTGAATCTGACTAATTCATGAATTTGCTGGTTAATTTGTACATTATCCATAGTGGGTAGATAAAGGATCCCCTTTGACGAATACTTCAGACTTCAGGTGGATGAAGTGCACATTAGTCATCATGAGGTGTGAGGAGTGATAAAGTGCAGTAGAGAGTTGAGGAATGCTTTCAATAAACATGCAACATTAAGATTAATGAGAGACAAGGTATGTAGTTTTGAGTTGCAGTATGTTAGTTAGTTGTAAATTTCTAGTTAGGTGATACCACTTAACTGTGTCCGAACCTCATTATATACCTCAATTGCTGCTTTATTTATTTCTGATTTGGGACAGTGAGGCTCTACCGACTTTTGGCCTTCATGATTTATACAAAACAACCTTGAGTGTGTCCAATGCATAATTTTCAATGTGTTTTTATTTTCTTTCAAACCCACAAGATACCTCACGCTTGGATAATCAGATAATTTTAGCCATCATGAGGTGGTTTCATCATCCTTCATACAGCTTTATCTACACCACTTGACTAATGTCTAATGTGGGAATTAACCAGTTAATTCGTGAATTAGCTAGATTTTGGGCTTATGCCACTACTTACATAATAACTCACATGAGAGTCAAGTCTTCTTCAAAATTAAGTGTTTATTTATATATATTATTTTATAAGCACTCAATTTCTCTGAGGCAATGTTATTATGTAAAACAAATCCTTTTTGTGATACAGTATATCTTTATTAGTTTTATCTCAAAAGGTCTCTGCAAAGCCTTATTGAGTTTTGGTCGGTGATGATGTGAGCAGCAACATTATCACCCGTCTCTTCTTTGGAGGCGCCGATGCCCCTTTTCTGTGCAGGCAACTTGCGGATGTCACAAAGGATGGTGCCCTTTCCTTGGAGGAATTTAACACTGCTATGCACCTGGTTGTCCTTCGGAGGAACAACATCGACCTCCCGGACGCTCTGCCTCCGTCGCTGGTGCCCCCTCTGCCTGCTGCTGCCCAAGGCAACGCAGGGGGCCCCCCTGCACACGCGCCGCCCCCTGTGGCTGCCCCTCCAGAGGTCCCTCCACACGAAGAGAGCCCCCCGTCCTTGTCACCACTCGGCGGAGAGCCTGCTTCGCCCCCTCGCAGCAAAGAGGTGCTGTTGTTTTAGATGAGGAGCATGATATTTTATTTGCCTCTTGTAAACATTCTGTAACATTACCAGTTCTCAACTTTTTCTCCTTGGAACTCTGTAGAGGAATTCAGTGATTTTAAGGTTATGTAATATTTCAGACGTATCTGAAAATGATATATTTAATTTTTTACTATTGGTTTGTGCTGGTTTATATTATGTTAGCCTACTGTCTTTAAAATGTATCAGATGTTTCTGTAGCACCATCACCTAATATCAGAAGACAGTAAGTTGAAATTTGTTTTTGCCTCCAAGACAATTCTTGCCTTTGAAGGTGAAGTTGTTGTTTTTCAGAAGAATGCAAAGAATAGTCTTACTGACTCTGATGAAGATGACCTTGGGTGCATACACACTACCATTCCCAAACGCTTCCTTCTGACACAGCATTTCCTTCTCCACAAACCTTCTCCTTAAAGATAATATTGTGATTGTTTTGTAATTGACCAAGCTAGCCATTAGGCGAGGAGAAGTTCTCAACAGCAAGCTTATTTTAAGTTAAAAGCTTTTTCACATAACTGCTTGCCACTCATGAGAATGTTCAAAGTACATGCTGTTTGGAACCAGTTCTCTGACTGGACGTACTTTGAATAACTAGCATACATTCTCTTCTTGCAAAATTGTTCACTTGTGTTTACCTTGTGAATTATTGAGTTGTTATATAGTATTAAGAGAGGATGCCAATTTCCCCAAGTTTTTAGCTAGTGCAACACATTTCTTTATGCAATGCACTTCAACTTCCTCTAGAATTTGGAATTTTTCTGGAATAGGAAGATTCTCTCATTATTTTTAAATCTATTATAGGACAAAATTAACTTTAACGTTCACTTGCTTTCTTCGTCCTTTTTATTTTGCACTGTCATTTTAGCAACTTTTTTAAAATAGCAGTAAACTATGACTTGCAATGTATTACCACACATGTTTTTGATCCACCTCCTGATGCTATGGAGACCAAAGCACACTTCACAAGAACTTCACTTATCTGAATTTGTAGCCACTGAAATAAAATCTCTTTGCAAGAGGGAATGCTTGCCAGTGAAAGCAAAAACATCATGAACAATTGGCATTCACAGATCTGTGATTGCTTCAAAAAATCTAAACAGCAGGAAAATTTAATTTTGAAAATATGGAAACTTTATTAATTTAATATTATGAACATGTAAAATTGAAAAGACTGGGAAAAATTGGTGTAAACTGCAGGAAAAAGGAAATTCTGGGAATGTAAAAGTGGAATTAAACTGTGTAGTGTTTTTGTTGGCAATGTTAGGAATGATGGGAACTTCTGTTTTTCGATAGTGTTTATATCCCAGCATCACTTGTTTTCTTCGTCCTTTTTATTTTGTACTGTCATTTTAGCAATTACAGTAAGCTAATTTTTAAAATTTATCTTTGAGCGGGTGTTTTGAACTTCACAATACACTATCGCCTTGCAAGTTTAATTCACTCAGATATTTGGAAAAGCAAGCAATGATAGGTTCAAAGGGATGTTGCAAGTTTTTTAACACAACATGGGTCAAATTTTTGGAGATTGTAATCATAAATTTCCGATTAATTATGAGTCGATAATGTTAGGTACCAATCTATTATCTTTAACTTCATTCTTATATTTTAATCCTCTTTCCCCAAAATATGTTGCTCCATGTTCAATCTATATTGTCCTACATATTTCAACTAATATCGCAATTTATGGTACAGTAATTATTTTAATTATTACTGTTACATATTTTTATAGTTTTTGTTCTGATCTGATGTTTGGATAAGTTCGAAATACTTTTATGAGATATTGGTATGTGCAATTTGAACTACAGAATGAGCAGGGGCATTGTCAGCTTAGCTGCTTGTCCATTGTATTGTAAGTAAATAAATACATAAACGGAAAATTGAAAAAATATTAAAAAGATAATAAATAAGTAAAAGTTGTAATTAATTTAATAAAAGGATGTTTAAAAATTGGATTAATTAATGGAGTGATTTTGTTCACAGTGGACAAAATTTGTGGATTCACCCACTAGCTCTGTGTCTTCTCCTGGTCCAAAGCCTGTCAACTTTGATTTTCATAAATCTGCTGTAGAACAGGTACCTATAGAAGATGCAAATGACTATTGTGCTTTGAGTGACATGTGAAATGTTTGGTCTTGGGAGGTGTTGATGTAAGCTTTAATTGAATTAGAAATCTAAAACCTATTGCTGTATCAAAAGTGAGCCTCACTTAACTTGCCAGTGGATTGATACACAGCATGCTTTCAATTGAATCCATTTATTTGTTAAAATTGAGGTCTATAAACTAGCTCTCCTTGTCTAAGGTTCTTTAGGAGAGATGTCTAGTAGGAATATATTAAATTTCATTGCTTAACATCAACTTTTATTTTCAAGACATCTTAAATAATTGTAAATTTTTAAGCAAGCCACTTGAGCGACTTCTCTTTTCATCATGAGTGTAACCAATTTTTAAAACAAATTTTTTCGTGTATTTATTTTCATTGCATTTCTTTGATGATCGTTGAGAAGGGCTGTTGTTCATTTGCAGGATCCAAAGATCCTGCATCCAGTGCCACTGCGTCTGACACCAGAGTCGTTACCAGCAGGGGAGGATGGAGAACCGTGCCGCTCACCTCGCAAACTGGTGGAGCCCCAGCCCATTCCGTATGAGCAGCTGGGTGGCGAGGGCTCACCCAAGAAGGGGTTAGTGCCCTCGGGGCCTGAAGCTGCTGGGGGCCCTGCAGCCCTGCCCTCCGACCTGCGCCCCATCCAGCGGCCACAGCCGAAGAAGCCAGCCGGTGAGCCTTCAAGGACACACTAAACCTTCGATGGGCAGTTGTAGCAGTTCCTATCTTAGAGTTGCAAAAGAGAAAGAGTGTAGGATTTTTATTTGCCATCCAAATTCTCTTTCATTTTCTACAAATGAAACTTGTAAATTACCTCTACTCTGCACCAGGTCTCGTCACATCACTTGTTCCTCACTTTCAATGGCTAAGACCCAGAGGGAGGGCTATGATAATTACTTTCTTGCTTATTGCTTATGCAGAATACAGAAAGTTTTGTAAATATCCAGAAAAAGGATATCATTGAAAAGCCATTTATTCCATGAATAATTTTGGTGTAATAATTAGCATAATTGTTGTTTGTACCTTGTAGTAGAGGGTGTTAGATGGCACAATTCTTGAGCGTAAGGCAGGGCATCATTGGTGGGAAGGGAGATATTCTAATCGGGCTTTTAGGGCACAGGGTTGACAGGGTTTGAAGTATGTGGAAGAGCAGTATTGGAGTGAGTTTGTGGAGCTGCAATCTATTGCCTCTGTGTGTTGCAGCGCCTGGGCCCGGAGCGATCCCGCCCCCGCCTGCCCCCTCCACAGCCACCATCTCGGAGGAGGGCGTCTCCTGCCAAGCACCAGGGTGAGCAACGCTCTTTTGGCCAAATAACTTCTCACATGTCAACAGGGAGTTTTTTCTATTGTGTTTTCATCTCCTGAATGTTACTTATTCTAATCATTGAGATATAAAAAAAAGAGAGAGAGAGAGATACAAAAAATTTAATTTTATAGTGATAAACAGATGTAGTAATTTTCTAGTGATGACAGAGCGAAATTACAATGTATTACGCAAATTTATGCAATGTATTGTTACAAAAAGTCCAAGGTTTTCAGAGCCTTTTCAACAATAAAATCATTGTGCTCATTAAAGCAATGCTTACTACTGAAGATTACTCCAGGATCTTTGATTCTAACAAGAAGAGACAGATTTTACTTATTGAAGAAATATGAATAATGAACAGTGTCCCTTTTGCTCACAAAAGTGATAGCAAGACACATCTCAGGGTGTAATATATCATTTTGAATGCAAAAGTTGTTTATGGCTTACGAATTCTGTTGCTATTTAAAGGAGTTCTTTACATTTGAGATCATGCAGAAGATCTTGGTATTGTCAGTGAACAGAAGTACAGTATTACCTCACGTTTACATTCCCAAATTTAACGTCATTTAACAACTACTTTTATAGGTCTCTTCAGTTTTCATATGTTCACAATGTATTAAAATCGTGTTCTTTGGAATTTATTTCTTCCCTCCCTTTATGCTGTATGAGTGAGAAAAAAACAAATGAAATTGAATATTAAGAGCAAAACAAAATCTCAATTTTTTTTCATTGGTGCACTCCACTCTTGGACTCTCACACAGGAACTGCTTCCAACATTACTTTTGATTTATTTAGTCAAAGAGCTATAAAAAATATATGTGATGTGAGGGGGAATTACCATCTGTGCATGCTTTCTTGAGCTCCAGAATCATTCCCCAATGTTTTAACTAAACAGTTCAATGATGAATAAAAGTTTCAAAACAGCTAAGTGAACGATATTTGTAAGCTGGACATTTTCACTCCCTAATTATAGCAAACTCATTTGCATCAGTGAACAAACTGGAGATTTTTTTGACAGTAACACATCACTGGGTCTACTTCTGCCACTACTAGCTAAAGATGAGTGTAGATATGCGCACAATGAAGCTACGTTTTTGTCCAGAAGCAAAACAAGGGACCATCTCAGCTTCTGCCCAATGGATCAGGGATACTGGACAAACCTGATTGAAAGCAGAAGTCGAAGTATATTACTTGTTACTTAGAAGTCATATGGAATAGGTCCTGTGGGAAAGATAGCACTAATATTCATATTTTATGCAGTCAATCCTTTAGGTATGCGTCACATGAGCTTTGCATTGACATCTGTCACCTAACACTGATGACCTCAGCTGCATCGATGCTGCGCCAATGAATTACTGAACAGGCGTTGTTGATTAACATTATATCTTAAGCAGAATGGCACATGAGTGATCTTGGCAATATGCGTTATGTGCCTATGGGTGTGCCTTTGAATTCCTTTTCTTATCTCTGTGGTTCTCTTCTTCCATTATTTCCTACATTGATTAATTGAGATTAACTCTCTCATATGCCTTTTCAAAGTCTCTTGAACAGTAGATAAGCTCTTAAATTCTCTGCATTGTGTTGCTCCAGAATTGTTTATATTGTGAATACGGCATCTTTTGTGGCATCATGGCAAATATGGCATCATTTCTTTTCTGAATCCCTTTTGTTCTCCCATTAATAACTGACCATACTGGTTCAATCTGGTTCTTAATATGTTGCCAAAAGTTTTGACATTGCTGATAGAAGAGTTATTTTTCGATAATAGTTGCAGTTCATGCTCAAAGATTTCCAGCTTTATTAATGTTTTGTTGCCAGAATGAAGTTTTAAACTTACACCATTTTCCTTAAAAAAATTGTCTATAAATATCTTAAAATTTCTTGCGGGCATGATGCTTGTGCTTAGTGATTTCACATTTGTATTTTAATGTCTGAGTATTGATGATTGATTTGTATGTTTCCCCGGTGCAAGTGAGAGCTCCTGTTGCAGGATGGGAGGAGCGGCTGTCTCCGGGCCGACTAGCCTGCCAGCGGCTGCTGCGAATGCTGGAGCCCAGATGGGACCCAAGAAGGAACCTCCACCGCCCCCACCACCGCGCCCGTACCGCACCCACACAAGAAGTTCGTCTCTGGATCTCAACCGCCTGGGTGGGTGGAGCCCCTCACTGGGTATGACGTGCACATGCACTGGTTTGGGGCACGGCTCGGCGTTCCTTCTCCTTCCCCCACAGCTAGACACTTTTCTTGTCTTGATTAGGGCATCGATCAATACTTTTATCTGTTCAGTCATGTGAGTGGTTTTTTGACAGTCGTTAATGCCAAAGGGAATTGGGGGCATGGTTGGTGAGGAACACAAATAGCGTGTGCTCATTTCACAAACATTCGCCAACTTATGCCTTTCTCGTTGTTATTCTTGTGATTTCAACAACTGGTGAATGTTCATATGAGACCAGAGTTTTTATATAACTAGAATACAAGAAAAGTACATTGTAAGTAAAGAATATAGATATATTAAAAATTAGTATAGTGAGACCCATATATAAGAAAGATAATATCTCAGAAAGTCAAAACTATAGACCCATAACACTCACATCATGCTTTGCCAAATACAGATATATTAAATACAGATATATTAAAATAAATAAATATATATAAATAAAAATACAGATATATTAAAAATTAGTATAGTGAGACCCATATATAAGAAAGATAATATCTCAGAAATTCAAAACTATAGACCCATAACACTCACATCATGCTTTGCCAAACTTTTTGAAAAAATTATTGCAAAAAAAATAAATAATTTTTTAGAGAAAAACAATATAATAACCAACACACAACATGGATTTAGGAAAAACAAGTCTACAATCACAGCTGCTGCAGATTTCATACATGAAATAATTAATAACCTTGAAAACAACTTGAATACAGTAGGAATTTTCATAGACCTATCTAAAGCTTTTGACAGTGTAAACCACAAGTTATTACTCACTAAACTAGAACATTTAGGGATAAGGGGTAACATGCATGAATTACTGAGGTCATATTTAACAGATAGGAGACAATGTGTACAAATATTATGGGAAACTGACAACTACATAGATAAAGCACAATCAAAATTCAAAACTGTAATTTCAGGTGTTCCGCAAGGATCAGTATTAGGACCACTGTTATTTCTGCTATATGTAAATGACTTCCCTGTAACACAACAATATAAAATAATATCATATGCAGATGATACAACTATAATTAGTGGTAATAAAGACATATCAACAATAGAGAATAATATGACAGAGGCAATACACCAAATATATAAATACTTAAGCAACAATAATCTAAACTTAAATGCAAATAAAACTCATATGATACATTTTAGTCATTATAATAAAGAAAATGTAGATAATATCAGTGTAAAAATAAAGGATAAGAATATAGACCAAATTGAATGTCACAATTTTCTTGGAATTCATATTGATCAGAACTTAACATACAGTAAGCATATAGAAGCAGTTTGTAATAAACTAAGTACCAACATTTTTCTATTAAGAAATCTTAAAAGATATATGACAATTGACATGCTTATGACTATATATTATGGAATAATTCACTCGCACATACAATATGGTATCGAAATTTGGGGAGCAACATGCAATAGGAATATTGACAGAGTTATGATACTTCAGAAAAGAGCGATCAGATGCATCTTTAATTTAAAACCTAAACAAACATGCAAAAATATCTACAAAGAATATAAAATTATGACTGTAGTAGCTTTGTATGTATACAGAGTAATACTCCTAATGAGAAACAATACCAATGTGCACTTTGCACAAAATAATGAAATACACAATCATAACACTCGGGGACAAATGAACTACCACAGGATATACATAGGAAAAACATCAACAAACAAAGATCCCTACATAAAAGGAATATTATTGTATAACAAACTCCCAAATAATATTAAAACAAATGAAAGCAATTTTAAAAAACTGTTAAAAGCACACCTAATTGAGACTTGCCCATATAAATTAAGTGAAATAAAATAAGGACTGTTACTATTGAAGTTGATGCTTGTAAAACCAAGTTATAAACAATAAACAAACAATAAACAAATGCTAGACTGCATGAAAAAACTTCAAAACTTCCTTTTTATGTAATAATATTTACAATATTTTGTGAAATTAAGTATTAAAATGTAATGTATTGAACTATTAACCCTTTCAATCCTAGTATTCTGAATGCAGGAATTTTCATTAGGCAGGTTTCTTTTAACTTTTATAGGCCAGCAACTTCGATAGCTCCCTTCAAGTGCGCATGCGCAAGGAGAGGTGACTCCCACCATCAACCGCTCACTTCCCCTGAAAATATTGCTCTCTCACTCGCTCTGCGCACCAGGCGGCATGGCCGGTCGAGGGGAGGGGGATCTGAAGGCATAGATAGGTTGCTTCGTTCGTGGGCCCAACGCGCAGCAGTAAATGTGTCAGCCATCCAAATCAAAACAGTTTCAGCTGTCTGTGCGCAAACGCTGACTCTTAATGTATTAAAATTCAGTGAAAGAAACATGTATAGGAAGCATCGCCCCTGTTCCTCAGTCCTGTCCCTTTCGTCTTTGAGTGCTGTGCAGCATGGCGTGTCTTAGCGTAGGCCTAATTTCAAGTGAAGTTCACAGGCGTAATATTGTGTGTATTTGTTTCTAACACTGGGATAACCATTTGAAGGTAATATAATCTGAACATCAAGCTCCCTCCTGACATCCCGATCTCCATTCCTTCGAATTAGTTTGGAGTTCCATTAAGAATCATGTTACGAAAGAAAGCATCGGTACTCGTCTATGAGTTAAAGAAAATGTATGCCGAGTATTATTTTCTGAATATTGCCCAAATCAATGGAAGAAGTGTTGTGAACACGTTAAGAAAATCGAAGAAGAATATATGAAAACAAATATGACGATGAAAGCAAAAGTGGACAAAATTATCGTTTCTTTGCGGGGCAGTTCCTCTGAGGATGACAGTGACGTCACACAGCGAAGGCTGCAGTGACATTGATGACTTATAGCTCCTCCTTGCTGGGGGAGGGCGACAAATCGCGTGCGCGCAGTGGGTTCAGCTAATCTAGCACATTAGCAGCGGTGGGAGAAGCCCGCGAAACTAGGCCCCTCCCAGAAGGGAGATTTCAAACTTGTCCCCCTATAGGAATATAATGCAGTTATTTATTAATGTATTTTTTAATTTTATTTTATTTATTATCATATTTATTTAATATACTTTTATTTATCTTTTTTATTTATTTATTTATTTTTAATTTTTAAATTTTTTATTCTCTTTACTTATTGTTTTACTCACTTTATTCTGATTCTGTGACATACTGCAGTCATCCTCCATTTCATTCTCGCTTTCATTTTCCAATAGTGTTTCTTTGATTTTGGAAGTTTTTGCAAGTTTCATTTTCAGTGTTTTAAATAGATGGCATGGTCATGAGTGCCATCACAAAACATATTTCATTTGTCTAAGGATCTGACCTGGCCTAGTTTTGTTGCTATGGTGGCTAACAAAAAGCATTTGCAAACAGATGTGAACATGGGCTCGTGTATCTGTGGGCTTGAGAGCTAACTTGTTAAAAGTTACCACTGTTGGTTCCATGGGTTGGTTGTGGGTCCACGTTCTTCAGCCATGAAACTGTTCATGAGTCAATGTAAATGAGTTAATTAAAAGTATGATGAAAGTAAGGAATGAAGGGTCTTTAAAATCCGGTATTTATGGCCTGTTCTTTATACATCGCTTTGATGACTTAGGGCCATATTCATAGTCGTCATTTATAATAAGGAAAGCCTTAAGGAGTTCCTTATAACATTTTTCAATTCATAGTGGCATCTTATCCGCTTGCATAAAAAACTCCTTATAGCTATAAGGAAGGTCCAGCTTTCACTTATAGCTGTAAGTGAACCATCTTTTGGTGGGTTGATTTTGGACATTATAAAAATGTTTAAAGTGGTGTCGTTCTTTGTAGCAACTATCTTTATTTACGTGATGTGTACAACCCTCCGGAAATGCACAGCGATCAAGAATATTTAAGAAAAGGTATCATACATGAAATGTTGCCTCTTGCCTGTGTGCATCAACATAATCCCCCCTCCCAAAAGAACCCCTGTCGTGCCCCACATGGTTCTGTTCCCTTAGTGAGCAGATGATGTGCTTACAGGAAAGAACGCTGTGCTCCTAGGCACCCCACCTGTTGTGCCACCTCGCATCTCTCCAAGTACGGTGAGTTTAACGCCATTTTGCCATCTTTGTGTGGGATCCAAGTGCTCTCACTGATTACTAACGACTTCATCGTGTGAGTGGTAATCCTGCTTCAATACAGTGAAACCTGCTGAAACTTGTCTCAAATGTATGTGGATCCAAAGTAAACATTCCCTCTTTTAGGCTGTTGCTCAGTCATAGGCTGTTTGTTCAGCTCAGTAATTGATACTGTGTCACCTTGTTTCTTTGTAACTGCATTGTTCTCTAACTCCATTGTTCAAAGCATGGTACCCTACTGGGGACCTCCTTAGTATCGCTTGTAAATAAAATAGCAAAATTTTTGTTATTAATATGTTTCATTGTGGCAACAATAGTAAACCAAATTAACATAATGCCAAATGTGTTACTTTCATAAGGATTGTTTTATTTAAAAATAGTTTGTAAAAATAATTGTTGTATGTTGCTACAGACATCACCCAAGAAGCTCATTGGGCAGAGGAGTGAAGGGGATGTCCTTGCGTTGGTGGGAGACCATGCTGGTTTTGCTGATTTCGCGCAGTTTGGGCAAGAGGAAGACAATGCTGATGCTGGTCACCCACGCAAACATGGTGCATTTGAGGTGTATCGGAAACCAGTTTCACGTAAGTTGTTGAAGTGTCCTTTTCTCTTAAATGGAGTACAGAGAAAGTTATGTAATATGAACTGAGTTTTTCAAAAAGGGCTCTAAATTTTTCCTTCTGATGCAGCAAAACACTCATAAAAAGTGGTATTTTCATTGCATGCCCTGTGTTTTTGAAAATTACAAAGGTTCGAAATTTTTTTGGCATCTTCCTACAACTACAATATTCAAGTTAGAATTTTTTTCCTTAATGAAATCTGTTGATCAAAAACAGATATGGAAATGAAGTTATGTTCAGTATTTTGAAAATATTAGTTGTTTTTATGTAATTTTCCATGAAGCAGGCAATTTTTATTTATTTATTTATTTACGTCAAAAAACAGTTAAAAACTGCATATGACGAGCAATGGGGATTATTTTAAATTATGGGGATTATTTTAAATTTTAAACAATTATTTTCTCAAAAATGGTTCCAAATTTTTCTTTGAATTCTTTCCACATGTGTAGCAGAGAATGGTAAAGAAAGTATTGCTGGTCCCATTTTCTTTCTTTCTTTTCTTTCTCTCTCTTTTTTTTTTATATGGCAGAAAAAAATTGTAATTGCATATTCGAATTTCCCTAGCTCATAACACTGAGAAGCTTGTCTCTGAACCATTTACTCCCATAGTGATATTTCTTTAGAACCTTTAAATGCTCTGATTTGTAATGCAACTTTGCTCGACAGTCCAAATCACAATGCAAACAACCCATCTCACATTTATAAAACGAGTATGCATTGATGCATGATGTGATGCATTTGAAATAGTCCCTATGTAAGTAATAAACTTTGAAGGCAAATGTACCTTACTGTATTATTCATTTAATAGTCTACACCTGCACTACTATATTCAATACACTGAATATTTTGCAACTTATATATAACTTTGTTTTCTGTATGCACCATGTTCATTTTCATTTGATATTGAAAATTAACAGATTGTGTATCCGAACTTCAGTTTGCCCTTTTGATAACGGATTCCTCACCCTTTGTCCTTCTTCCCAATCAGGAAGCAGCAGACGCACAAAATGCACATGTTCCTTAATATCACTTAGAGTCACTTAATTCCTTAATTCCCTAAGTGAATTAATTCCTTCATTCACTTAGAGTAACTTAAGAACTTTTGAAAAACCGTTATTGGAGATACTTTGATGTGTGTGTTAATAAGTGTATTAAACAACGAAATATGTTTATAATGTAAATTTCAATGATGTGAAAGATGTTTAAAAAAAATGTATTTTTTTTTAATTGTATAATTTCTGAAAAATCAAAAGACTGCATAAAAATGGCATTTATGTTGTGATATTCCATGTGTTTAGTACTGTCCAGACAAGAAGTTTAAAGAAAAAATTAGACACCGTTTTTGAGAAAATATTGTTTCTAAAATTGCCCGCATTTCACTAAAAATTGTGAAAAAACAACTATTATTTTCGGAACAATGTACATGAAATTATTTAAAGAACTAATTGTGGAGAACAAATATTGTTTGAAGAGAAAATCCAATAACAGTTCTAAGAGGTGGAAAAAAAAAGTCAAAATTTCACACTGTTTGAAAATTCAGTGATAAATTGAAATTGGACATCTTTAGAAGTGTATATCAGTATATTCTGAAAGGAAATTTAAAGAAAAGATTTAAAGCCATTATTGAGAAAATGTTAAAAATGTCCCAGGGGCTTCATGTGAAATACTCTCAAAATTTAAAGTATTCTTTTCAAAATCACAGGGCTTCAAACCAGGCCTGATCGATCAGGGAAATTTATGTTAAAAAATCCTACAAATAGTTTAAGTGCAAGTGCTAGTGTTGTTCACTGATGGACAAATGATAAGACGGATGGATGTATTGGAGAAGGGAGAAAGGAAGAACCCCAATCAACCAATCCTTTTCAGTGTTAAGGAACCACAAATTCTCCTACGCTATGTATTAGAGACAGTAATTTTCTACTTTTGAAGTAAGAAAAATCCTTTCTTGTGGTATTTGGGATTCACAAACCAGCTTTTCTGTGGCAAAAATGGCACTTCTTGCTGCAGGATCGTGTAACTTTCTCTGAACTATGTATATTGCTCCTTATGCATGTATATGTATGAGGAATTAAGAATTGATTGGAAGTAAATATTTTAAAAAAAAGTAATTATTTTCCTCTCTCACAGTTATACAGATTGGATTGTGTATTATTTGTGCAGGAGTCGGGGGTTCAGATGCTGGTCTGGGCCTTCAGGGAACGGAAAGCCCTTCTGACGACATGCCTTGCCACAGACATCGGTAAGTGCTGCCTTCCGGCTCTTTAGCTATTTTCTCCTTTTCCAAAACTTCCTTCTTGTGAGTTAGCTTTAAAAAGCAGTAAAGAGTGATAAACAAATTGGCTTGTATGCGCAGGCCCCAGGAAGCGCTCCGCCGTCTGCAAGAGCAGAACTCACTGCTGGCGCGTGTGTGCCAAGAGTTGGCCCAGGAGTTGGCAGAGGTGCAGGAGGAGCGTGCTGCCCTGGAGCTGCAGTTGGAGCAGTTGCGTGTGGGGGGAGTTGTAGCCGCCTCCGCGCAGCCTGCTCCTGCTTTGGCACAGACTTCCACTGAATAGGCGCCATTGCAGTCGTCATGTGGTAGGTAACTAACACAGCAGAGGAAAATATTAATTATAGTCTGAAAGTCACAGTCAGAAAATACTCCCCGGCAAGTGACCACTCACTCACCATGCCAATTCAGAGAAATGTTAGAAAAGTCCCTCCCTCCCTTGCCCTCTCTGCTCTCGCCCTCTTCCCCCTCTCTTCCTCTCTCTCCCCCTCTCTCCCCCTGTCCCTTCTGTCTCTTCTCTCCTGTTCTCTCTCTCTCGGTCTTTCTATCTCTTTCTTGCTCTCTCTCCTCTCTCGTTTTCATGTGCATTACAAAAGGATGATCAAGATCTTTTCAAGATCACTGGAAGTCAGTGGTGTATTTTACATGTGACTCAATTGTTTGTCCTTATTTTGAGAGAACACCATTCAGAAGCAAGTATAATTTGCATGAGCTAACAAAAAACTGGGGCAAAATCGGAATTTTTTTATTATGAAGTTCGAATTTTCATAATTTTATGTGAAACTTATTTTCTATGATCATATAAAAATGAGGGATGTTATGTACTGCTACACTGACTTGAAGTCATTTTTTAAGACATCTGGAAAATATGACAGTACCTTTTTGCGCATTAAATGGCAAACAAAGACGGTGCCTTCTTTTGATAACCACGATGAGTAGAGATAGAACATGAATCAAAATAGAAGCATTCTTGTACAATCATAGAAAAAATGTTTATATTTAATGAATGAAATTATTGGGTTTTGTGTGATCTCTTTCTTTTTTTTCTTCAACCTATAAGTGTTAGTTAAAAAAACTCGGTCTTAATCTTGCAAAATACAGTTGGTTTCATGCATGTAATAATATAAAAAATTAATATTTTGAAAAAATATTTTAAAATTCTGGGATTTTTTGAAAGGAGTTGAAGTGAGGAGAGGTAATGATGAGAAGAGAGACAAGAAATTGCAAGAGTACATGGAAAAACTAGTTTTGGTCAGACGGAAGATTAACAACTTATTGTGAAGATTAAGGCTTTAAAGCTTTTCTATGCTCCACTGTTTCATTGACTCAATATGTAATTAAAGCAGATTATTACAAGGGGCATTCAGTAATTAAAGAGACAAATTGGTCTGGAGAAGTAAACGTTTATTTTTAAAAAGTAGGACTTTTCCTACTTTTTAATATATTACTCACCAACATTTATGTTGTTCGAACGGGTAACCAGTTTTTTACAACAGCTGCAAAGAACTCTTTATCTTAGTGTTTGAACTGATTTCCCACAAATCTTTTGACAACCCTCATTACCCTGGAAATTCTTCTCATGTAATACCTCCTTCAGTGGACCAAATAAATGGAAATCAGATGCTGCTAAATCAAATCTATAAGGGGAATGAGACAGTACCCCCAACCCACTTTGTCGATGGTTTCACGGCTTTGCTGAGCAGTGTGAGGACGTGTGGTTGTTTTGCTGGAGAATCACACCTTCTCTCTGAGGTCCACGAGGTTTCTCACTCATGACTGGCTTCACCTTGTTCAGAAGCATATCTATGCGGTATTGGCTGTTTATTATATGCTGTTCTTCGTGATAACCACAAAAAAACGCACCTACGGCAACCCCAAACATAGTCAACATGACTTTTCCTGCTGATACGGCCAGAACAATGTTTTGTCAGTCACTGAGCCTCGACAACTTTTAAACTGTTCTACCCACTTGTAAAAATTCTTGCAGTTCATACAACTGTCACCATACACTTCAGTCATTCTAGAGTGTACATTAGCTGGTTTTTCATCGCCAGCAAATTCAAAACGAATCTGAGAACTTTGTTCAACCAATGTGGAATTTGCAAGTGGACTCGCCATCTTTCAACTTAATTTTGAGGTAATGAACACAACTGTGCTGATCCTCCAGACAGTCAGGGCTCATCCCAGTAATCCCAACTTAAAGCCCTAAAATTACCAAACTTGTCCTACACACTGTTTTTTGTCCAGTGCAATTTGTCTCTTTAATTATTGAATGACCTACATAGTTGAAAAGCCCTCACTACTTTCTCCACTCCACTGTTTCCTTCTCTCTGTCTCTCGCTCTCCCCCCCCCCCTTCCCCGCACGCACTATACACGCACACAAATACTTCATAATATTAGGATCATTGCTTCTTAAGTTTGTTGAAATTGTGTTATTGATGTGTAATCTTTGTTGCCCACAGAAAAGAGAAGATGCAACTCCTCGATGCTTGTGATGTCGGCAGCACAGCACCCGATTTAACATTGCAATGCTAGGTCTCAATAAGCCTTAGAGGAGGCTCCTAATTGCGAAGAGGAAAGGGTACTGTTGGTGTGTCAGTCAGTCAGTTGTAATGGTTTCAGCCTGAGCTTTCCGAAGTGTTCTTTCCGCAATCTTCCATTACTGAATGCTACTGCTCAGTTGTCAGGGGGACCCCGTTGCCCATTGTGCCATACATCTACTGATTTTGTTAACTACACAACCAAAACTAAGTCTGAAAAGAGTATCAGTTGCACCATGGGATATGCAGTCTTATAAGTCCTTGGAGCATACACATGTGCAGATAATATTTGTTTCATTTTTTAGTGCAAATGAAATATAATGTTAATTTTTTAACCTTTCTTTTTACAAATCAAAATTGGTTCATATATTAGAATGTTCTTGATATTCCAATAAATTTGCATGGGAGTTTTTAGATTTGTTATGTATTTGATGACTAATGGGATTGCATATTCCATCATTTTGCATATTTCAGTTTTGTATGAGTGTTTGCTGTTTTACTCATACAAGTAACTTGATTGGGAATTGTTGATCTTTATGTGATATTTGTGACTCTAATTCTATGCTGGTAGTTAATGTTTGCACATGGTTAGGGTTGCATTGCCTGTAATGTAAACTGTGTTTGCTTCAAAGATGTAGTCATTTATTTATATACTTTAGACTGGACTATTTTTTATCTGTTTGACAAAGAGATATTTATCTTAAGTATTTCTGTTTCACCTCACTGCTTATGAATGTCAATTTTGCAAATAGTTATCATGAATGTTGATAATCTCCAAGAATTTCAAGGATGATGTAGGTATACTTTTATTGGTTATAGTATTTACGTTTGACTGTCAGTTGCAAGGAATGTATATTTTTAGATGTGTGGTAACCCAGTGAATTGTGATCAAGGACAGAAAAAAATTTATATTTAATACTCTACATTGCCTGAGCTATTTGAGTGTCTTTCTCCACACCGCTAACTGAAAGTGTGATGCAAAAGTCCAAAAAATGAGGACAAGTGATATTAGAAATGAGTGCATTGGCTTGCATGTTGGTATGATATATACTATTTTTGTTATTGCATCAGTTAATCTTATTGTTCATATTTGTATTATACATAGGCCATTTTGTGCAGAATGCTATAGGAAATCCATGTTATATGTATATATGTTCCGGGTAAAAGAGGTGCTGCTGCTGATGATGATAGTGATGATGAAATGAATTTTAATGTTATCATGTAAACAGAAGTGTACAACATGGCTCAATGGTAGAATTAATCTTGCAAGTTGTTGAATGCAACTTCTTTTCATTCCATGATCAGTCATTTACTATTCCTTGTACTGTTGAAATTTGGAACCTCTGGGAGCGGTTTTAAAACTGAAATTTGCTCATAACTGATCTTTGGCGGTAGGTGAAAATAGTTGAATCTTGTGAGTGGTCCTCTATTTGACAGTGAAAATCAACTTCAGTAGTGTTAAAGATGTTGGTTCATCGGTTCCATTGTTGAAGACTGTACTTATAATATTTGAAGCAAGAAACACTAGTAAAGAGTGCTTCCGTGGCTGATGTGTGACTTCAGAGGCTGGATGCATTCCTCCTCTTGATGATGCTATTGGATTGTCATGTTGTGCATTTTTCGTTGTACTTTTGTTAATATTATATTATATGGCTTTCTTGGCGTCTCATATTTTGCTCTCAATATACTCTCAATTTCGGTTTTTTGTACTTGTTTTATTTGATGGGAATGCCATATTTGCTTACTTATTACACAAATGTGTGATACTTTGGAACATGTCATATTGTGTGTTTCTTGTATATTTCGTTAGTGCTTTTGAAAACTTTTTAACTTGTTTTACGTAGCATGGGTAACACTTCTTGTGCATGTTAAGATTTATCAAGATATATTTGAACTACCTTTTCATCTTAAATTTCTTTATGAGATATTGACAAGAGTTGGGAGAATATTCTTAAAAAAATTATTCTCTTAGCTCCATGTTAGCGACAGATTTCGAAATACAGAACTTTTTGAAGTCGCTAATGGGTTTAATGTTGTTTTTATGTGCATATTTGTAGTTGAGCATTGGATGGTTTAAATTATCTGTAATTTAGTTAATTTTGTTGCTTTAAAGTTCTGCTTGCTTTTCAGAAGCAGGTTTGATGTGTACTTCCTTTGAGATTCTCAGTTCTACAAGAAGTAATAAAGAAATTGGGGTTAAAAAAGGGCGAAAGATAAAAACTAAAACATTAGAAAATACAATGATTGAATATGTATCTCTTGGGAAGTAGTGTTTGATAAATCACTTGTCCAAAGCAAGACTTTCTAAATTTTTTTCTTGATTTGCAAACTTAATTTCAAGTTCAGGTAATTAATATTGAGGAGAAGGTACTTTTGGTGGTACACCTGCCACTTTTTTTTTCAATTACAGAATATTCTTAATATTAGAACTAGGAGTGGGGAAGGCCAGGAAAATGGTGTCTACTCTTATGAATACGCACTAGTTTAATACATTTCACAAACAATAAAATTTAAATTACCAATGATTTTAATATTTGTATGCATTTTTATTTGGAAACATAATATGAAAACTTTGTTATTGTGGCACAAGCTAAATTCTCAAAGCAAGCTTCTCTTACCACGAGCTCGCATGATCTGCCTCGTTTCCTTTCCTGCATTGACGGATGTCCCCCATTTGGAGGTGCCCTGCTTCACACCGTGTGCTCAGAGGAGGCCCTGCAGTGAGCGTGAGTCGTTCTAAGGCACCTTTTGCCCACTCTTGACACGCGCATTCTGCTTAAGCAGGTGATTTGTGATTCTGCTTGTCCACATTGAAGACTTTGATTTTCAGTCATATTTGCAGTGTGTTTAATTAATATTTGTTTATTTTGTTTCATTTTATAGTAGTTTGTTGAGAATTAATTGTGTGTGTTGCAAATTTTTAATAACTTGTCAACCTGATCTCATCTGTTGAGTATAGTTGTATATTGAGCTAGCGAGAAAAAATGCCAAAAATAAATTCTGCCGCAGGATCAGATCATGAAAATGTTTTAGAAGGAAGCCAATTATGCTTTGAACCCCTCCCCCTTCCCCTTCAGAAATTTGCTAAAGAAAGTAGCACTTTTTAAAATTTTGTCTTGAAATGACATCTGCTCAAGCAATACTCCTTTGGAATGTGCTGTGATCGATATGTGGTGTTTGTTTTTAATAAGTGGAACAGAATTACAGAAATGCAAAAAGTATTGAATACGGGGGAGGGATGGCTCCTGTTCAGTGATGTTGTCTCTCCTGAGCCATTCTTTGTGAGCCGTTGTTGACTAGAACAGAAATGGTGGTTAGTAAGCTGCAGTTGGTTGCACCTGCCTCTCTTGTGGAAAGCCTTTAAATTGTTTGCTTTCACTTTAAAATCCCCTGCTTACTATTTCTCTCTCATTTGAATTTCCTTAGAGCTTTGGTGCTGGTGGTGGTGATTTTTTTATCTATTTATTTTTTACATTTTTTTATTCAGGTCATTGATTTTAGTGTTGGGCAAATATTTAATAGTTCTTTTAAAAAACTTTCTTTTTATTACCGGTATGTTGTTGCCTTCAATACAGAACTTAATTTACAGTGTATAACTGACGTGGATGAAGAGGATCGTGGTTGCAAGGGAAATATGAAAACAGTTGAATGATGCTGCTTGTCTTATGGAGGGAAGTATGAAAAGACGAACTGAGTCAAGTTAACATCTAGTTAATTATAAAATAAGTAAATCTGAATCAGTAAAATTAGGTTAAAAATAAAATCTTGTATGTATCATGGGCATTACCTAGGTTTAAAGATCTTGGGCCTCAAGCTTTTTGTACCCTTTTGATCATTAGAACCCTTATTACACCCTTGGTATGTAAATAACTTTTTCCTCAACCACTGGTTTTTTGAATCACAGGTACTTTTTTCTTTCCACTTTTTTCTATTTTTCTTCTGGAAACCACAAGTATCTATTATTAGATTCAGAGAAGTCACTTTTAAACCTCTTTGAATATTAAGAAACAAGTTGGTTTAATGAACATTTTATCGCAGAAAACTCATTCTGTGAAGTACATGTTGATCCAGCTGACTGAGATTGCCAAGGCAGATGTGCTTGGGAGATCTTGTTTTGAGTCCCACTTTGGCGTTGTTTTTGACCTGTGTTATGGCGTGTCAGGATTTCCCACCCATCGCATCACCATTTGGTTTCCTTTGTAACCTTCGCCTGCGTAGGAGCTTGCACGGAAGGCAAAAACATGTTGCACCTAGCAGTGTATTTCCCCCAACTGTGTTGTGGCTTGGCACAGATAGAATTACCGTGTATCTTCCATTTAGTCTAACCTACCCCAGCAGACCCATACCCTCGTTCCATAACTGGCTACCGTAGTTGAGGTGGGCCGACAGGGCACCTGGGCAGCTCCTGCCAAACAAAAGGAAAATGGCCTTAGGGCCTTAGGGCATCCTGACTTGACACCAAGGTGAATGAAGGAAGGGGCAGAGACCATTGCCCCAAAAAGCTGCAGTGAAGGAAACCATCGGGATGGGTGACCTGATGTGAAGGCATACATTCACAAGCCAATAAAATGAAATCAAATCACAAAACTTCCAGCTTTTGCCTCAGGCAACCCTCATTTTTCTTCAGTATAATGTTCCTTGAAAAATATTCAATGCAGAGATCCACATTATGCATCTCTCACCACCAAACTCCCTTGAATTATTCTTCACAGGAAAGAGATTGAACCATAGTTGGTGTGCATCTGAACAAAAACTCTATAGTGTATGTTCCCTTGTATTAAAGAGCTTAGTCATCTGTTCAACATATGGGATCTGTCTGTAATTGTAAGAATGTATTGTTATTGGGCTCTGTGGAAAGTTTTAAATTTGTTGATTAAAGAAAATTTAATATTGTAATCCTTCCTAAATGAACAATACATTGAATTGTTCACAATGGTTCATTGAAAAATTGTAGATTGTATGATTGAAAAAATTGTTTTGAACAGATAATGCACATCTGTATACCATGTTCTTTGTAAAATGCCTCATTGTATCCTGCCAATTGTCAAATGACATTTGTAGATGATCCCTCAACTTTGCTTCCAACTTCATGGTCATTTTCTATTATGAGCAATATTGAGATGGGTGTCATTTGAAAAAGAAGCTTCTTTTATTGTTAGGGCATGAAGTTCTTTTGAGAATTTTCTTGTTGCTCCTTGTAGAATTCAAGTTTTAAATTACCGAAGTTCTGAGAAAAAAATTGTAATTTGATAACATTTATATTTAATTCTTATGAAAGTGTTGGCATTAATTTACAAATTATTTTAGTTGTGGCACACTATTTATTTTCAAACCATACCCAATAATTCTTCACAGAATCTATTAGCCAATGTAGCCTCTATGCAAATCTTGATACTTTTTTAGCTGGCACTTTATTTATATTGTGAAGGTTCAATGAGCAAATTAATTTTATCCAATGTAATTAAAGCAACCACTGGTCAAGATGATTCTCATATTACAAATTTGGGTGTAATGAAATTAATTAACCACACTTTTTATTTGGAAACTGTGAACTAAAGTTGTTAAATTGTCTCTTTTGATATAACTAGAGTTAGAAATACCAATATTATTTCCAAAGTCTCAAATTTCATTTCCATTAGTCCCATTTCTAGTGTCCAATTTAATTTTTCCATTTTCTAGTGTTATGTAACAATACATTATTTTGACGCTTCTCCATCGTAATGCTGATTAAAAAAAATTGTGTTCCTCTTATGTTAAATAGTATTAAAAACTATTTTCAACTATTTTGTAGAAAATAAGCCTTCTCCTCTTGAGTAATTGTTTTTTGAAGATATTTCAATTTGAAAATGAGCTCTTAAAGTGGAAGTGAAAAATGAATCTTTTAAATAGAAAGTGAGCTATTGAAGGAATTGAGAAATATTATATGTGTAATGAAAATACTTTTGCTGTTCCTATGGCAAATATGGCATTTCTTCTTGCAACTAATTACGAACGTTTTATTTGGAAGTGTTATTTTTCATGAAAATTTATGTTTCATTTAGAGATTCTTTGAGTAAAGACTTATGTTCAGGGTTGGTGAGGTTTTCCCTTTTCCTTTTCTCTTGATACAGTAAAACCTGTCTAAGGCAGAAACCTACCTTTGCTAGAAAACAATCCCAGAATGGACTATTTTCTAATGCAAAGAACACTAGATAAGCCGGAAACTTGCCTAACATGGAAATGGAAAGGAATTTGTGGTACGACAGAAACATTCTGGATAAGATTGAAAACAAATATTTGTAAAATGAAGCATTGACTCGAGTGTGTGGTGACATTGAACCAAGAGACACCGCTTGTCCATTCACTTTCTCAGCTACCCTCATCTGGATATTGCATTTCTCACGCCACTTGTCACTACTCAAGCCACTGTTTATTTGTAATGGCACTGACCTTCACAAGCATGTGTGAAGAAAGGAAAAACGTGAAGAGCGATCCTTCCACAGTTCTTGTAATGCATGCTTTGGGTTCAGTGGTTCTAATTGTTTTCTGTTGTTCAGTTTGACAAGCTGCAGGTACTGTATTAATCAGGTGTTTATGATGTCAGGCAGCAAATTGAAAATGTTTATTCTTCTTGAGAAAATTAGACTAATTGAAGTACATGAACAAAGCAACACTTCTGACAAGATTTTGATAAAGAAATTTAAAGTTGGGAAAACTCATGTATGTCACCTTAAAAACAAAGACAAAATCAAGAACGAGTGATTAAAAGAAAAGTTTTATAGATGGTTACCACAAAATTCACAAGGACCTAGGTGAATAGCTGAAGTTTAAATCATCATCTGTTCCTCCACATGTTGAAGAAAATATTACTTTTACTTTGTGTGGAGTTCTTTGTTTCATTAGACTTTGTGTTGCATGTCTTAAGTTATTTTCTTTGCCTCTCTCTGGATGTCTTCATTTCTTTGAAATGTAGACATTAGGTGAGGTAAACTACTCATACAACCTACTCCATCTTTAAACGATTGCATTTTCTGACAATTTTTGACAGTGTTTATTGCAAACCTGAATAAGCCAGAAACCTGTTCAAGACAGAAAAAAATTTTGGACCCAAATGATTCCAGCTTAGACAGGTTTTACTGTTCTTGCATAAAAAATAAAGTTAAAAAATAAACTTTTAAGTAGTGCAAGATTTTATTTTAAAGTCATGGAATGTCATAAGAAATCCTCATGCAACAATTTTTTTTTGTGAATACATTAGCACTTATTATTTTAGTTTAAGGGTAAGCTTGTGGTGGCAAGTGCATTTTTTAAACTTCATCAGTTTTGTTGAAAATTAATGATCTCCTGACCAAACTTCAATGTTATTTTGCTTCCTCCCCACTTATCTGGAAAATATATGCCCTGTGTTTTTATCAAAGAGGAGAAAAAAGCATGATATGGTAAGCATCATACCCAATAAGTAACATTTTGTACATCGTATGACAATAGATACCCTATAGACAACTATCACGTGTCTGCCTGTTGCTGCGCTGCGTTGTACATGTGTTTACCGTTCTTTCTTGGTGGGCCAATTGTTGACTTTGTTACTGTTCCAGATTGTGCTATTAGGCATTCCATTTTTGTAGCAAGAAGTTAGTTAACACTTCATAAATTCTATTATAAAAAATTTAGACTTTCAATGCATAGTGTATTTTTATTGTCTACAGTGAGAGCGCTTGTATAATATTGTGTAATGAATCTGCTTTTGAAAGAATATTTCACTGAATTTGTTGCTCTGGATTGTACATGAAAATTGTATGCTTATAATTAAAGCAGCAATGTCAAATGTAAATAATTGTATATACACACTTTTGAAATGTTAGGAGACCTTAATTTTTACGTGAGTGTATGAAATACTACTTCTAAATCAAGTCTCTTCTAGTCAAAATGAGAATTTTGTGTACTCATAAAACACTGAAGTGACATATGATGTAAAAACTAAAGATGAGGGAAAGTTTCATGAATTTTAAACAAAGCCATATGATTCAATACAGATGTTTTGGAATTTTTAGATCCTTTTTGTCTGTGATGGTTCAGTTTGTCTTGTTTGTGTTAGTATTTCTTATTCAGATTTCTTATTTCAAAAATTGATTTGGTAATTCACAGTGGTGAACAAGGCATGATGTGAGTGTAGACAAGGTGGTGAGAAGGCAAGTTGTGATTTACTTTATTTTAATTAGTGGAATTTTTACAAATTGTTACTCATGGTATTGATATGTACCAAGTAAATCTCCCTTAAAGTGTTTGCCTTTGTTTCTGTATAAATGTATTGTCAATGCAGAAATTTGTAGTATGTTCTTGAAAGATAGATGAAAGACCAATGGAAAAAGTTTTAACTAAAAATGTTCTGGAGCTAGTGAGAGTATGAAGTTGTTTCTTTCTGTTATCATTCAGTAGAACACGGGTGAAGGTCGCTGACGCTTATGCTCTTTGAATTTGTAAGTTAACAAGTTTTGTGATTTTACATATTGTAAGCACATATAATTTTTCTCTCTTGAATACCATGCATTCCTCAGTTCTATTTCTTTCTTTCTCTCTCTTTTGGAAACAATGTGATTATGATAAAGGAATGAGCTACTTGGTGCGTAATTCCAATTGGCAAACAACTTGTGCTGCAAAGCACTGCAAGTGCTTTTGTCCTTTAACATGTTCCCGTGTGAGAGTGTTTTTGTAAGAAATATAGAAATTTTTTGAAGTTGGGCATTAGGTTTGTCTGAGAAACTGTTGAATTGGAGGCTGCTATTTGGACTTTTTGATTGGAGAAGATTTGGGTCACAATTTTAATTTTACTTAATTTTACACCAATTGCAAAACAGATGGATTGACGTTTTTAGTTTTTCTAAATAATAAATGAGCAAATATGGGGATATAAAAAATATTTTGTATCCAATTAAACAGTTCATCTAATGTGTAAAATTTGTTATTAATTGAAACTATATTCAGAGTATGAAGTTTCTTTTTACTTGATTCGGTTGAAATGAAATTAGTGCAAAATATAATTTAAATATGACTGAACACACAGTGATGTAAACTATAAAACTAAATTTTAAAGACCACTACACTGTAAACTAAGACTGCCAAGTAGTAGAATTTGTAAGATTTCTTCCCAAATCTCACTATCTCCAAAAACATTTTTAGATGAAACATCAATTTTTGCTGTCGATTCTGCAAGTTAAAATCAAATAGGGATTTATACCTACATGTTTTTCTTGTCATATTACTCCACTCCTCTTGAGAATTTCTCACATAATTATATTAATTAGATTATGTTAGAGTATTCAACTATATTTTAAGTACAGAGAAATTTGCATTCTTTTCAATGAGAATTCACAGGCATTTAATTATATTATTTTACATAAAATAATATCACCAGTAGATGCCTAATCTCAAACATTATATGAATCAACTCTTAGTTGAAAAATACAAATTTTTGAAATAGTAATGGAAAGAACTCTCTCAATTGTGGTTTCTCACTGAGGAAATAAATATATTTTGAGTGACTTATGAGTGTAAAATGCTAGTGTACGCATGAAGCTTTGTGTGTTGTTGCATGTGAATTGTTATGCTTAACACCATTATTTAGAGACATCAGCGATTTATTATTATTATTTGCTTTAAGTGCTGGTGCTCGTGGCATTGGTTTGCTGGATGAGGTGAAAGAGAGAATGTGCGTGTGAAAGCAAAGGACAACTGGAAATGTCTTTCTTGTTCTGTGCAGTTCAGGAGACGGACAGAGGCATTTCCTTTTAAACTAGGTGTAATTAGGCACAGTTTGATTTCTCAAAATGAATAATGGAAGTCAATCGATTTGAGGCTCAAAGTAACAAAGTCTTGTGAGAGCTGGGGGGGCCTCCGCCTGTGTCCTGTACTGTGGGGAGGAGGTAGTGGTGGGTGTGGCTGTTAGAGGCATTGGCTGTGAAGCGAGTAATGTCTTGATACTGTGTCTGCTGTCCATTACAATGAACAATAAAAGAAAACAACTCTGTATATACTATTACAAAATAAGTTGTCTAGACTCAAACTCTCTTATTACTCTCAAATTACAATAGAACTCCAATTATCCAATCCATCCAAATCGCTAAGAGAAGAAAAGAAATGGTATGACTATTAAAATGAATTGGCTTTGTTTGATTGTTATTAAAGTGCATTTCTTTGTCATTCTAAAATCAATCTGCAGCAAATGTGTTAAGACATTTTTTATTTGACAAAGTCATTCAGTGAATAATTCACACAGCACATGCATTGTTGTTTGTCAGTGCAACCTACATCTCTTGACACTTTATGGAAGAACAAGACTGTACAAAATGTCAACATTGTTTTGTACAAATTAAATGAATATTACGGGAGTACGTGTATCCAAATTTATCTTCTTTTGAGAAAGGACCTACTTAATGATCTATCCAATTATCCAGATCGGGTGCAGATCTGATTCCAAATAATCTGGAAAATTAGAGTTCTACTGTACTTCCTCAGCCTGCCTCCCTTTCATTCTTAAAATATGTAATTAATTTGTCTTTCTATTATCCACTTTTTCTCTTCATGTTATTTGTGAAAGTACATGTGTAGAGAATGAAGGGAAAGTGCTATTGGTTCAAGAAATTATTTCAGGATTCTCTGGAAAGTTCTTGAAAAAATAAAACGCAATAATAAAAAAAATTACTGGATGGTTAACAGACAGGATAAAAATGAAAATATTTCCTCTGAGGTTTTCAGTGGGTTCAGGATTTAGAATATTTTTCCTGTAGGTTTCAGTTTATGGAAATTGGAAAAGTACATAGACACTTAACTTTGAACTACAAAATGACTCAATGATGGAAAACTGGTGTTAACAGAACAGTAAATAGTGATGTCTGTTTGTATGAATGTACCAGCGTATTAAAACAATGAAACCCAGTTTAGTGCATACTCTTGTTTTAGTGAAAGAACATGTAAAACATGTAGTAACTGTCGAAGATATCAAATATTAATTGTTTTGAGGGAAAAGAAGGTGATCTGCGACAGATTGAAAATACAATATGCAATGAAACGCTCTTCTACTTCTTTTGCTAATTTTATTTCCTTCTACATTATCAGATGATGCAAACGTTTTTTAATTGTACCATCATAATGTATTTATTTCCAGTTTTCTTCATCAATATTTCATTATCATTCGTTTTATTTATTTGTATGTTTTTTCAATCACAATACAAACATGGAATGTACAATAGTAATTCAATGATATATATGTGAATTATACAGATCAGATCTTGGTTTCTGGTGGAACAGCGGTCTGGTACTTTGGGAATATATATTAATAATTAATTTGGGGCGTGTTCCGGTACCTGTGTATACACACATACAGAGCACAAACCGTGAATGCTGAGAGAAGAAAGAGCGTATTATTGAGTGGCGCGGCGAGTGTGCGCGGTGGGTTGGCAGCGCTGCAGCCGCGTCTGAGCGCGCCTGCGCAGGAGGGACCGGTCCTGCTGCTCCTGTGCGGCGAGGAGGCAGAGCAGAGCAGAGCAGAGCGGAGGCAGCGGCCGGCGGGGCAGCGCGGAGGGGCGATGCGGCGGCGGCGGCGGTGGCGGTGGCGCCTGGGCGTCGCGGCGCTGGCGGCGCTGGTGGCGGCGGCCGGGGCGGCGGCGCCGACGACGGCCGCCGTCTGCGAGCCCATCCAGGTGAGCAGCCGCAACGCCACGTCAACAACCTTTCAAATAACTACCATTGTAGCGTACGGAGTGAGGCGTAACAGTTGGAATACAGCTACGATAATTTTTCATACTTTTTTATATAAGTTGTTTTTTTTAGTGTGATGGAAAAGTAGTGTCAAGGATGTTGGTTCATCGGTTCCATTGTTGAAGACTGTACTGAAGAGTGCTTCGTTGCAGGTGGAGGCGTGCCGGGGCCTGGGCTACAACGAGACGTCGCTGCCCAACCTGGTGGGCCAGGAGCGGCAGCGCGACGCCGAGCTGACGCTGGCCACGTTCCGGCCGCT
The DNA here is from genome assembly GCA_031308135.1 of Acheta domesticus. Lineage (NCBI taxonomy): Eukaryota > Metazoa > Arthropoda > Insecta > Orthoptera > Gryllidae > Acheta > Acheta domesticus. The sequence continues at coordinate 36,543,100 of JAHLJT010002630.1, forward strand.
GGTGCAGTACGGCTGCTCGCCGCAGCTGCGCGTCTTCCTGTGCGCCGTGTTCGTGCCGCTGTGCACGCACAAGGTGGCGGCGCCCATCGGGCCGTGCCGCGCGCTGTGCCTCGCCGTGCGCGCGCGCTGCCTGCCCGTGCTGCGCGGATTCGGCTTCCAGGTGCGTCACAGGGCCAGGAAGAGATCGCGCGCGGTCCGTGGCCCGTTTATTATATGCGATTTGCGTAACTTTGACCCTGACAGGAATCAGCTGTTGACGGATTCATCCAATCGGGAGCTTGAACGTCACCGTAGTGACGTTACTGTCGCGGAATATAAGCTCACGATGGGATGGCAGCGAAACAGCTGATTCCTGTCAGGGGCAAAGTTACAAAAATCGCAGTGTAGGGTACTGCTCCGGCATTCGCCTGGTGTTGATCGAAGAAACCACGGAAAATGACCGATCAGAGCAGCCGGCCGCTAGAGTTCTCCTCCCAGCAGCGGCTGAAGTCGACGTAGCTATGTAGCTTGTGTCGAAAAGCCTTCCACCGTCTGGACTCGCACCGCAGGACCTCCCAGTCAGAGGGACTGCAATGGCCATCAGTTGATGCCAACTCAGCCGGTCTCGTGTGTGTATAACAAACAAATTCGCAGAAAAGAAATGTGCAGTGATTGAATTTCTTTTGTCTTGAATTATTGAAATAATGAATCATGACATGTAACCGAAATATTAAAATTCGCGGAGAATCACAAGAGAAGAGATAATCAAAATAATCAGAATAAACATCAAGACCGTGTGAATGCTTGGCAAAGAAGAAAACTTCATGGTAGATGTTTTGCAACCTTGGCTTCGGAGAACCTTCTGAAGAAAAGATCAGTGGAGAGACTTCGAACCAGGGGCCTCTGTGGTGAGACTGAAGGATTCCTTTTCTCCATTGAAGACCAAGCTGTTAAATACAGGGCATGAAAAAAAATCATTGTGGTTAAGCAAGTTGATAGACGATGTTGTCTATGTACATCTTTCAGTCACGGCTCGTGGTTTTATAAATGGGGAAGGATGCCAACGCGTTGCATTGCAGTGCATTGCATTGCCTGCGTTGTATTTGTATTAATAATAAGTCTGATGAGACTTAAAGGAGTAGCGCTCCTGCCGCATATTGGGAAATCTAGTTGATGCTCAACACTACTCGCTGAGCTGCCTATATCTGGTGAGCACGCAAGAAGGCTTGGGAGACCCTAGGCCCCACCCTGGAAGGCTGCCTGGCTGCATCCTTCGTCCGCCGGTAAGCCTGTGCAGTGAATGCATGACGTCACGCCTCCTCGTTTTACACAATCCTTATGGCGGAATGAAGCGGGAGCCTAACGATTCTCTCTTCCCTGTCAACAGCTTCAAATGCGTTAAGGACGGCCGTTAACGAAACGACAAGGAAAAAATTTGATATGATTGTTATATAATATAACTCAGAAATCCATTATTAATAAATAAATACATTTATAAACATATTTTTAAATTTCTTTTGGAGGTCGATTTCTGAGAAGAGGCTCCGCCTTACAGCCTTTGAATGACGAGCCGCGAACGAAATCTTCCAACGAGTCGATGCAGTATATTTGTGTGGATGCCCCTCATTGACTCAAACAGATTAGGTACCTTTCAGAGACAACTGCGTCGCCAACATAATTCAACAGGCCCTTGCCAAGGGATACGACATCGCAGAAAGGGAGCAACCTCGTTACAAGTACAAACCAGCAATGATTACAAATGACAGACTTGTAGCAGCTGTTGGTAAGAAGGAACAATACCGATCACTGGCTGTTGAGTTGGAGGACTTGCATGGATTGCGCGCAGTGGAAGTGCTTTCAGTGATCGTGTCAGCAAATGGATCGGTCACCAGGGAACGGCAAGAGTTCGTCAAGAAATTAATCTCAAAAGTATTTGAGGGCCACTCACAAAGCTGTATTATTGGGAACAGCAAAACAGTTTGTAAAGTCTTAAGCGTGAATTGACGGACAGAAGAAAACAATTATGTTGTTTTTTCACTTTACGTGCAAACCACTGTTGCCTTGAGTAATTTTGGGAACCCGGTATCACCGTACGTCCAGAGAAAAAGGGAAATAATAATAATGACGACAACAACAACAAGAAGCTGGTCCGGATAGCCGAGATTGGTAAGGCAATAGTGCCGTGGCGATCTTGTGTTCGAGTCCCGCCTCGGGATGGGTATGCTTGTGTGTGTCGTCCTTGCACTCCTAATGATCGTTCATCGTCAATCCCCTCAGGACTAACAACTCTGGCGGATGAAAATCGGATTCGGCTTCATGCTGCTCCCCTGATGAATCACATGCACCTGCCACCGCTACCGAAATGATACTGAGCCCCGCTAAGTGCTGGTGCATGTGAGCGTGGTCCGAGACGGCCCATTCGCGAACAAAACAACAAAATAACTATTATTATTATTATTATTATTATTATTATTATTATCATTATTATTATAGGTGAAAGCGTCCATCGTGTTGTTGCAGTGGCCGGCGCTGCTCAACTGCAGCAAGTTCCCGGCGGCCAACAACCACGAGGCGATGTGCATGGAGGGGCCGGGCGCGGGGGCGGAGGCGGAGGGGGCGGGGGCGGGGCCGGAGGCGGACGGGGGGCCGGTGGGGGCGGGGGCGTGCCGGGCGGGCGAGTGGGCGGGGCCCGGGGGGCGGTGCGTGGCGCGCTGCCACGCCCACGTGCGCTGGGCGGCGGCGGAGAAGCGGCTGGCGGGCGCGTGGGCGGCGCTGTGGGCGGCGCTGTGCTTCGCGTCCTCGGCGCTGGCGGCGCTGGTGCTGCTGCTGGAGGCGCGGGGGCGGCGGGGGCGTGGCCGCGGCCGGGGGCGGGAGAGGGGGCGGGGCCGCGGGCGCGGGGACGGGGCTGGGCTGCCGGGTTGGGCGCGCCGCCCGCTGCTGTGCGTGGCGCTGAGCTACGCGGCGGCGGCGCTGGGGTGGGGCGTGCGCGCCGCGGCGGGGCGCGACGCCGTCGCCTGCGTGCCCGCCCCCGTCCCCGCCCCCGGCTCCGCCCCCGCGCCGCCCCTCGTGCTGGCCCACGACGGCGCCGCCTCCGCCGCCTGCGCAGTCGTCTTCCTGCTGCTCTACTACTTCGGCACCGCCGCCGCCCTCTGGTGAGTGCAGCGCAAGCCCTTCGCGACTTTCCTAACGCGGCCTCTCAAGCCTCTGTGGCCACGGTGGAATTTCACACGGCGTTTCGCGTCTTTCTCCGTCGTGCCGCTAGAAGTCGCTTGATCGCAAGCACTGCTTGATACGGTCGCAATCATGCGATACCTGACGGCATGACTGAGAACGTCGCGAAATACCGTGACATATTCCATCCCGAAGACGGGCCTTCAGGGGTAAAGTTAGAAAAATCGTCGCGTATAGTGCGATTTTTCTAACCGTGCCCCTGGCAGTAGGGATGGCAGAAAGCATCGATGTTTTTAAAACATCGATGTTTTCCACCAGAAACATCCATGTATTAAAATTGATATTTTGCTTTCCATGTTTTCTTCACATCGATATTTTTTGTTGCAAAAACATCGATGTTTGAGTTTATTATTCATGCAGCGCTTTATTACGTCTTTAAATGTTTATATAATTTTTATGTATTTTGTATGGTATATGTAGAATATTGGTTAAAAGGTTAAGATGGTAAAATAGTGAAGCCCGATGTTTAATTTTAATTTTCTTCTTTTCATTCAATAATATTTTGTATAAGCATAGTAGCCTACTACTAAGCTGCTAACCAGACAGTAAAATATATCTCATTTGCGTACGGTAATTAAAATTGGTAGGAAAATAGCTTGTATATTAGTCTATGTTCAAAACATGGATGTTTTATTGTCGATGTTTTCATCGTCATGGAAAACCCTTTAGCGATGTATCGAAATATCGATGTATCTATGTTTTGGTAAAATTTGCCATCACTACCTGGCAGGTATCAGCTGTTGACGCGGGGCGCGGTTAGAACAATCGCCCAATGGCGAACTGTAATGGAGTGCATGTAGAGTGCGTGTGCTTGTTCCTCCAGCTCCCTAGCGCTCGCTTAGCCCGGCACGGCACGGCCCGGCACGGCCCGGCACGGCCCGGCAAGGCTCACTTTGCAGTGATGCCCCCTTCTTCCTTCACAATGCGGACTTCTCAGTTTCGTGTCTCTGGCTATAGACCTCTGCGTACCGTGCTTCTTCTTGTGACTCAATAATTTATACTTTATTTTTTAATTTGAAAAAAACAAAACACGTGGTTTCTCGTTGCTGTCTAGTTGAAGACGCTGAGTTTTCTGTCGATGACATTGACAGCACTGCACTGCCGTGACGTAGACAGAACTAGCCTCTCCCCCGCACCCCCTCCGTGGAGGATCAAGAAGTGTGCGCTTAGTAGCTCCCTGCAATGACTTGTAATAAGCGAGAAGTGGGACCTGGGAACTACAGTTACCACAGCGTATAAGCGACTCTGACAGTTCAATGTGCAGTTGCTACACAATATTACGCACATGGCAGCACCTGTATGACGGGTAAATTAATTCTCAAAACATGAACACTTACTCACAGGCGACGACATGTCTTGATATAACTTCATAACTTTCGCGAAAGCTGAACCTAATCGCCTCCGCGACTTCGTGTGCGTTGGATGAGCGGCATCTCTGAACGCTGGCTGTGAGAAAGGAAACAAATCCTCGCAAGCTGATTGCTTGAGAGCAGGTCACGTGACGCCCCACAGCTCGTGGCGAGAGAACTGTCAGAGTCGCTTACACGCTGCCGATTCTGTAGAGGAACATTGCTAAAGGCGCCCGTCACGCACAAGTGCCTCGGAACGTGCCAACGTCCAGTCAATCGCAACAAGTGCTGCTTCGCTTTTCCCTTCAACGGGCGAGCGCATAGCATTCCAGCTGTGATGGCACCTCTTCGCGAGATATTTCTCGATAGATGTAAATATTTTAATCCAATTTTAAAAGAAAATCGATCACATTGCTGTTCCTCAAAGCACCGCTAGCTCGTCAAAACATCCTGCAGGTGCATTTACTTCCTTAGCTGCAAAGCACTATCAGCCCAGTCGCATTTGATTTGATCGCGCCATCGCAACCCCCGTCCTGGCGGCGCGACACACGTGTCATTCCTGAATTGGAGCCTGGACTCAGATATTTTATTTGCTATCAGTGAATACATTTCAAATGTAAGTAGACGAAATAAAAATCTAAATGCGTTGACAGAAATGTTAAATTCAGAATTGCCCGGGAATTCTCTTGTGAAGTCGAAGACGCTGTGTGTTCGAATAGCATGCGTTGTAAAGAAAACGGCGTCAGCAGCGCGTTGTAATCAACGCAAATGAGAGACTAAAGTTCTCGAAATACTCTGTAAAAGCAATTTAAAGTGGTAAAAAATACCTTCCCTTCACGACTAAGAAGGGAAAGATACCTGCCATATTTTTTTCGTAGCGCCCACGAATGGGTGACGGGATCGCTGATGCCTAAGAAAATGCTATATTTGTTAACTTCCACCAACCACTAGTCTTGTCACGCGTTTCAACCAAGCTTGTAGCACACTAGCGTCTTGCCGGAATTGAAGTTCCTTGAAATCATGTCATTGCCTGTGGAGTTCCCTGGGCTGCTTGGTCAGTACTGCGCTCTGGAGGCGGCGCGGAAAGTTGAAATGTAGAATATGGTTTCGCGCGTTCTTCCTCTGCGCGATTTTCGGAGAAAAATATATATCTCCAGCGCGCCTACCTCAAAAATGCACGAGCTTCGTCTGGATTTGTCCCAAGGAGAGCTTATAATCGTTCATTAGAGGTTACACGCCAAAATTTAACAAGATGCGAATGCCAGAAACAAAACAGATTTAAAAAAAAACAACTGTTACATTCTTTCTTCAAACGTTTTGTATGGATAGTACTAAATGCACTGTAAAAGGTGACCTAAACGCCATTTTCCTTTATTCTTTTGTTAAAAAAATACTCAACTGCGAGACGTCATTGTACCAGTCGCACTGTGGACTCATGCGCATTGCCGCCAAAACATCGCACGACAGACAGAGCAGGCGCAGTTCACAGCACCACAAGAAAGAAAGACAGCCTTTTGTGTGCGAGTTTCAGTTGTCTCCTCTGAATCTCCCTCGATGCCTGCTCGAATCTTTGTAATCTGTGCGTCGCCCTTCCACTTGCCCCTCCTCTCGTATGGCTCCCCCCCACCACCACCACGTGATCGCATTTGGTATCGTCGCCTGTGTTATTTCAGTAGCACACCTTCCCTTCGCGACTCTCACACGCAACCAATCTTTGAAAATGAGGTCTCTAAAGAAAGAGAACTTCACAGAGACTGGTGAATTGCACTTCGACTTTAAAAAATGCGAAGGATTTGTTTAAAAGACGAAGCTAAATATTCATGTAAAATGTAACCGCAACGCACGTCAGGATTTTTTGATCTATATCGTTAAATAACCACTGCACGAAGGCCTTAAAAAAAATACAAATTTGAGGCCAAAGTCGTCAAAGAAACGCTATTCACATCGTAATCTGCAGGATGACATCTTCTTGACCATTCTATTACATTTGTGGTGGTTCGACGCTTCTCGATTCTACCCCACCTGTTCAGAGCCTGTAGAATCTGCAACTGTATGTAAAATAACTAATTACTTGATATTCTATAATATTGAATTACACGGGTGTATCTCTTTGCTCGATAGTAAAGTTAAATAAGAATAGTTTGTATTGACAAGGGTGTAATTGATATTGTTATCAATTACAAGGTGACGTACATAACAAGTGACGGAGGAAAAGAGGTTCTTGAAGAAAAATATATATTACGGACTTAATATGGAAATGGAAAAATAAGGAAGAGGATGGGGTATAGCATGCAGAGTTCTCGCACAGGTGCGCTTGGTGTAGAGATCATTGCCCCTCTCTTCCTGCCTTGACACGAGAACTTTCCTTTGGAATCTGATCGCTCTCTTGTTCATTCTGCAAAGCGGAGCAAGGCACTTGCACTTGACAAACTGCTGTGAAACAGAACTCAGGGTGCACTTGGATTTTTCTAATGTGGCCGATGACATTAGGACGTTATTAGACTCTTTGCCTTGTAAAATGAATATTTTTTTCAAGTCGCCTTCTCAACGGGACTGGGGTCTCAGAAATGTGCTTCCCACTGTTCAATAGATTCGTGTGAAAAGGCAGGAAGTAAAGACCTAATGTTGTGGGCAGTTAGAAGAAGCGAAGTGGCCTCCCGAGCGAATGCCTCCCTGTGTCAAGAGTGGTGACAGGGGGGGCGGGGGGGCGCAGGGAATTTGGGGCGAGGACCCGCGGGCGGGCGCTGCGATTAAAGTGCTTCCAGCAGTCAAACTTACAATGAATGAAATCCACTGATTGTAGAACATTGTGAAAGTTCACAGTAAATTAGGGGAAAAGATCGATTGACCAAAAAGTGTCTGCCTGCGGTCAGTGCTTGCCGTTTTCTCCAATTCAGACCATTTTCTCCAAAATTGATATTTCCCTGATTGATCTGAACAAACCCGAAGCCCTGCGAGCTTGAAACGGATATTTTTAATGCTGGTGCCTGAATATTTTCAAAATTTTCTCAAAACGGCTTCAAATCTTTTGATTAAAATTTGTTCTCGGATAGCTTAAATAACTTTTAAAATGGAACAAGTCTTAATTTTTCGTTAAAATCCTTTTTTTTTTTAATTGCAAAATTTAAAAATTATTTCCCCCTCTTTCTGCAACTACTTTTCCTACAAGACACGCGTTTCCCCTTAATGAAATCTGACTGCGCAGTGTGTTAGAGGAAGTAATTTACACCTGAAGGAGTGAGATTTATTCACATTTTCTTTACCAGGGCCCAGGGTAAGAAGAGATTTTCTGACGAAAAATCGCCGTTTCCCCCGCAGCATTGCAATACTTTCTCTTTACTGCATAAGCACTATGCTAGAAAGTATTGTCGCGTAATTTCTGCTTGAAGTTAGTGCTTTCTACAAAACAAATATCAAAACTAACTCAACATTGTTCTAATGTTTTAATGAATATATTAACGTCTATTATCCTGCTTATTTTTTTGTAATGGTTTCTTCGCCTTAATAAAACAGACTCAGCATTTTTATAACAATTTATTTCATTTTGACATTCTGACCGTTTGGAGTCTTTTTTAACAATCCGAAGAAGATAATAAGAATTATATTCAAATGATGGTAAACTATATCAGAATAATACATATGAAATAAAGAGATGCTTTGGGAGGTGTTGAATCATAATAATAAAACAGATTGTGACATAGCCTACCGATTGTCCAGGTTTGTTGACACATCATAAACAAACATCATTGTTTGCCTTGGATAAATTGAAGTGCTCTTAAAAGTGGTATAGGTCTTACTTTGGTTGAACTTTCAGAATGTCCGAAAATTGCGAAGTTGGAAATGATGCGAGGGAGTGTGTTGTGAACGCGAGCCGTCGTTCCTCGTGCAGGGCGCTGCTCTGTCATTGCAGCAGTGTCTATTGAAGGGAGGCGGAGGGGGAGGGGAGCGCCGCCGCCGCCGCCGCCGCATTTTCATGTAAATGGCCGCGCGACGGGCGCTTATTTATTTTAGAAGCGCCCGCCCCCGCCCGCGCCCGCGCCCCGGCGGCGTTGCCGCTTCGCCCCGCCGCCGCCGCCGCCGCTCTGGAGGAAATCGCAGAGGAACCGAACCTTCTGATTATCAGACTACAGTATTAGACTGTCAAAAATAGAACTGGACAAAGAAATCTTATAAAAACCCTCCTGCTTCTTATAATCGACGTGTGCCTCATCGGGTGTAAAAGGCAACAGTGCCGTGGCGCTCTCGGCGACCGCGGGATCGAGTCTCGCCTCGGACATGGTTGTTCTTTCACCCCCATCATCACCAGATCATTTCGTCTTCTCAGTTACCACAACGTCAAATGCATTAGTAGTGCTAATGACGTAGATGTTGATGCGACCTCTGTTGTGTGCCCCGAAGCATCTTTGGTACTTTCAACAGAAGGGAGTAGCGCACGAGTGCATCAGTTCTGAAATGTCTGTGAAGTCCTTGCCACGTGGTCCCGCAGGCTGCGGATCGATGCTGCCTTCACATTCGCTGACGGCGAATCCACTTCTCTCCACTTCGTTGTGACGTTTCCTTGGCATATTCCGTTCACGTCTTGCTCCTCCTTATGCAGTTTGTTATATGGTATCGTCCCTTCACACTGCCGACACAGGCATTGTTCGTTCGGCTTATGGTAATTAGTGGTCTGTCATATTTTATGATGGAAGACGTGTACCGCCAAGTGGTGACAACATGTGTTGGCACATTGGCATAAAAATGATTCAAATTTGGCGCCGTGGCGGGAGATTATAACGTTTTTTATAACAATCTTTGGCCTTAATTACCAGCGCAGAATTTGCACTTTAAACGTACCGCGTCGGACGTTTGACTGACCTCCCTCCAAAACCGCGTGCTGGCTGCGAAGAGAGCGGGTTTAACTTCTTTGCTTTTCGATGTCTTGCCTTGGATTTGGCGGGCCTACTTGTTAGTTCATCTCCCTTCGCCAGGTGGCAGCTCCTACCGGGCCCCGCCGCAAAGCATTTGTGTACATAAAAGATTTATTAGACCCACTAGATTTCCGTTTTTAACCTATGACAGCATTGTCGCCAAATTCAAACGCAGAAACAGGCACTTCACAGCAGTTGCTTCGCCCAGGGAACAAGTTTCAGTGAGCGTGCATTAACGTTCCATGAGAACAAGGCTCTCAAAATTGGTACTAGTGTCGTCCTGCTCCACTCCCCGCCAAAGAATAACCACCGTTTGCGCGCGGAGCGAGCAACAAGCGTCTAAAAACTTGTTGCAGAGAAATTAACAAAAGGGAGGTTGCTTTGCCGTGAAAACCAGGTAAAAAGGTGAACGATTTATTCAATGGTTGCTTATTTCTTCATATTATCTTCTAATAAAAGGGGTACATTGTGTCTTTCCAGAGATCGAGCGAGCGTTTTCCAGAATGTTCGTTTCGCCATAACCCAATTCATAGCTCTCCCCAATCCGAAGCTATATTGCTGCCTTAACAACATGCCTTAGCTCATACGCAGGGCATGTCCATTCTTGCCCTGTCATTGCTTTCGTGGTGTCTTGTATGCTCTCTTGCTTCTGTTTTCTTTCTTCAAGGATGGCTTTTACCGCTTTTGGTACTTTAGGTTACATCAATAAACTTGCATTGGTGATGTTTTTAATTGAGATATTGAGTGACTTTCTTTACTGCTGGAAATTACTACTGAAAACTATTGCATATTTTGTTATCGCGTGCCGCTGCCCTGTCCAAAGAAGCCTTCGCGAAACGTGCGAATGTCAAATGTTTGTGGAACTCAAGTGGATTGAACGATGCAGATGAAGGCGCCTGTAGGTGTCATTTCCAACATTAGAAGGACGTAGGTATCTGAGGATGTTATTAGGGAGTTTTTGCAACTTGTGAATTTGAAAGACGTAACACAATTTGGAGAGAATCCTACTGCGCATGCGCGGCATTCGATGACGATTTCGATTGGTGGGTCCTGTTGTTCTCCCTGGTTTGTCGTTTACGAGCTTCCGCTTTACAGTTTTCGCCGCCACCACTAAAACGGATTCGACACTAATCATTTCCCGTCTTGGAAACATTCTCCAATACCTGCTGTTACAACGACAATTTACTGTTTGCCCGCCAGTGTTTATTGTTGAATACTCTTCCTTCTCGAGACTCTTGCACCTGTTAGTGCACTTGCTCAATGTCCACTCTCTTCCAGTAGAACGCACTTTCGACATGACAGCTTCTAAAACAGTGGAGTATCGCCTAAAACAGTCGAGTATCTCCAGCTTATAATGCTTGGAGGTGTCAATTCAGTTCGTGAAGTTAAGAGGTTAGGATTAGTTTACTTAAAGTTCCGATGTCAACACTAACTATAATATTTTAAGAATTAATACAAATTATGTAAAAAACCAGACGATGCAAATAATTCGAGAAAGTATCTACTGTTGTAGCTCCACTAGTTTTCTTGATAACAGTAACGGTCTTATAAGTAGATTTCCTGTTATCCTTGGGCTTTATCTGAAAAGCGGTTATTTTAGGTAGTTTTTCTAAGGGGTCATCCACAAATTCCGTAACGCTAGGGGGGGAGGGGGTCTGAGGCAGCGTTACGCTGCGTTACATAGAGATAGAGAAGTGGGACTTATAATATACAATATAATAACAAATATATTAAATAATAAAAATCTACAATGCCCCCCCCCCATGACCGGCTGCATCCGCCCCCTGAGTAGGGACATCTGTTCCGAGAAAGTCGGTGAATCGGTAACTCCTGACGCCTGTCTCAAGTGCTGAAGATGGCGAGTGGCGCGTTGTCCTGTTGTCCTGCGCCCTCCCGCTTTGGCGTCTTGTCCTGTTCGTGGGTGGTGTGCAGGCGGTGGGCCAGTGAGTGGGGTGGAGTGCAAGTGGCTGTTGTGACGGGAAGCGCGCCTCGGTGTTCATCGTTGGCTTTGAACCGCGTTGTGCATCAACTGATGTCATTGCAGCTCCTCGGAGCGGGAGGTCCTAGGTTCGAGTCCTGATGGCGCGGCAGTTTGTCAGCTAGGTTGAATTCCGCCGCTGTCTGGAGGAGAATTCTAGCGGCCGGCTGCTCTGATCGGTAGTTTTCCGTGGTTTCTCCGATCAACACCAGGCGAATGCCGGAACAGTACCCCAACAAACGGGCCACGGACCGCGTGCGATCTTTCCTTCCTCTTTCTTCTTCTATCCTCACCCTTTATTTACACACACACATATGCACACATTACTACTCTTTGGAGAATAGTCGGGAGCTTGTTCCGGCTGGGGCGGTGCCCCGCTGGTGAGAGATACCTGGTTGGGGAAACCCCGGTAGCCGAAGGTGGGTCGGCGCCGAATCCCGCCATCTAGCGGGGAAAAGATCATCGCCACCTCCCGAGAAAACCACGCACTACACTAACGGGACTAATGACCCTAGTAGTTGGCGCGCCCAGAATCATTAGCCATCCATCAATGATTGAAGCGCGTTGGCGAGCGTCGGGGGTGCAGCACGCCGCCAAGTGAAGCGAGGCGTGGCTTCACTCTCCGAGAGAGAGAGGCAGGCGGGGCGTTACAAGTGCAGTTCTTTAGTGATTCGGGATTCTTGGGAACGAAGTCCCCTCAGTAGTATGCAGGAAGATAGATCAGGGTAGTGGAAATGGAAAAAGATGCTTTCTCATAATGCTTCAACAGAGGATGGAAAAAGCTAAAAGTAGGAGAGCTCCGTCTGAGCGAAGGGTGCCCAGGAGAGTGGGGCCGGGGTGGCTGGCCTTGCAGCGGCGCCGCCGCCGCCTCGAGGAATTCCAAGCGCCCTACTGGCAGAAAGTTTATCCATTTCTCAGGAGGTGCAGTTGTTTCCGATAAATGGAAATTCCTTTCAACGACTGGCGATTGGAACGGATTTTGCCCAGGGACTCGAACGAGAAACGGGAAAAGTTGAAGAGACGACTATTCCTAGTGTCTTGTTGGCCTCTCTCGAGCTTCATCACTCCCGCGCCTCCGGAGCGTTTTCTTCTACTCGACCCAAGTCACGAGTCCTTTAGGGCACTGAAGGTTATTCAGAGTAATAGGATGGATGTGATGCATGAGAGTTAGAGGGGAGGCGAGCAGGCGAAACAGCCATTCATATTTTTCGAAAATTTTATTTCCTAAGTTATCAGAGAAAAAAACTGTTTGAACAACCTAGTTTGTATAATACAGAATAAAATACAAATGATACTCCGAAAAGTGAAGGGCACTTCTTTGTACTGAATAACGGCCATAAAACAGTTGAATTTCCTTAAAGTAATTAGGAATCCGACATTGATATCAATGTTTTTATTAAAAATCTCTTTTTTCAGCATTTTTAAAATCGATATTCGTTTAACATGTTTGTTTTGTTTTCGATATATTTGCATTATCGATGTTTTATTTTTAAGGATAAAGTACAATAATAAAAAAAAATTATCAATTTTTACGTATCAGTAAATTAAACCTCTTTCTTATACGGAAGGAGCAAAGGGTGAAAGATCCAAAAAGTAGGAGGAAAATCTGTATTCTACAAAGATTTGTGTATTTTAAAAAACAGCAACTGATTTTACATAAAATTAGAGAAGTTTGGAAGCTAATGTTACAATATTAAATACACAAATTTTGTTAGTGATGTCATCATCTGACTTCCAAACCCATCAGAAAGATTTTTCTGTAACGGGTGGAATAGGTAGTCGAAAATGACGACTTCAGAGGGAGTTTTTATTTTTATTTTTTTCAATTTGCGGTATTATAAATAAAATAAAACTTTAATTGAGTTTTCGTCGATAAATGTAATCTATTATTTTTGTATTGAATTAGATGAAAACGTTTTGTTGATGTTTTTCAGTTGAATGTGAATTGTAAATGAACAAGACGTCTGTCCAATTGCATCTGGAGAGGGCTGAACCCGTTCTGTTGGTTGAGTTGTGCGCCTGCGCCGTGTCGTCCCGTGTGAACCGCTGGAAAACAAACAGAGACCGGGCGGGCGGGCGGGCGTGGAGCGTGGCGTTGGTGCCAAGAGGACGGGAGCGGTGGGGCGGGGGAGGGGAGGGGAGGGGAAGGAGGGGCGAAAGGCAAACAAAGGCGCAGCGCGGCGCGGGCGTAATTGCGCGGGGCGGGGAGCCGATGCTAATCGCGCCCGCGCTAGACACGCTGGGCGGGACTGGTAGGGGAGGGGCGGGGCGGGGCGGTGCGACGCGACGTTGCCGCGCCGTGGCCTCGCAGGTGGCTGCCAGTGCGGGCTGCGCGCGCGCCCACGCGCCGTCGCCGTCTGGCCTGGCCTGGCGTTGGCCCCAGGCCCAGGCCCAGGCCCAGGCCCAGGCCCAGGCCCGCACCTCCACGGCTCCCGCCGCCCGTCTGTCATCATTACGGAGCGCAATGTATTGCAATGGAAAAACAAAATACGATAGATAAGAGTTGTGTTTTGGATGTTTCTATTTTCCATATAGTGATTATGAGAAACTTTTCTAATTTTTCTACAAACACATCTCACACATTTTTAAATTTCGTTGTACATCCTTACTGTTCGAAATTTTAAGAAATTCATTGTAGTGTTTAAAGTTAGTGTTAAAAGTTCTTTATAGTGTCATAGTGCGGTTGCTCTACTCGAGTATTATCAACCTTCGCAGCGCTAAACGTCGCCGATCAACCTTCACATGGATTCGAAGCGCTTGAAAAATGTTCTGCCTCTACTGAGGTAATTGCACTCTGGTGTTCACCGCACACGAGGGGTTTATTCGAATTATAAAATACGATTGTAGTGTATAAAATGTTGTTTACGAGGAGCGGGTGACTCAAGTAAATAGAGTGATCTATTCAATCATTTTATCGATAGTTTGCGATCGAGTAACGCGTGTGGTTTATCAAACACGAACAAGCACTTCGTTGAAATTACTTACTCCTGTATTATACGTATGGTGTTCGTTCATACTGTGCTACATATTGCAGCATTCGTGAACTCTGTTGTTAAGATATTTAGTTTATTGCAGTTTTATTTGAGAGAATTTTATTTGTTATTCTTGATTCTTGAGTAGTTTGCGTGATACTTTTTGGAAAACCATATTGTACAGTTTTGTTTATGGTAGCAGCGTTCTTGCTGCTGTTGGTCACTAGTTTGAAATAATCTTCAAACGTGATTAAACACACTTCACGTATCTCCTGACCATCAAATCCTTGTTTGAAATTAGTGTTTCAGCGTGCATAGAGAACTCGACATACCTGGTTAGAATGAATGATTTAATTCAATTTACGTTGTGTTCGTAAATACGCATGCTCCAGTACTCAGTAAAAGAACAGAATTCAACATATTTACACAAACGTAGAGAAGTTTCAGGGCATCGCCTTAATGTTGCAAGTGGACTTGTCAATGTATTCACCAGTGTCAGGGTCATTTTATAGAGACAATAATAACTGCAAATCTCTTGCGCAAATCTTTTTACTTTTTCACTTATTGCTTTCGCAGTATGGAGAAAGTGTAATGCTGCAGGAAGACACTGCAATTTTTCGACAGGAAAAACGCTTATTGCCGGGCCCTGGTAACGAAAAAATGATAAATCTGTTCCTAATTGACGGCAAAACATTTGTCCCGCGTTCTGTCTGTGAAAAACTAGCGGCCGTAAGCAGGGTTTTCACCAAAATGTTTATTCCCAATCGATGTACTGATGTCGCGGCTTATTTAATTTTAAACGAGTGTTTTGATTTTGGAGGAGAACTTCACATGGAAACCTCAATATTTCAAGATTTTGCAAAAAATTGCTAAACATTTTTTGTTTAAATATTTTCCCTGACAGAGCAAAACAGTACGCTTAAAGAGATGGCGTCGGCCGCATTTTCTTTGAACTCCCTGAACATTCCAAAATTACTAAAGTTTAAGATTTTGTCGGGGTGTTCCTATAATTACAATAATGAAGGTAGACATTTTTCCTTAATAATATCCAAAATTTGGGGGCTTACAAGCAATTTTGAGGAGGCCAGTTGAAATGTCAACTTAAACGAATCGTCTAGTGAATAAAACAAAACAAATTACTATAAATTACAGTAAGCGTCATGCTCTGAAGGCCGGGATCAAATGCTACTGCTTGAATACTATTCCAGTCGTTTTTTTGTTGGATTGTCAAGGCATTACCTCGTATAAAACCGCTGTTTGCTGTTACTATTTGTGAGAACTGTGCTAAAAAGCTTTAATTGGTTGACAAATGCCTTGCATCATTTAATAGAGCCCGTGACTTGCGCTAGTGAAGAGCTGCAGGGAGCGCGAGGTGGCGCTGTGAGCGCAATTGCCCCAAGGCGAAGACGCCTGCCCTCTCCCCTCGACCGCTTCGGAGGCAGTGGCGCGGAGTGGCTCTCCACTCGAGTGTTGGTCTTCTTGGCACCTCTCTCGCCTCGTCTCCGCCCCCGCCGCCGCCCCCGCCCCCGCCCCGCTCCCACCTCGCCCCGCTCCGCCTGGAGGTTTGTATTTTCCGTGCAGTCTTATTTGCAGATTCAGAAGATAACTTGCAAAGACTCTTTCAAAAATTCTCGGAAAGCGCAGAATATTATAATATGGTCATCTCAACTGACAAAACAGAATCAGTGGTGATCTCTAAAGAGCCTATACGGTGTAAACTGATGATATAGAATAAAATAATAGAGCGAGTAATGAAATTCAGTTATTAAGGAGTTGAAATTTCAAGCACACGTAGTACATATAATGAAGTTAAACAGAAAATAATGAAAGGAGCAAGAATATCAGGGTATTTGAAAGATGTGACATGGAGAAACAAATTTCTTAATATAGAAAGCAAAGTAGAAATTTACAAAACCAAGGTAAGACCAATAATAACATGTGGAGCAGAAATAAGGGCCGATAATAGAAGAATTAAGACTCTACTTAGAACACCAGAGATGAGAAATTAAGATCAGTATTGTGTGTAACAAAATGGGATAGATTGAAAAACCAATATATATGAAATGAATGTGACATAAAAGGCATAGTAAAATTTACAAGAACAAGAAGAAGAGAATGAAATGACCTCGTTTCCAGGTCGGACAGCAAAAGAATAATGAAGATTGCGAGAGGTTCTAAACCTATAGAAAAACGCGATCCAGGCAGACCGAAGAAAAGATGGATCGAAAGTTAGATTTCCACATCTGAATCATCCTGACGGTGAAGTATGAAGAAAAACAGGTGTTAACCTTAATAAAAGAAGAAGTATTTGCCGTATAGTCAATGTGTGGAACTTTTGTAATTTTTCTATAGCCACTTTCCACATATTTTTAAATTTCGTTGCGCATTCTTACTGTTCGAAATTGTAAGATATCTTCCAACTTTTCCAGACATTTTTCAACCATATTGATTCTTGTGGCTTGGAAGTTGTTTGCATGATTTCATTTAGTTGGAGATATTTAAATGACGTCATTTATTAAATCTGATTAATTGTTGATGAATGACTCCGAGAGAAGTTTCGTTATGCCGCTCATTCCCGCTGCTTTGAAATGGGACTGTACACAGATGGCCTTGCCCCCCCTCTTTCGCCTCGTAGCGAGTAGCGCTGGGAGGGATGGCAAGAGAGAGGCAAACTTAGTGAGAATCGAGCGTGATTGAACAGTTGCAGGAACGTGGCAGAGTTTTCGAACAAATAACGTGACGTAACTCTTCCGCTTTAAAGTCGTTCCAAGCAGTCCTGTCCTGGCGGGATCGCACCCGGGTGTTGGGCTCGCGCCCGCTCGCTCCAACCGCCGGCCAATGACATGACACTGACTCCTTGGTGATGCTTTTCGATGTAATTGTATATCCAGCTAACTGACAGTGTAGTGGAAATTCGATTATGCTATTTTTACGCAATTTTACAAATTTTGTACAAATTTTTACACATTTACTACTTGATTCCTGTACTTGTGATTAGGAATCGGATTTCGATGACTTTCCATATTTTTATGCGCTGCTTCAGCGCATAGCTAACTGAAATTTTTTGACATTTAGTTAAAATATGAAGCCTTATAGATGCCAGTAGATATTTGTACATTTTGGGGTGATTTTTTCCTGTTGGTGCACATTCGTGTAATTATAGGAGCATATTTCGTTAAAATAGAGACTTATGTTTAAAACGTTTCATCTTTTCATAGAATCTACTTGTTTGTGAGCTTTCATTGATTCGAAAAAGCTTGTCACAGTTGTTTGGGTATTTTTTCTATAGATGATAAAATTCTTGGGCAAATGTATTTCTTGATAAAATATTGTTTTAAACCTGTCAGAAAAAATACGTGACATACAGTGTACTTGATTAACGTGAATATTTACTTCAATTATTTCTCTCGCGAACTAGGGGAGGTTATATTATGTTTGCACAAAAATACATTTTTTCATTCCACGCATGCTTCTCCTGAATTTTTTCAAGAAAGGTTTACAGAGGAAGTGAAGTATTGTTAATTTTAATTACATATTTAAGTGCATATTTCAGAATTTAAGGTCATAAATGCATATTTTTAAAAGTATATTTCAAGATTTTTGTGGCATAAAATTCTCTCCCTGCTTATGATTGTCCAATGCAGGTGCAAAGTTAAAGTTCCGTTAAAAAATGAAAGATTATTCAACTTTTTAAAATAAGAAGTATGGCTCCTCGGTCACTTGATTTAATGGTGGTTCGCAAAAACTGCTGCTCTTGGCGAATCGTTTAGAAGTTCGTGGGGGCTGATGCGTAGCTAGTGGGACTTCTCCAAGAGAAAGAGCCATGTGTGTTTTTCGACAACATCGTTTGAACCTAAGCTACGCACAGTACAAGGTAGACCACCTACGTGGGCCAGAGCGATTATCTCCGAGACGGTTTGAACCAAGTTGATGCAGATGATTGAAATAACTCAGGAAGTCTCAGACCAGGCGGAAAAAACACCGCCATCATTATCTACGTGTTCAGACAACATTTTTTGTCTTTCACTTTTTTAAGAAAACTCGTTACGACGATTTATGCAATTATTTCTTGACACCATGCGCCATCAACCGACTGTTCTTTATTCCTAAATACGTGCAATGATTTCGAATTCGTCCACTTGATCGCGCTGTGCTGTCGCGAGGTCGTCGGTCGAAGCCGTCACTGCGTCACATTTCAGTGTCTGTGTATTTCTGTTGGAAATCATTTGCTCCGAAGAACGTTGACGCAAGGGCTGCCAAGAATCCTTAAATGAAGAGTTGAATACGACGGGCGCACAGCCACACCCTGGCTCCAGCACTTCCGCTCCAGCGCTTTGGAGGCGGCACATCACCCCCCCCCCCGCCCAACGCACGTGGAAGGCGGCGCGAGATGCTTTGGGCTCTTTGAGTTTCAAATCGAGCTTTGCATAGTGGCCACCAACGGGAAACGTAAGATGTTTCTGTTGGCAGAATCAGTGGATCCTTCATGATCCCTAAAACAAAGCTCGTGAATCTACAAGACATCACGACGAATACGGATGTATTTTCCAAATGGTTTTGGGTTGGGTGTGGGGGACCGATACCTCAAACCCTTTCGGAAATATTGGTTGTGGCCAACTTAGGTTCTGTACCTGCGATGATGCTTCGCGAAGTTGGAAGAATGAAGCTCCGGCTTTCGCATAAAACAACCGTGCCTTTTAATGCCGAAATAGTTCTCGTGAACACAAGACAAGACATCTCGTGCTCGGGTAATAGTCACCTTCCTTTAGCCAGCGCGCTGTGGGCAATGCCGGCGTTAAGTGGATGATGTTCGAAATGATCAGTTCATCGTCATTCTTAGTTTTATTAGGTGACTGGGAATTAACCGGATAATTAGCGATATGGCAATTTTTCGGCCTTATGTCGTAACACAAATTGAAACATTTCAGGATGGACACAACCTTTGTTATCTTCTGCGTTAGACAAATTATAAAAATGATGGTTTATCCCTTTGTTGTTCCGACCCTTTCAAACATTCTTTGCAACAAAGACGGTTTGGAATGTTGTTTGACAAGCTACCTGATCTTTCATCAACATAGTTTGTTAAAGAAACAATGTGGTGGTTCTTTTTATTTCAAAGTTGGGTTTCTCTAGACTGGTGGGCATCGAGTTTTTAGAATATTTTTAGTCATTTTCTTCAGTCACACGACCTGTTGTTTCGACATACATGACGAACTAAATTGGGATGGGGGGGCATGATCGGTATGTAACACATTTTGTGTTGAGGCTGTGTTACTCCCATTATTTTTTATACTCCACCAAATCGAAAATGTTCGCAAGAAATCTATATTTTTGTGTAAGTAGAATTCAAGAAAAAATACTCTTCAAAAGTTTGAGAAATATATTTACGTACATGACTTTTTTATTAAAATTTCTTCTGTTGTGAGTTGCATTAAAAGCGTGATGAAAGTAAACGACACAGACTTGGAAATTGGGTGTTTATGACTAGTCCATGAACATTTGTTTAATGACTTGATTCACACGCATTCATGTTCTCATTTGTTTTTCGATAAGTTTGTATGAATCCTTACAATATTCTCTTTAGTGACGATATCGAACAATGCAAAACGTGAAAACTGTCTCTAAACTCAGGGAATTGGAGGCATTCGGCTCATCTGGGGGCGGCAAAACCCATTTCGCAGAGCGATGCTCAACTGTCGTAGGACCTGTCAAAAGTCGTTCACTGGCATCTCATCTGCGAAAGAAACCCCAATCAGAGTTGAATGTTGACTGTCGTCATGAGCTGTTCGGGGCATGCATCTGGAATGATTTGCCAGTTAAAAGAGGTGAGGTCTGATGCTGAAGTAGTAGCTGGACGACAGCAGTGAATTGTGTGCTAAGAAACGCCCGCTGCCCGGGTGCCGTGCTCGCCCACAGGTCGGAAGCGAGCGAGGAGAGAACGCGTTCAACCGCCTCGGCCCTGTCTCGTTTCCGCGGCGGCCGCAGCGCGGCGCCACCTGCGGCGCCGCAGGCAGATGCCCGCCCCCCCCCTTCCTCGGAAGGAGGGGACCAACAATGCGGAGAAAAAATGCTGAGAGGGAGGGGAGGGGAGTGTTTACTTTGCGGGCGGGCGCTCGCTGGCTCGCCTTCCGGCCGCCAGGCGCGCGCGCTGCGCTCTCTCTCGGCCCCTCCGCTCCCGCAGATGCGGACAGGGAGATGTCACAGGGCCAGCGGAGGAACTAGGCTTTGTGACGTTATCATAGAACGACGAAGCGAGACATTCGTTTATGCACTTCCGTTTATATTCTCATTCCAAATCATTCCGTACATCGATACGTATTTTTCCTACTTACGAATAGCAACGCTGAAAATCCGACCTATGCCATCGTGTATTTCCTTGTATTCTTACAAGAAATTTAAAGTCTGCAAAACTTAAAGAATTATTTTCAAAATCGTAGGGCTTCCTGTGGGGCCACTTCAGGTAGGGAATATTCATTTAAACACATCGTACTAATAGTTCACATGCAAATGGATTGACGATTTGATGTTTAAAATAAAATTTAAAAAAAACAATCGTTTTGCAAGCTGCCTGGTGTTGGAATTTGTGGCACCGAGGCGATATATTCTTTTCCAGGAGGGAATTAATTTCCAGGTCGCTGTTATAGCCGAGGTTTAGGTTCACTATAACCGAATCATCTTGTGCTTATTTGTAATGTGGGACCAGTGATTTATAGTAAGATTTTTCTAAATCTGCCTCTCAAGGCCCGTCTTCACGATGGAATATGTCACGATATTTGCCGTCTTTCTCAGTCGCGTCACTAGAAATTGCATGATCGCAGTGCTTGCGATCATGCGACATCTAGCGGCAGGACCGAGAAAGAGGCGAAATGCCGCGTGATATTCCGTCGTGGCCGTAGGGGCTTGAGAGGCAGAGTTGGAAAAATCGCACTGTATGTTGCCTCTATCGGAGTCGTTGGCTCTGGCTGTGGAGTGCGTTCTGTGGGTCCGCGGCGCGGGGCGGCGCGGGGCGCCGCGGGCTGTGTGCTGGGGCCGGGCCCCGATTTGTAATTTGTGCCCCTGCAATTAGGGCGGGGCCGCCGCCGCCCAATTAGGCGCGCAGGGGTGCCCACTCCCTCGTTCGGCGGCGGGCGGCCGCTCGGGCAAATGCCGCACCGTGGCACATTTGGGGACGTCGAAAGCACGCGACGGCATCTCCGGGCTATTTGCTAGGATCTCCAAGTTACAAGGATTATTCTCAACGCTTGAAGATGCATATTTTTGCACACTTGAAAGGTTTATAATGTTAGATTCTTTTAATTTTAATAAAAATGTTATTATGTCAATCAATTAAATCAATATCTCCATTTATAATGACGGGGTGAGGTGGCTCAGGGAATCAACATAGTATGTCACTGCAGTGCCTGTGATTGGGAGGTCCTAGGGTTCGAGTCCCGACGGCGGCAGGATTTTCGACGCTGGCTACAGATTGCTGGTGGGGGAAAATCAAAAGGCGACGGGGAGGTCGTCGCCGGATGTCGCGATTCAGCGAGGGAAGATCGCTTACGGGACTAGTGATCTATTGGCAGTCGACGCACCCGGAATCATTAATCAATCAGTAGAATCTGTTTTTAATTGAAAGGCACTGTAACGAATAAAGAAACAATGAGCAAACTTCGTTGCATTTAACGTTCAATCAGAAGTAAAAGCTATTTTGCGGACATTCTAATCGAGGCAGCGAAGGAGCTTTACAACGTACGCCACTCGCGCTGTGAAACTTCAGCGACAAAACAGAAGAATCAGCTGCCGAAACCATCGCTCTGGGAGCTGTGTTACTCTAGGCGCTCTTTGGTTTGCATCTGTTTATAAGTATGAATCGTCCGTTTCGTTCTTGGAGTGTTTTTATGATGTTATCCGTATTTGTATTTTTCCTCATTTAATTTTTTCCCCGTATTTTTCTCGCCTATTTAACAGATCATCTTTGTCATTTTGAGTAGCTTTTGAATTATTATTTTTCTTTTCCTTCCCTCTGGTCTTCGCAAATCCCCATTCCAACCTCGACATCGCACTTACTCCATCTCCGCTTCTATCCAATGTCGTTCACGAGAACGTTGGGAAA
This sequence comes from Acheta domesticus, assembly GCA_031308135.1. Classification (NCBI taxonomy): domain Eukaryota; kingdom Metazoa; phylum Arthropoda; class Insecta; order Orthoptera; family Gryllidae; genus Acheta; species Acheta domesticus. Next base: position 36,565,614 of record JAHLJT010002630.1, read on the forward strand.
CTCTTTGCTGCACTGGCATTTCGGAAGAATTTCAAAATGAAGTCAATCGGTTTAATAGCTCCCTTAATTTCGACACACTCAGACGGATCCCTTTCGTAACTCCTCACGAAGTCCTCATTGCATCAGAAAGCACCGACAAAAAAAAAAACATCAGGTCAATTTATGTAAGCCAATATAATAATTATTTTATATATTTAATATTATTATTTTGTGCAGTGGTGTGCCGCTGAAATAAATACTGCCCCAGAGGCCGCAGTGGGGGTGAGCTTCGTGGCTCGATTGATTGATTGATTGAGATTCCGGGCGCGTCAACTACAGAGGTTATTGGTCCCGTAAGTGTGATGCGAGTTTTTTTCTTTGGGAGGTGGCGGTGATCTTTTCCTCGCTTGATGGCGAGATCTGGCGCCGACCTACCGTCGGCTATCGGGGTTTTACCCTCAACCAGTTATCTTCCACCAGCGGGGCACCGCCCCAGCCGAGACAAGCTCTAAGCTCCCAACCGGTCTCCCGGCATGTGCGGTAGTGTAATAAGTAGTAAGCGTGAGTTAGTTAGGGATGCGGATAGACAAGGAAGAGGAAGGAAACATCGCGCGCTGTCCGTGGCCCGTTTGTTAGGGTACTGCTCCGGCATTCGCCTGGTGTTGTTCGGAGAAAGCAGGGAAAATACCGGTGAGAGCAGCCGGTCGCTAGAATTCTCGTCCAGACAGCGACTGAATTCGACCTAGCTGGCAAGCTAGTGTTGTAAATCCTGCTGCAGTCGGGACTCCAAGCTAGGAGCTGCACTGCCGTCAGTTGCTGGCCTGGTCCCGTGGCTGGACACCCCTGGCGCCGCCGCGGGCGTCTGTTTACTCTGCGCCCCCTCCCCCTCCCCCTCCCCCTCCCCCGCCCGGGCGGCGCTCGCGGAGGGGGGACCACCCGGCTACCAGTCCACCTCCGGGGGAGGGGGGGATGCGCTTTAAAACCGGTTTACGGACTCTTGCGAGGGTGGCTAGCAAGGGACGCCCTGCTTATTAATTTGTAGTTAAGACAAAACGATCGTCCTCAGGTCGGTTGACTCTGCTCAAGCCAGCGTTAACGCTCACTGGGAGGGTGCGGACGGGGTTTTATCTCTTGTCTTCACGACGGAATATCTCACGGTATTTCAGTCGCACCGCTAGGAGTCGCATGATCGCCAGCCTGGCTTTATACAGTCAAGATCATGCGACTTCTAGTGTGACGACCGAGAGCTATGTGAAATACCGTGATATATTGTATCGTGAAGACAAGCCCCCACGCGCCAAGAAATCAAAAGGCAAGTACAGTTCCATCGAATTCAACCGCTGACTGGGGAATTCGAGTGGCCGGCTGCTCTGATCGCGATCGATCTGCTCTTCTCCCATCAGTTCCAGGCGAGCGCCACAACAGAATCCGAAAAAGCGTCCCTTTTGCTTCCTCTTCCGAAGACTCCGTGTATCGCGCGTGTCGGGAGACCTTTCGGGGGCGTGTCCCTGGAGGAGGAAAGGAACCCACCAATCAGCGGAGGAGGCATTTCGCCACCTCCCCAGATAGAGCCTCGTGACCAAAAAGTTGGCCTGCTCCTCCTTGTCAGCCGTCTCACGCTTGCTCGCTTTGGTCTGCGAGGGATGATTAGTGCAAGTTTTCTTTTGACATGGCGGTACTTTTTCCTTTAGAAACAAAAGATAGAGCTATAAAAAAAGTGAAGAAAACATCAATCAAACATCAATCATACTGAACGTAAAAAGGTGCATGTCTCATTTCGTCGTGCCCTTACCGATCTGCACCTGTCTTCGATCATGTGTAGGTTAGTCGAAATGAGGCGATTAATCTTCTCGTTATGTGAAGTGGAAGGATTATGTCCGGAATAGGAAAGGCTTCGAAGCACACTTGGGACTTCTGCCGGGTGACTTTTCCAACTCAAGGTGGCTAGGGTAGTAGAAGTCAGTGGCGGCTTGTGCTTGCGTTGCACAACCCACAGGTAATGGAAAAAGAACTTAGGAAAAATCTTAGGAATATACATTTTCCTTTTCATGACATTAAGTATTCAAGATATTGCAGCATAATCGATGTGTATGAAATCATTTTGAAACGAGGGAGCGTCCAACTGACTGACACAAGTTCAATTATTGAAGACATTGAATGCATTATTTATGTTTAGAGAATTTGTTTTCATTTGATGTTAGCCTTATTGATTCAAAATGTACACTTGATGAATTCTTTGTGTACAGTTCTGGAAGCAAGTCCCTTTCTGTCACAGTGGATGCATATTTCCGCCTGCATATTTGTTTTATATGAAATCTGTTTTGAAAAATCAGAAAAGACATCGCGTAAAATTTTTGAAAAACAACAACAGTGGTTTTCACGTCATTTTGCTTGAAGCTGATGGAAATATTTAAAAAATATCTTTAAAAAAACCGTTTAAATTTTTAATTTTTCCCCCGCGGGTGGAACAAGGAAAGCTTAAAAGAATGGTGCAGATCCCATATGCGTTGAACTCTGTATGTTCGAAAATTGTAAAGATCGGAAATAATGCGAGAAAGAATATGCTGTTGTGGCACTATTAATTTACTTTCTCGCATACTACATACGTAGTGTAGAGAAAGTTATGTAATGGCTGATGCGAAAACATCGAATTTCTGTTTGTCTACATGTACGTCCGTCCGTCCTTGTGTCTGTCTGTCCGTCCGTCCGTCTGTCCGTCAGTCTGTCCGTCAGTCTGTCCGTCCGTCTGTCCGTCAGACTGTCCGTCCGTCCGTCTTTCTGTCCATCGATATGTCTGTCTCTGTGTCCTTTGGCTTCTGTGTGTCCATCTGTCATGTCAGGGAGGTCATTCAATGAGAAATACGTACGCAATGTGGTTGAAAGTTTTGTCACATAGAAGACAGGTATGAAAGCGAGGGAGGAAAGAGTTGGTCACAGCATTTGTATGTTTAAATGTATCAATTTCAAGTTAGGGATGTAATGGTTAGGTGGAAGAGCCTCGTATTTGTATGTGTGTGTGTGTGTGTGCAGGTGGGCGGTGCTGTGCGGGGCGTGGTGCCGGGCGTGCGGGGGCGGAGGAGGGGGCGGAGGGCGGCACGCGCCCCTGCTGCACCTGCTGTGCTGGGGCGCGCCGGCGGCGCTGGCGGTGGCGGCGCTGCTGCTGCGCGCGGTGGCCGCCGACGAGCTGACGGGCGCGTGCGGCGCGGGCGCGGCGCTGCAGGTGGCGCCCCTGGCGGCGGCGCTGGCGGCGGGCGCCGCGGCGCTGGCGGCCGGCGCGCTCCGCTTGGCGCGCCCACGCCCCCGCCCCCACCCCCACCACGCGCCCCCGCGACACTCGCTGCTGCGCACGGGGTAAGCTGTTACACGCAAGTGGGGTTTCAAGGGCCGAAACGGACGCCGCGTCATTGGCTGAGAGGCCGGCGTTTCTACCCTGAGGAAGCCTGCGACATTGTTAAAAAAAAACAAAATTGTAAAAAAAATTGTGAAAAAAAATAAATGAACTAACATAGCCCAAAGAGCCATGTAAATAGTTTTAAGTTAGAACAGTTGGTACATTTCAGATACCGCCCTCCAACTACTCCAAAAGCCCACCGGCTGGAGTTAATTGCTGTAAGCCACTAGAATTGAACAAATTCCCACTTCTCCAGGGCAACTGGAGAGGGGAAAGAAAGAAAAAAAAGCCTGCGACAAGACAGGAGAAACGTCGGCCTCTCAGCGAATGACGCGGCGTCACCCGAACAGGAAAGAAGGCAGACTCGAGCTGCTGAAGCTTGCGTTTACAACACAGTATTCTTAAACAAATAAATCACTGGCGCAAATACACAATGTACAGGTCAGGTGATTCGGTTACATTACACTGCAGGTAGCACAAGTGACGCTCGCTGTCAGACATCGAAACCGTTTTTACAAAACTCGCCGTGAGACATTGAATCGAATTAAATTACGTAAGAGACTGTACGCTTCATACAGTTGAAATTAAACTTTGGTGGACAAGCTAAGGTGACCTCACGTTCAAAGTTATGCTCGCTGTGAGACATTGAAACAGATTACTACGTAAAAAGCTGTAGCTTCATACAAAAGTCTTTTACTTAGGACACTGTATGTTTCGTCACGGAGTTCAACACACTCGTGTGACTCACATGCCGTCTCTAGATGAACGGATTTTTCTTCTCTGGGGTGCTCGCGTGGCGAGACTGACTGAGGCGTTGGGTGGGGAAGAGAATGAACCTATGAGGGGCGAGTATTCGAATTTGCACTAGAACTATTTCGAAGATTCTGGCTGTTAAGGACGATAAACCGTTGCGAAATCACGCACGCAAGATATTTAGGGCCATTGAGCGCAGTGGCGTATCTACGGTATGGCAGACCTAGCACGTGCCATGGGCGCCTCTCACAATTTAGTTTGCCCTCTAAAACAAATAACAAGAACTTCATTGGAAGTTCCCTGAGAGCGGCGCAGATTCTGTGCGTGCCAACGTGGCGTGTCCTCCCAGGCGCACACGTGAGGGCGGCGAGCGTCTTTCACTTGTCTTCGCGATGGAATATCTCACGGTGTTTCGCGTCGTTATCAGTCGTGCCGCTAGGAGTGATCGCCAGCACTGCTCGATACAGTAGCGATCATGCCACTCCTAGCGGTACAACTGAGGACGACGTGAATTACCGTGAGATATTCCATCGTGAAGACAAGACCCCACGCGCCAAGAGATAAAAAGGGTCGTAATGCATGTCAGAGATGTCACGAGAACAATGGCTACTAGCCCGTAGCTGTATGTAATGTGACACGTCCTACAACTCGTAGGGCATGTCTCAGATGCCACGCCAAAATCCCTAATTAACTCGTAGGGCATGCCGTAGATGCCCCCGTAATTTCCTGGAACTAAAGTTTTCATGATTAAATCGATCCTGGCTGCTATTGTTTTTTTAAGCAATGCTGACGTGCTGAGGTTTGGCATGCGTGCGCTGTTGCAGGGTGTGGGCGGCGCTGGGGGGCGTGCCGCTGGCGTGCGTGGTGGCTGCGCGCGCGCACGAGTGCGTGGGCGTGGGCGCGGGCGCGGGGCGGCCGCTGCTGTGGGTGGCGCTGCTGCGCGTGAGCATGTCGCTGGCCGCCGGCGCCGCCACGCTGCCGCTCGCCTGGGGGCCCGCCACGCTGCGCGCCTTCCGCCGCTGCTTCAGGTGAGCGCAGAGCCCCACTCCGTCCTCGCAAACGCCCACGCGCGCACGGCACGTGGCCAGATGCGACTTCGTCTCAAGTCTTCTCCCTTCTCCCATAAAATATGAAACGCCACATGCTCATCGACAAAGACATTTGTTTAAATTTATAGTTCACATTTGGTGAGAGGTTTTATTATAATATTTAATTCTAGTTTAGCTTTTCTCAGGTCTTTAATAATAATAATAATAATAATAATAATAATAATAATATTCGTTTTACAGTTGTCTGTTATGTATTACAGAATACAACAATGCAGTTCTGATAAAGTTATTCACTCACAAAAAAGGAATAATAGAGCTACTTTTTACGGCCATTGTAGGTCTTGGTTGTTGGGATTGTTGTCTTATTTTTGTTCAACCTTAGAATGATCCTGATGTAAACAAATTCAAAAATAACGTGATGAATATGTAGTTGAAAGAAATGACGCTCTAAGCTTCATACTTGTGTCTCAGTTTCAATGATTTGTAACAAGGGGATCACTTTGGCAACTCGCTGCATTTAAAATTCGCGTTAAGATTATGACGCCATCTGGTGTCTGAAGCTCATTCGCTGAAGTGAGAGACGAAGCGCAATAGCTCACCCAGGCCTTTCCACGATGTGTGATAGTCATTTAAGATGGTTTTTTACCCCAACTTCTGAGATTATACTGAAACAAATATAAATTAGATACAACTTTTATTCACCATACTTAATGATTAATGTACGTACAACGAGACAATGAATACATGAAATGAAATGGAAATAAGATGAATTGTGTTTGGTTGGTGTAATACAATTTGTCGAAGCAGTGGCGGGCCGCCAGTTGGAAAGGCCTGCTCTACAGATGTGAAGTGGACGAGCGCTGTGGCATGACGTGCTTTCTTGTGCTGTGGCGCAGGAGGGTGGAGCCGTGCAAGGCGCCGGCCGCCAAGGGCGCCTTCGCTGCGCAGGGCGCGACGCAGGGCGCGGCGCGGGGCGGGGCGCAGGGCCAAGGGCCGCTGCTGCTGCTGGCCCAGCGCCACGCCAAGGGCTGCGCGCTGCACCCGCACCAGGGCAACGAGACCAGCGTCTAGCCCTCGCTCTTTGTGCCAACACTTCATCTCCTCTCCGTCACTTGAGAGAGCCGTCTGTGAGCCTTCGACCGCTCACGCACCGAGACTGATGCTGACGGCAACGTCGTGGAAACCTCTTCAGTGGCTCTCTCAAGAAATGCACGTAAGGAGATGACATCGCTTAGTACTCCATTCTCTTACAAAGTGTATTTATTGAAGACTAGTCATGTGTTATTGTATGAAAATAATCTCGAAAGTACTTTCTAGTGTGTTAATCTGATGGATTTTAAGTGAATAGATGATTCTATTTTCTGGTTAGTGCATACTCATGTGGTTGAAATGTTGGGCAGAAACTTATGTTATTTGTTGACTCCCCGTGAAACATTCTTGCACATAATTGTATTCAATTGGCTATCTTTGTAGCCAAAATCTTAAAAAGACTGAGCAAGCATTTAGCAAACAAGTGATATATGATTCTCAACCAACAATTATAAAGTTGCAATTGATTATGAGAATACACTGCCTATTTCTAAAGCGCATAGAGACATTTGATTGTACCGAATGTCTGAAATAAGTAAGATGTATGGTTAAAAGAACAAAATGTACCATAATATTAAATAAAAGTGCCTCTCATCTCTTACCATTCCCTTTGTGAAGAAAACGACTCGCTACCACGGTGATGTAAATGTAGATAGAGGCAAATGTAACTTCGGTATCTGTCACTCTTCCTACAGCTCATTGACAGCGGGGAATATCGTTATTCAAGTGCTGCATTCGTTCACGTTCTCGCGGCAGTTAGTCGATTTCTTCACGGAGGGCACGATAAGGGATAACCCAAATATATTTGATTTACTTTCGTTGTAATTTTTATTTCATGAGATGGAGTTGTTTAATCCTTGCCCCCAAAACGCTGATTTGTGCATGTATTCATAACTCAACTTGTGTATGAGTTAGCGTAGGGATCCCAAAACTCAAGACGTTCAAAGAACACTCTTCACCACTCTTCACGTCACAGAGGTTTTATCTATTTTTTGACGATATACGAATGAACGAATCACGGAGAACGACAATGCGGACGCGCGAACGGAATGGCGCCTTTGACCCGTCGAGGGCGCAGAAGGCGCTTCCCTTCCAAGTTTCCCGTTCGGAGACATTTTTAAAAAACCTCAGAGCAATATTCTAACGAATTTGATGCCCAGATATTTAGACCAGTGGCGAAGCTTAAGGGTAACCTGGGCGCCTTAGGCTCTTTGCCCAGTGCGTGCGAGAGAGAAGGAGATGGCGCGCACCCTCTTGTGCACATGCGCGGCAGAGCCAGCCGGTGTCTATCCACTGGCAGGCTCCTCCCCGCTCAGCTAATACCCTCGCGCCTAAGCGGAGGAAAAGGAGTCGAAAACATTTCATTTTCTTTAACGATTCAGTGAAAAAAAAATATTGGAAAAATGGCACACATGACAATTTGTTGAAAAAATAGTTTGGGTATTCTCACGCTCCCAGATTACCCTTCAGCTTCGCCACTGCTTAAGACTAAGCACAAACATACCCCAACATTTCAAGAATAATTTTTAAAAAAGTTCTATGCAGTCTTGTCAGTAAGTCAAAAGTGATCACAGGATTAATATCAATCAGTTATAAAATAAAGGATGAATCCAGTCAGAATTTTAATTTTTTTTATTAATAGACATTTCGATCTTTGTGCGAGATCCTCTTCAGTATGTAACATTTCGGTAACTATTTAAGTTCAACACCTCACGTACAACTTTTTCAAAATGGAAATGAGAAAATGGCATGTTAAATGATAATATATATTAACCCATAAGGTGTAGGCCTTTTGGTTGGAATGTACATTGTTCGGGGATGAAAAATGTGTTTTTCCATATTATTTTACTACTGTACATAAACATGCGAAAGTGTTTTCAGCCACAAAAATTATTTTCCACGCCGACTCTCGAACTCAGGTCCTCCAAGTTAACTCGTCATCATCCAAACTACTACGCCACAGAAGAACAGTGATGTTTGAACTCGGGGGCAAACGCCATGATTTTTATCGTCCCTTGATTCGTAATTTTAAGCGTCCTTGACGCTATTGAGGACAATGTTTATCCAAAAACTCTTGTGCCTTTCTTGAGAAAACTGAAACTTTTTTGTGAGGCTTCTTGTAAAGTACTCACAAAAATCAAAATATCCTTTTGAAACTCTCAAAGCCTCAAGTTCGTTCAGATCGATTGGGGAATATCAACTTTGGAGAAAACCGGCTTAACGGTTTAGGCGCTAGCATTCACCACAGACTGACAGACGTTTTGCCGTCAATTTTTCGATTTCAAGGATCCACAAACCATGGATTCTGGCTACACCACGTGTTAGAGAATTTTTTCTATATTGAGCAACTGAATATATCCAATTTTCCGTTATCAGACCCCAGCTATAAGGGTTTTTCTGCCGAAAATTCACCGTTGCCGGCACACGATTACATAACTTTCTCTTCTAACGGATTACCAACTAATTAAAAATTCGAAATGATTATCTGAACAACTACAATTTATTTCATTGGAAATTAGAAGTTGTCAATGTCAGTAACTGGATGTGTCCTTTTGTAGGGATCATTATGATTGTGGTCAGAGTTTCATGTTGTTGTTTTAATAATCAACAGACTTCACACCCACCTGTAATCATACGGAAAGTTGGAAAAAGAAAATTGGATTTATTAATATTAATGCATAACAAATGATAATGAATAGTTATAGATAATAACTTTACCAGTAACATTTAATTTTGAAAATTACACCTATCAGTCTTAAAAGATTTAGAAATAAAAAACAATAATCTTCCCTGTAATAATTTGACCATTAGATTTGTCAAACATGTATGAATGACATGGACCCCTTCTTCCATTCCTTCCTTCCACAATCTACAAAATAAATTTACAATTCCCTTTTCATGAGAACTTTGAATTCGCTTTAACCTCTTTTTATCGAATTTCGTCCTACTTGGCAAAAACACAAAATAAGGGAAACCATAAAGTTTTCGGAGGACATTATAATAATTTCAATGATTCTCCTCAATTTCGAAAATGGAATTTGACTCTTTTTCCAGATTATTGCTGGCGATGCGCGCGCGCTTGTGTGTCGCGAATCGAAAATCTTTCTCGTGCAGTGCGCGGGAAACCATCGGAGTAGTCGGGTGTGAGCTGTGTTTCTCCTGCGGCTAGGCGTTCTAGAATTCTTGTTTACGCTATTTTTGAGTTATTTTTGGCAAGCGTGTTTATTGTTTTTCGTGACAAAAGTGCAGGTGTGGTGACTCGAAGAAAATGAACATTTTTGGTTTCAACGATTGTCGCCGGGTGTTGGCCGCTGGACGTCCATTCAAGGTTAGTTCCCTTGATTTACAGGCATTTCCTTGTAATATTCTGTCTTTGAATTCGAATTTTTCTCCTTGTGGCATGGAAAGATGATTTTCGTACTCAAGTTATTGTAGTTCCTGTGTAGAATAAATCTCTTCACCATAAAAATGAAGAATGAATGATAAAGATGAACGAAACTTTAAAGCGGATAAACTCACATGCGGCGAAGTAAGATTCAAAATGTCGAATAAGAAATTATTTCGTGTTATCCACTTTTCTATTTGCTTGTATTATTATTTATCCACGTACATCCATCATCTTAATGTTTCTGAGGGGACTTTTTAAAAAAATTCCGTCGCACAAAAAGAATTCGTTTTGTTTCTGGGCCAAGATATTCCATTAACTGTTCTGCGTGGCCAGACATGTTCGTATCATGCCGTTCGTTTAGTGTGATTTTCACTTCGTTTCGATCGCAATTGATTAAATAAATCTCACTTCTTGATATTTATGAGTCCCGCTTATAGTTTACGGTGTCTTTCCCGACTAGTTTTAATGGCAAATATGTTACGGGCATTTGAAAATCAGCCTTACAGTTCCCTGTATACAGCGTGTAAGCTCTTGATACATTATGACGATTAGTTTGTTACACAAAAGTTGCAATCAAGTTTGGGATACTGTTGTCGAGACAAGAGGGTATTACAGAATGTTCCTGACCAGGCGGAAGAAAACTTGGAAACATTGACAATAACTAGGCGAACATCGCAAGCATGATTTTGTTGGCTCTTGCTTGACGTGATGCATGCAATTTTTTATGTCCCACGTTTAGATATGTACGTTGCTGGCACTTCCACAAAAACATCTGCCACACTTTTATATTTTCGTTTTTGGGTACTGAAAAGGTTTCGATGTTTGCAGACAACTACATTTTATAAGCAACTTGATTCTATAAGGAAAGGGCGAGTGAAGGATAAGGAAAGGGATAATTGCAACGACGATTTTTATTTATATTGTATTATCGTACTGTCCAGAAAACCACGATCCAATGTTGTTCTTGTCGTCGTTACGTAAAGACATTGATCATAATGTAAAACTGAATAAAATGTAATTGATAAAGATGTGATACTCTATGGATGGGGAAAGAAACGTATTATTAAATGTCGTGGGAATAAAATCAACATTGTCAATAATGGTTCTGTTTCGGAATTCACTGTTCGTGTGTTCTGTTATTTGATGTAACAAATAAAAGGCCCAAGCATCTATAGTTTTATATCATAGAATTAGTTCACGAGCATTTGAATTTCGAAAATTGCGAATGAAAAACCAATACCCGAGGCATGCAAAAATGTGCCCGCAGGAGCTGTGTAGAATATTTTAACGCGAATGCTCAAGGTCGCTGGCGTAGAGGGGCTCGACGGCTCGCCCCTTCGGAACGCAGCGGCCAACGTTGACCCCGCCAACCCGTCTCTGCGAAGTGCACGCATTCAGTTCTTCTTTCTCCCTGGAAGTGGAGCATTTGAGAGTGATATTGGTGTGAGAGTTGTGTGTGCAGTTTTGGTAAATGACTGCGAGGGAGCGAAGGGATTATTTGGACGCCTCCCGTTCGGAGGCGGTTGCTGTGCCTTGGGCGGATCATTTTGGAGGGGGCGATCACAGGATTTTGTTAAATAATGAACATTTGTTATATGTAGTACACTTTTGTAGTCTATAATAATAATAATTTTTATTCCCATCTTGTTTTACAGAGATATTATACATTGAATTTTCTTGGAATCACGAACTATCGATATCCGTTTGTGATGGTTAGCAATACTGAGTTTATAATATACTGGTTAGTAATACTGAGTATGTACGATGCCGAAGTATTATTTTGTTAAATAATTACATTATTTAACATAAATAAATAAATATTTAAAACAATTTTGCCAAATAAAAGAAGGTAACAAACGAAAACGATGCCTGGATCCGCCTCTGACCTCGCCCTTCTCTAATGTATTAAAATGGTTAATTTTGTAAATTTGTCGTGCCACGTGCATTGCTCTGTTTCTCATATTAAAAATGTTCCTTTACACGTAAGAAGTAAGAAAATGTACGACACGGGCGATGGAAATCTGCCGGGAATTCAGGATGTGAATATCTTAAAAGGGGTTTTGGAAATTGCTACATTTGAACTTCTACGAATATAATATCGACATTGTAAAAAATTTCGTAATTATTCACTTTCATGTTACAGCTTTTACTGTAGGAGTTTTGTGGATTCTAATTTTCTATTAACAAATTAATTTTGATAACGACATGCCTTTACATGCCGTGTGCTGACAATATAGTATACAAAACATAGAAATATAATTTTTAAAATTAAAGTTAAATTTTCATTCACACAGTTCATCAAATTAATGTTATTTCATCCACGTATTTGTTTGTTCTGTGCAAGGCCATGCGTCTACACTGGTTTCTCATTATTTTCGGTGAACTTAAAATCTGTACTCTGTTATAAAACAACTTCCTCTTACGACAATTACGAAATGTCTTCGCACTTCGCTTATTTAGCCCCACTGTGCATTTCGGCCTCTGTGCCGATGGTTCGTACCTCCGCTGTCGCTCCGGCGCTCGCGCTGTTTCATATTCCCTCACTTTTAAGAGAATACATGTTAAAGGGAACACTCACTTTTAAGAGAACTTCTTTTAAAGGGAGTAGTAAATAAATATACATTTAAAAAAGTAATTCATCTATTAATTGCGATCCCTTTTTTAAAAACGTCTTTAATGTTATAAATCGTAAAATCAATGATAACATTGTCATCAGTGGTAACAATATCATTTGCATTAAAAGCGTATAAGATGTTATAAATCGTAAAATCGGTAGAATATTGGCAATTGCTACGTAAGTGTTCATTTAAATGTTTATCAAAATAACAAAAATGGTGAACGATAACATTTCTGCGCCCCGAATGGGAGAGAATGGAATGACGTCGAGGCTCAGGTGCCCCGCATCAGCCCAAGCTGGTATTTTTTGTCATTGCGTTGTTTTGATTTTGAGAATGATTGTTTTGTGTTGTTACAATTTCAAAATGAGTGAAGACCAGTCTAAAACTCTTGAGCAAAGAAGGCAACAATTAATTAAAAACAGAGCCTTTGTCAAGGCTAGAGTAACTTATCAGAATGTGAACCGGAAGTAGGGGTTCTTGCACTTCAACTTAGAATAGACAAATATAAATTATTATCAGAAGAGTTTGAAAATATTCAGATACAGCTTTTAGAAATAGAGGATGTAGCTGTTGTTCAAAGAAAACTCCAAACTTTGAGGTATCATTTTTTAACAATTTAGAAAAGGCATGGTTGAAACAAATTCAAATGCAGATAAATCGACCGTTTCAGATAATGAGAAAGAAAATCATGGAATTTTAAAAGAAATTATTTAAAAGGAATATTGGAGTGTAATGCAACACAACTTATTACTTCTTTACCCCGTCACAGGAGAAAATTGACATATCTGGGGGTATGCTTACTACTCGCTTTGAGGATAAAGCCCTGACCCAAATAGTAAGTGATATTTTTCAATTAAACCAGTGATAGCAATTTTTGTGGCGACACATATTAGAAGGCTTAGATTTGACAATCTTTATTTACACTTTCTGTTAACACCGTAGTTAGTGCAGTCTGACGAGGTTTATTTGCATAATCATTAATTCAAGATTTGCTCTCCAGCAACAACTAGAAGTACTGTTATAGTTGCTTGATACCTATGAAGGTTGTTTCTTTGCGTGTAGTGAAACCAATCAATTAACGTTTTACCCGTGTCTGTAAGAGCTGTGTACCTAATTGAGGAGGGATGTGGGTTCACAGAGAAGAGTGAAGACTGTGTTTTACTTGTACCAGTATTTTCGTTATAATTCGATGAAATTTTAAAGTCAGCGGGTTCAGACACGTAGCTTTTTCAAAAGTAAAAAGGTTTTTTAATATTTTTGTGACTCACGAGAAGCTAAAAGCTAGCTGTCAATGAATATTGAATAATTACTACATATGTTGTCTTTAAGGAAGTGCTGTGAATTGTTCCAAGAAAACTCTCCATTATACTGAATAAACATTTATTGAAAATTTATTTTAAACATCAATTGCATTGTTTTTTTTATTTGATATTGTGTTAGTACATTGCAAGTTACCTTTATATATTTTTAAACAAATAAACACGTTTCGTTAACTACTTCCTCTCTTAAAATGGAAATATAAGGATAGGGATCTAACATAGGGTCTAACATGTAAGAGTTCTCGCACGGGTACGCGGAGGTAGTAGGGGAAAACTTGTGTATGGAACAACACAAAGAACAAACGTTTTAAATTAGCTAAAGTAAAATAGCTTGAAATAAATGAAAAACAAAAATCAAATCGCGCTGGCCTACAGTACTACGTGAATTAATTAAAAAAAGTAAGTAAATTTAAAATTATAGAAAGAATAGGAGAAGTCACTCGACAACTGCCAACATTCGCAGTACAAAGGCACGATTTAAATGTTAGTGGTGTCTGGAAGTATGTACATCTACGCCCAGCTGCAAACTCATATTGTAAATAATACACCGTTTGATATTAAACTCAAGGTGCTGGATCGTTAAGATATTCAATATGCAAACATCGTTTGAGTAACATTCCCTTGTACCGAAGTGAAGTCTAAGCCTATTCAATTATTTCCAATGGTAACAAATTGTATTTAGTACTCAAAAGTGAAAATATTAGTTTATTTTTTGGCTCGGAATTGCTTTTCTTGAAGTACGTAAGAACGCTGAAAATAATCCAATACTTTTTAATACATAAATAATTTTTCAATTTTCGCACCCCAGCAAGCTGTCACCCTGAACTCTCCAAAACCCTCTCTATTCCTTATAACAAACCAAGGAAATTCAAGTAATATTGCAAAGAGTAGGGTTGTACTTGCTCCATCGGTATTTACGCACTACTTTTGCTTTGCTTTGCTTTCTGAAGAGTAAAAACCTTTTCTATTATGTTTGTGTCTATCAAGGAAAGCGAAAAGTTAACTCTCAAGGAGGAGTGAATAATTTGTTTAAAGTTGTTTTTAAAGAAGTATGAATTGTTCCGAGAACATCTCTCTATAATGCTGAATAAACTTTTCTTGAAAATTTGTTTCCAACATCAATTGCATTGTTGTTTTTGTTTGATATTCTGCAAGCACATCAGAAGTTACATTTATACATTAAAAAATAAACATGTTTCGTTAACAACTTTTCTTCTTAATTAAAAGGATAGACAAATGGATAGGGAAAGGGTGGGATTTATCATGCGAGAGTTCTCGCATGGGTACGCTAGTAATAATAATAATAATAATAATAATAATAATAATAATAATAATAATAATAATAATAATAATGACAATTATGGTTTTTCTTATTGGACATGGCATCGCAGTCAAATATATCCTCTAGTTTAGCTAGTCTTGAATTTGATGCAATATTAAAGTAATGTAAATAGGAGTGAATCAAACCATTAGCCAGGCTGTAGTAAGTGTGGTTACAGAAATTTCTTCCAGCATAAATAATGAATATTAAAAACGTTCATCGTTTTTAGTATTGTCTAAGATCACAGATAATATTTCAGTAATCGAATTGACGACATCTCATTTTAAAATTCCGCAAGGTCTGAAGTTAACTGACTCCTCTTACCATGTTCCCAGGCAAGTAGATTTATTATGAGGAGCAGAGGTATTTTGGAAGATTTTAAAAGCTGAGTCGGGAGACATAGATCCAAATTATTCATTTCTACATCGTTTGGTTGGATTTGCACAGGAAGATTGCCAAATTTAGAAGGTCGAGCTGATAGAAACATTTGCACTTTCACAATGGTGGATCGCTGAGTTGTTAAAATTTTGGGATATTGGATTCACGAGACAACTATAATTATTTAAAATTTTTGGAAATTGAAATCCTTCCTTGAAGGACGTGTATTCTGCAGATGGAAGGTAAGCACTGCTTACCCAAGTAATTCGAAGAAAGTTTTACGGTATTTACTACATTCAGTATTTTACAAAGTATGAATAACCTAACAAGAATGTTCGACATGTTTCTATTGCCAAGGCATTTTCTCTCTGTCACACCCCTCCCATCCCATCCCCCCACCCTCTCTCGGCTTGCTGCTCCCCTCGCTGCATCTGCCTTGGCTCTGAGGCACGAGTGTCCTGTCTCAAGCTCTGATGTTCTTTGGTAAGGGTTGTGATCCTAGGGCCTTTCCGTTCAGTTCTTGCGTGTTCGTTGTACATGGCTATTTATAACGCTGTCATTTTGAAACGTTTAGAGGAAATTAAATACTTGTTAATAATTTACGTGTTTAGAGTTTGCGTTTTCAAGTACATTATTGACAGTTTATCCCTATTGTGAACCTCAAAGTGCCTTTATACTTACGGAGGTTAGCAGCTCTCGGTCTTGGAAATGGACTCCAACTCGGAAGTACAACGGACACTGAAGGAAGAAATACGCGTGGCTAATGGGAAAATACTTTGGCGGCAAAACTTTTCTCGCGAGTTTGTAGGGAAGAAACGAGTAATTTTGAACGGAAGGCCCACGCCTGAATTAAAAATCAGTAAACAAATGAAAGAAAGTTTAAGATTTTTACACAACTCATAAATAGCTTACTGGATGTCAAAAGTGCAGAAACTCAGTGGTGTAGCCAGGTAATTTTTTCTGGGTAGACTCTAGAGCTGATTTACTTTTCATTTATTGCAATATCTCAAAATGACAATTATTGTCTAATGTCTCGCCGTTAATTTATTATTATTATTATTTTTATTATTATTATTATTGTTATTATTATAATTATTATGTTATCAAAATTTTGGTCTCACACAGAAACAATATCAAAACATGGCAACACTGGCATATTTAAAATCTACTAAACAAATTAAGGCATTCTAATACATTAGCATAAAATAACATTTTCCCCAAATAATAATAAAATTCTAATAATCCACTGTTTGTTGTCACCTCATCCTAAGTCTTCAGTTTCAACAAGAGGTTAGTCTATCCGGTATACTGAGTTTGTGTGTGTTGCGCGCCTGTCGTATTCGTGTTGGAGTGTGGACCCGCCATACACTACGAATGAACTCGAGGATTCCCGAAGGCTAGCCTTCGGCTCGCTGTTGCCGACTGTAGAAACAGCGTATCTGCGTCTCGCGAGCACACGAACTGCGCATGCGTTGTAGGCTCTGAACGCCAGAGTCTTCCTCCAATGACTGGTAAGTTCGCAACTAAGCGGGACGTTCAAGATGCAAAACCTACGTGAAACGTGGTAATTGTGAATTGAAAAATTATCAATAAGCACATTACAAAGTAATGAGAATGGTTTTTGTTTTTCATTAAATGTTTGGGTAGGCTCCGCCTTGCAGCCTAATAGGTGGCTACGCCGCTGCAGAAACTGTCTTGCTTTCTCTTTTCCAAAGAAAAACGTGTGAGCAACACGGAGGTTACAATGGTGTAGGAAATATACGTAAAACTATAAAAAGCATTATTTATCGCAAAACCCTCCGCAATGTAATTTTACAAAAGATGTTTGGGAAAGTTAGAATTGATCACTTGTTGGAAGCACATGAATCCTACTTATTAATGTAATAATATATACAAATCGCTGGTAATGTAAATATTGACCACGTGAGAGATGTCAACAAAATTACAATTGTGTAAAGGATAGAAGAGAAAACAATGGAGAAAAATTGCTTTTTTGTCATCTACATCATGTACGTTTAACACGAACCAAAGGCGACCTGTGCAAAGACGTAGTTTAACAAATTTGGGTAAATATAAAGAATTTTTTTACAATTAAATACTAGAAAGAGGATTTTTACAATTAAATACTAGAAAGAGCATTTTTACAATTAAATACTATTGTAGAAAGAGGATTTTTACAATTAAATACTAGAAAGAGCATTTTTACAATTAAATACTAGAAAGAGCATTTTTACAATTAAATACTAGAAAGAGCATTTTTATAATTAAATACTAAGTTTAATGGATTGAACATGTGTGATACGAAGTTACGGAATAGGTTTTAAAGCTTTTTTCAGATACCTTAATGCCGACTCTCTCAGCAGCCCCTTGCTTGGTGCTGTCCACACGTGGCTTTTGAGAAGCGTCCGCGGAAGAACCTTGTCATGCGACCTTCGATCGCCATCGTCCCATTGTGGTTGCTAAATGTTCAGAACGAAACTTGTGTGCTACAAGACTAGGAGTTTGTATTTACAGTATTGGTCAACAATATATCACTACAAAGGCGTAGTCTCCTGAACGACGCGTGTTAAAATGGCGTATATCGGAAATAGACACGAGCACAACGAAACTTATATTCACTGGCTAGTCATACGGACAATGAAGGTACTGCTCGCGCAACTTTTCTTGAACGATAGATTGAAGAAATGCGACTAGTGGGGGTATTCGTTACTAAATCGGCCACTAGATTTTATGAAGAATCTGGAGGATAGTCATGCCTTCTCAACTGTCTCAATAATTTGCGTTCTAAGTTTCTCAGGAGTTCGAGGTATCTCCCATAATGGATCGTCACGTGCTTCGGTCATTTCTTTCGATTTTTTGGAGAAAATCACGGACAGAAGTTCTCGTCTTCAACAGAAAATATTTTCTATTTCGCGCCAGTGCGGATGTGCGTGAAATGTCATCAGTACTCTCTGCGAGCTTTTGCCTTCAACTGTTTGTGCCAGAGGGGGGGGGGGAACCAAGGTCATCGCTCAAGAAAAGTAGCGCGATTAATCCTAGACAGAGTTTCAGAAACGAGGAGTGGAGGAAAGTAGTGGGGGAAGCTGTCGGCACTATACTGCGATTTTTCCACGAGCGACCCTCAAGGCCACTCAAATCCCATCTTCGCGATGGAATATGTCACGGCGTTTCGCGTCTTTTCTCGGTCTTGAGGGTCGCTCTCAGAAAAATTGCAGTATAGCTGCGTCTACTGACAGACGATTGTGTAATCTAGGGTTAAGGTAAGGTAACTTCAATAAATAACTTCAATAAGAGAAAAGTTTGAACTTTCGCAATTGTCAAAAATTCAGAGACGTCAACGCAAATGCAACCTACTCCATTTTTTAAGCGTCTTGCTCCATACAAGAACAAAAAAAAAGAAAGAAAAATAGTGGTGCTACAATAACACATTTTCACATTATAGTGAAATTTGCAATTTTTGAAAAATCAGAAAATTCACGAATATGAGACCTGCACTAATGTTGTCATTGGAATTTGCACCTCTGCTTCATTTGGTTTACAACAGTTTGTAAGTGATCATGTTCTTAAGAACATTCTTACTTGTAATAGATTGCTATTCATACAAAATATCTGAAAAAATGCAAACATTTTATGTTTGTGTACCTTGTTAAAAATACTTAGGCTTTAACAGGCAAACTTTTCAGTAAAACTAGAGAACTAAAACTTCTAATACCCTCCATTAGGAACAAAAGGAAAGGAAATACCCCTAGAGAGCGATAATTTGAACTAAAACTGACTTTTTGTGACACCCTTAAAACTATTGGTGCTACAGAATGACACAGACTTTCCCGTATTAGTTTTCTATTTTCTTGGGTCTTCGCTAGCTATTCGGAATTCCGTAACAATTGTCTCGTAACATACTCTTTCTTGCCAGCTACCATCTATCACCGCCAAAAGTACATTTTTTGTCATTTTCTTAATTTTTCGGTTTCCTATTGGTAGAACGAAAATATTAATTTTAGAATAATAAAGAACACAAAAACCTAGCCGTAAATGGCAATTTTCTTTTAAAATTTATGTGCCGTTTAAGAGAAAATGGAGTTTTAGCACTACAAAAAATGCAAAATTTGAAGCTCATTTTCACAGAAAAGGTTTGAGTTTTCAAAATACTTCATTTGAAGTTATTTGAAGCACATACACTCACAAATATAATAATCTTTACAAATTGCGGATAATGTGCATATTAAAGATGTGAGAGATCTTTCAAAAAATTTACATTTATATAATTAAAAAAAATTACTCAAAATAAACTTTACGTCATATTAAAGAGTGTAATTAACACTATCTGTTACAAAAGTTTCAAGAAAAATTTTGCAGCCATATATGAGAAAATGGCATTTGAGCATTTCTGAAAATGCCGAAATTTGAGCTACTTTTCACAGAAAACGGTAATGTTTTCGAGAAACTTTACTTGACATTATTTAAAGCATGTATACTCCTAAATATAATAATGTGAAAAAATCGCTGATAATGTAAATATTAACGACGTGAGAGACGAGTAAAAAAATTTACAATATTGTAATTTTTGAAAAAAAACAACCGATAGACCAATATGGCTTTTATGTCATCTGATAGAGTAAATTTACCACTATCCGTACCAAAAGTTTAAAGAAAAAATTTGGAGGAGTTTTTGAGAAAATTTTGAAAATCCCGGGGAAAACCCCCAAATTTTGCAGAATCTTTTTCAAAATCTCAAAGTTTCGACTCGAATCAGATCGATCAGGGAATATCCATTTTGGAAGAAATCGTACGTATGGTTTAGGCGCTGGCAGTGTTCACAGACGGACAGACAGACAGACAGACGTACAGACGGACGTTTTCCTTTGAATTGGTTTTTCGGTATCAAGGACCTAGAAGACATGGTTTCTGGCTACACCACGTGTTAGGGGATTTTTTTTTTCTTAATTTAGCAACTGGTTTTATCTACTTATTCGTTTTCACGGCCCGGCAATGCATTTTTTTCCGCCGAAAATTGGCCATTTTTTCGCGCAGCATTACATAACTTTCCCTATACTACGTATATCACTCCCCGTGTATACGTACGTATACGGGAAAGTGATAAAAATGATTTTGAGAGCACTAGTTAGGTAATTGTATTGGCTCCAACGCGGAGTATTACGATTTTCAAGGCGAGTGTGTACCATCTAGCCCCACTCCAAGGATGATTCCACCCTTGGGAGTGACGTCTGACTTTTATCGGGGAGGAGGACCGCACCGCATGGGTGGAACACAGCGTCGTTGAGTACAGTAATCCCTCAACATTAGCGAGAGTTAGGTTCCCAAAAAAAACTCGCGAATGTTAAATCTATCTTTTAATGAAGAAAGGTGGGTTAGGTTCTTGGATATAGAAAAACTGTTTAAAAAAGAAAGAAAAAAATCTGACAATCAATTACAGTACAACTGTTTAAGCTCTACTACAAACAGATTTCACAATTAACATTCCAAAATGATGAAATAAAATAATGTCTGAAATTTATTTCGAAGTTGAAAATGATTGGATATGGGATTTACTAATTTTTTTGTTTTAACACCTTTCTCGCTGTTCTAATATCCAAATATCAAAGAGTTCCTGCTTCTATTCTCTCTTAAATTTTGAAGTTATTTCCATGTTTGGATCACATTCGAGTGTCAGAGCTTGTTGATTTTAGAACGCCATCAACAGTTTTGACATTGAAGTTGCTCCAGGACGCAGTTTCGATTCCGTTACTTCATCATTACCGTCAATGAGGTTTTCTTCACTGATGATTTCCCGAAGCTTCTCTACAATGAGCTCATTATGATGACAGTCGCACAGATCCTGAATGGCTTCTCTGTTCATTTGGCCAAAATCCGTACCTCAAATTTGACGCAACTGAATTGAATTATTTTACAATTATGTTATTCTATAAATGTGAATTGTCATTTAATTGGTGTAAATTTTGAAGAAAGTTATACTGCCAGCTCCGCGGTCTGCCGAGTTCGTTTCCCAGATGATATGATAAAGGAAATGAAATGTGCTCGCTTTCAAAGAAAATGTACGACCAAAAGACCCACTCGCGAATGTCGAAGTCGCGAATGTTAAAACAAGGAGCATTTCTCTAATCGCGAATGTTCGGACCTCGCGAATAGCCAATCCGCGAATTTCGAGGGATTACTGTAATACGGCCCCAATCGGAAACGCAAGTTGAGTAGGTAAGGAAGGTTATTAGTATATAAATATTTGGTGCATTTTGCTATGTGTGGCGAAGGACATGAGTAGAGTGATGTAGAAAACTCTTTATTATCACAAGCAGTGCGAAGGCAGCAGCGGACGGTGCAGGCGCCCGCTCAGGCATCCTCTACCTGCGAACAGAGCGCCGTCCACTAAGCCACTCGCAATAGAGCCCTCTATCAATAGAATTTTCTTGTAATTGGGGCTTTGGGTAGTTAAAGAACTTCATTGCGAAACTGGCACATAATTACTTCGATAATTTAAATGATGTATAAGAAGCAGTCACGAAATAAGAACTGATGAACCCCCACTCTCCTGCCTATGAAACGGACTCCCATTTCACATTTTCCTTCAATCTCTCTCCGGCATTAGACAAGGAGAACATTTCTGGCATTTATCTGTCTCTCCCGTCGTATTTGTAAACCCTGTCATCGCTCTCTAACGAAATTTCCTGGTAATAACCTCACTTAACCCAATGAAAAAACTATCAGGGAGGTCAGAAGTTGCCTCCTTCAAACTTTGCTGATACAAAATTGCTTGGCCAATCCGCTGAAGAGGCTTGCGGCTGAACGTTGCACCGTCTGTCAATGTAAAATAACATTTAATGAAAAAAAAATGGCTGGCCCCCTGGCTGTTACCTGACGAGAGCCGGCCCACGCGATATGCGAGGATTCTCAGTGATCGTTTAAGTGTGTGTGAGTGCCTTGCTGCTCCTCACCCGCACGTGCGGGGCGGGGGGAGCGGGCGAGGCCGCCCACGTGATATGCGAGGATTCTCAGTGATCGTTGGAGTGTGAGTAAGTGCCTTGCTGGTGCTCACCCGCGCGTGCGAAGCGGAGGGAGCGGGGAAGGCGGCCCTCGCGATATGCGAGGATTCTCAGTGATCGTTCGAGTGTGTGTAAGAGCCTTGCTGGTGCTCACCCGCGCGTGCGGGGCGGGGGGTGCGGGTGGGGGTGTGGGTGCGGGGGAGGCGGCCCACGCGATATGCAAGGATTCTCAGTGATCGTTTGAGTGTGTGTAAGAGCCTTGCTGGTGCACACCCGCGCGTGCGGGGCGGGGGGTGCGGGTGGGGGTGTGGGTGCGGGGGAGGCGGCCCACGCGATATGCGAGGATTCTCAGTGATCGTTGGAGTGTGTGTAAGAGCCTTGCTGGTGCTCACCCTCGCGTGCGGGGCGGGGGGAGCGGGGGAGGCGGCCCACGCGATATGCGAGGATTCTCAGTGATCGTTCGAGTGTGTGTGAGTGCCTTGCTGGTGCTCACCCGCGCGTGCGGGGCGGGGGGAGCGGGGGAGGCGGCCCTCGCGATATGCGAGGATTTTTAGTGATTGTTTGAGTGTGTGTGAGTGCCTTGCTGCTCCTCACCCGCGCGTGCGGGGCGGGGGGAGCGGGCGAGGCCGCCCACGTGATATGCGAGGATTCTCAGTGATCGTTTGAGTGAGTGTAAGAGCCTTGCTGGTGCTCACACGCGCGTGCGGGGCGGGGGGAGCGGGGGAGGCCGCCCACGCGATATGCGATGATTCTCAGTGATCGTTCGAGTGTGTGTGAGTGCCTTGCTGGTGCTCACCCTCGCGTGCGGGGCGGGGGGAGTGGGGGAGGCGGCCCACGCGATATGCGAGGATTCTCAGTGATCGTTTGAGTGTGTGTGAGTGCCTTGCTGCTCCTCACCCGCATGTGCGGGGCGGGGGGAGCGGGCGAGGCCGCCCACGTGATATGCGAGGATTCTCAGTGATCGTTGGAGTGAGTGTAAGAGCCTTGCTGGTGCTCACACGCGCGTGCGGGGCGGGGGGAGCGGGGAAGGCGGCCCTCGCGATATGCGAGGATTCTCAGTGATCGTTCGAGTGTGCGTGAGTGCCTTGCTGGTGCTCACCCGCGCGTGCGGGGCGGGGGGAGCGGGGGAGGTCGCCCACGCGATATGCGAGGATTCTTAGTGATCGTTCGAGTGTGTGTAAGAGCCTTGCTGGTGCTCACCCGCGCGTGCGGGGCGGGGGTGCGGGTGGGGGTGTGGGTGCGGGGGAGGCGGCCCACGCGATATGCGAGGATTCTCAGTGATCGTTGGAGTGTGTGTAAGAGCCTTGCTGGTGCTCACCCTCGCGTTCCGGGCGGGGGGAGCGGGGGAGGCGGCCCTCGCGATATGCGAGGATTTTTAGTGATTGTTTGAGTGTGTGTGAGTGCCTTGCTGCTCCTCACCCGCGCGTGCGG
Organism: Acheta domesticus; assembly: GCA_031308135.1. Lineage (NCBI taxonomy): Eukaryota > Metazoa > Arthropoda > Insecta > Orthoptera > Gryllidae > Acheta > Acheta domesticus. The sequence goes on from JAHLJT010002630.1 coordinate 36,589,325, forward strand.
GGCGGGGGGAGCGGGGGAGGCCGCCCACGCGATATGCGATGATTCTCAGTGATCGTTCGAGTGTGTGTGAGTGCCTTGCTGGTGCTCACCCTCGCGTGCGGGGCGGGGGGAGTGGGGGAGGCGGCCCTCGCGATATGCGAGGATTTTTAGTGATTGTTTGAGTGTGTGTGAGTGCCTTGCTGCTCCTCACCCGCGCGTGCGGGGCGGGGGGAGCGGGGGAGGCCGCCCACGCGATATGCGATGATTCTCAGTGATCGTTCGAGTGTGTGTGAGTGCCTTGCTGCTCCTCACCCTCGCGTGGGGGGCGGGGGGAGCGGGGGAGGCCGCCCACGCGATATGCGAGGATTTTTAGTGATTGTTTGAGTGTGTGTGAGTGCCTTGCTGCTCCTCACCCGCGCGTGCGGGGCGGGGGGAGCGGGGGAGGCCGCCCACGCGATATGCGAGGATTTTTAGTGATTGTTTGAGTGTGTGTGAGTGCCTTGCTGCTCCTCACCCGCGCGTGGGGGGCGGGGGGAGCGGGGGAGGCCGCCCACGCGATATGCGAGGATTTTTAGTGATTGTTTGAGTGTGTGTGAGTGCCTTGCTGCTCCTCACCCGCGCGTGCGGGGCGGGGGGAGCGGGGGAGGCCGCCCACGCGATATGCGATGATTCTCAGTGATCGTTCGAGTGTGTGTGAGTGCCTTGCTGCTCCTCACCCTCGCGTGGGGGGCGGGGGGAGCGGGGGAGGCCGCCCACGCGATATGCGATGATTCTCAGTGATCGTTCGAGTGTGTGTGAGTGCCTTGCTGGTGCTCACCCTCGCGTGCCGGGTGGGGGGAGCGGGGGAGGCGGCCCACGCGATATGCGAGGATTCTCAGTGATCGTTCGAGTGTGTGTGAGTGCCTTGCTGGTGCTTACCCTCGCGTGCGGGGCGGGGGGAGTGGGGGAGGCGGCCCACGCGATATGCGAGGATTCTCAGTGATCGTTCGAGTGTGTGTGAGTGCCTTGCTGCTCCTCACCCTCGCGTGGGGGGCGGGGGGAGCGGGGGAGGCCGCCCACGCGATATGCGAGGATTCTCAGTGATCGTTTGAGAGTGTGTGAGTGCCTTGCTGGTGCTCACCCGCGCGTGCGGGGCGGGGGGAGCGGGCGAGGCCGCCCACGCGATATGCGAGGATTCTCAGTGATCGTTCGAGTGTGTGTGAGTGCCTTGCTGCTCCTCACCCTCGCGTGGGGGGCGGGGGGAGCGGGGGAGGCCGCCCACGCGATATGCGAGGATTCTCAGTGATCGTTTGAGAGTGTGTGAGTGCCTTGCTGCTCCTCACCCTCGCGTGGGGGGCGGGGGGAGCGGGGGAAGCCGCCCACGCGATATGCGAGGATTCTCAGTGATCGTTTGAGAGTGTGTGAGTGCCTTGCTGGTGCTCACCCGCGCGTGCGGGGCGGGGGGTGCGGGGGCAGGCGGCCCACGCGGAGCGGCAGCAGGAGCTCCAGCGACGGCAGCACGTGCGGCGGCGTCAGCAGCAAGCGCGGCGGCGGCGGCAGCGGCGGCGGCGGCGCCGGGCCCCCGCGACGCCGACCCCTGCGCACGCCAGCGCCCCCCTTCACCGCTCGGCTCTGCAACGCTCGCCAAGCATTGCATGGACAGAGGTCATAAAACACTTTTTCTTCAGCTAGTTAAAACAGCACGTTTTCAACCTCCCAGACCTTATGCCAAATCCCGGGGTCCCGAGAAATGTTTTTTTTCTCATTTTTTTATCGGTTGTTCTCTGCAACTATTTAACCTTAAATCCTGTAGAAAAAGATATTCAAATAATTTTTCAAGTGGAGTGTTATGAATAAAAATGATCATATGGTATTTGTTCGATTGTTCCGAGCCGATGCTCAGTAGCGTATGAATAAATGTTCCCAAAATATTCTCAAAAAATGAGTAAATTCTCAAACTCGAGAAAATATTAACTTTCCTAGACTAAATAGACACTACGCTTACATCTAAATGAATAAAAACTGAAAATTTACTTCTTTCGTGACTATATCCTTAGGTTGGTGTGAGTCGTCTGGTCTTGAGGTGCCTTCGTTTTAAAATTGAGGTTATCGTACCTTTGTTGGAAGTAGGAATGTATCTAGAAATGGTTTCGTTCATGAATACACGAAACCAAAGATGTACTGCGGTGGAATAGAACTTGCGTAGTTTGTTCCGATTTTCGGAGAGAAATGTTAACTTCGTCGCAACGCTTGTTTTCAGTCGAGAGAAGGTGGAAACGAGATGTGATGAGGACTGCAAGAGTGAATGTTAACCGTCCTCAATCGGCGTAGGACTCCAGAATATGAAAAAGTTCAGATGTTTACAAAATAATAAAAATTAACAATTACAAAGCGGTGCTTATTTGAAATAAAGTTTGTGGTATTGCCCATGTTGAATTATTCCGTGCAAGGGCTTATAACATGTTTAGTTCTTCCTCGGGAGGATTTTATCATAGAGAGACGCTTTAGGTAACTGAATCAGAGCTTCCGGATTTTATTATTTTCCACCACGCGTGAAATTGAAGCTTAAGGTCGAAAAATATTCTTCACAATGTAACAACGGTAGATTTCGTAATCACCGGCAGCACGCAAATATACAAGTGTCCCACCAACTATGGACCACCCCTATAACTTCTAAACGGTTCAGGATATCAAAATGAAGTTTTCGATTAACAATGCGGAATCATGGGGCAAGTAACATGCCGTAGAGAAATTGTCTATAGTATTTTTAGTTTTCGAGAAATTAAATCATCTTTGATTTTTGAAATGGAACCATATATTTTTTCAGCAGCAATGAAAAGATAATGAAAAGAAGAATAAAATGATGTACCATATGTTAGTATTTTGATGGTAATTTGAGTATAAAATTAGACTTTCTGACATGTGATTTTTAAGTATCCTGTCTTTTGTTGTAGCAGCCCTTGCAACAGTCGCCGTTGGTAAAGATGGCCTTCGCCGCGTCGTGACTGTTTCGTGGACACAAGGTGTGTGAGAGGGATAGAGGCGTAACTACAACAAATCATGGTCTTGACATGAAGATCATATGAACAAATATCAATATTAACGATCAGAATGAGAGATTTTTGCCATTTGTTCATCTGAATTGAAGTTTTCTTCTACTGAAATTCCTAAGCAACGATAATCAGAAAGAGCAAAATAAAAATAATTTGTAGCGGAAGGACGATAATAATAATAAAATAATAATAATAATAATAGTAATAATAATAAAAGCCCTTTTGAAACTTACAATAATCGAGCTCAGTGTGTTTTGGCAGAAAACAATGTCTCATTTTAAAACATGGAAAGGGGATGAATGATTAAAGATTTTTATTGTAATATCTAGATTAATTCATTAAATAATAGATAGTTAGACATTTTCTATTATTATTTACTGTTAATAAACTTCTTATTTAGACGCGTACAAAAAAACGCAATAGAAGTTTTGAAATACTCTTGACAGTCTATCAGTGTAAACTTAATAAACTTTAACACAAATGCACATCTGCAGTCACAACTGCTAATACTGATTGAAGAGTTTCTTACTTCATAATGCCACGTGCTGCCACAAACTTGAAAATCCACAGCAGAAGACTGAAGAGTATTGTTTTCTTTTCCATTTATGAACAGCAGTAGAGGTATAGTTGCGCAGTGGACGAATAATCATCTTAATTAAAAAATTAAATTTACCAACGGAGAGACAGGGGTTGGATTCTGGTCAAGTTTGAAAATGATATTTATTACTAAAGAAGAAAAGTTAAATGCAGATAAATATATGGAGAAAAATCTCTTATTCTGATCGTTGAAATGAGTTTTTCTTAATGTGATCTTTGTGACAAGACCCTGGATTGCTGTATTTAGGCCTCTTATCCCTCATTGCCACCCCTCTGTCTCCTCTCTCCACTCAAGTCTTGACGCCACGAAGGCCACATTTCCCGAAGGCAAGTGTTGCAAGGGCTGTTTCACGAAATATATTCCATTTACTTCAAAGTCACATATCAGAAAATCTAATTTTTTACTCAAATTACTATCAAAATACTAGCATATGATACATCATTTTATTCCTCTTTTCATGATCTATACATTACCGCTGAAAAAATATATAGTTCCATTTAAAAAGCAAAGATGATTAAATTTCTCGAAAACTAAAAATATTATAAACAATTTCTCTACGGCATGTTACTTGCCCCATGATTCCGCATTGTTAATTGAAAACTGCATTTCGATATCCTGAACCGTTTAGAAGTTATGGGGGTGGTCCATAGTTGGTGGGACACCTGTATAACAGCGCCGGGAACAAAATCGCATCAACTACATAGACAAATGAGAATATTCTCAATTTGCCATGAGAATCTACTCATCAGTCGGGATATTTTTGGTTATATTCCAGCATTATAAACGATCTTTTCCTGTTGCAAGAAATCAATCATAATCGGGCATTTTACGGCACAAATGATCCGACGTATTAGATTTTATGGCACGAATGAATACGTCTTCACACATGCAGCCAATCGCAGCGAGAGAATCGGGGGAGTTAGAGATAAACGGAACACCCGACGACCGTTTTCTCGCACGAATGTCAAGTTCCCGAGACATCATAGGAAAGTTTTTTTCGCAAAATAAAGTTTGATTCTTATAAATTTATAATGGTGACATAACAAAAGCGAATGTAACTCGTTTATAATGTCGCTTTATTGCATTGGTACAAATCTGAAAAGTCGCTGCTAACGTCGCTCGCTTTCAAAGCATGTACTCATTGTAAAGGAATCGCATGAAGTTGAAGACCTTGCGCGTGGCGGGCGGGGGCGTGGAGGTGGTGCGGCGGCGCGGGGCGGGGGCGGTGGGGGCGGTGGGGGCGGGGCGCGCGCGCCACTGCTGCGCCGCGCGCCTCAGCCACTGCGCCACGGCGCCGCCGCCCGCCGCCGCCTGCGCCGCCGCCTGCGCCGCCCCCCGCGTCGCCCCCGGGCTGGCGCCCCGCCGCGCGCGCCTCAGCCCGTCGGCCGCCGCGCCCGACGACCGCTCGCTCTGCGCAGCACAAGTTTACATTTGGTGGGGCACGCAATTTTCTTTCAACAGTACAGTTTCTTATCAAAAGAACGCTTCTTTTATGGAGTCACTATCGTTTCAAAGCCCTTCTACCCATACTTCAATCGTCAACTGTGAAGAAAAAATATGGAGCAATATATGACCTGAAATTCTCTCAATGAGTAATTAAAAATTGTATTATTTTCTGTTTATTTTATAAACTGCAATCTTTTCGATTTTTCTCTTGATTATGTCTCTGTTAATGTGAAGTAAAATTGTCAATTCGATGTGAAATGAAGTAACGAATATAATCAGTCTAAAACTTTCCCGGTCACAGCGACCTCATGCCACCGGTAACAGAAGTTCGAAGGCACGTCACCAGTTCACTGTTATACTTAGAGACCGGATTTTATGTAATTACATATAATTACATACAATTACAATTTTATGTAATTACATACATATTTTTTGTCTTTCTTCTTATCGTTCCCAAAACTGTAATTTTGGCGAATCGTCGCTCTCTTTAACATAATATCCACTTTTTTCGTTACATATTTTTGCATATTTAGTACTATTTTACATTTTTTGCTATTTTCCCAGAAAATATTTTATTCTATCAATTTTATTACATATTTTTTATGAAAAGAAATATACAAAAAACAGCATTTAACTCCACATTATTGGTAAAACTAGGCATCCAAAGTATCACTCTCGTTGCGTTTCATGATCATTAGCCTTAATTTCCGAGAAACTTTGGGGATCGCCGAAGTGTAACACTTCGATGAGAATGCTGCACGCTGCAGTGATTGTTGGCTGGTCGTAAATATCGCCAGTTTCTGAGATTGCGTCTGAGTTGCCTGAAGGTGCATATAACCTTGCCTACACGCACCGCTCATCTGTGCTTCTGGATAACAATAAATGAAGCTTTTACTACTGGCGATAAAGTTATTCGGTGCAAAGTGTACATCAACTTGCGCTTTCCAAAAATGTTTGGAGTATATTTAAGAATTTTTTAATAAATGTTATTTCTTATTAGGGCGTGTTTGCCACCTCGAACGGTAAGCATTATCGATCTTCTGCTCATGCGCTGATGCACTAAAGTGATGCGAAACTTGAGCTGCGCATGAGCAGAAGATCGGTAGTGCTTACCGTTCGAGGTGGCAAAATCTCCCTATTATGTAAATGTGTTTTATAATTAAAGTATTTTAATATTACATATTATACCCGCTTTTACATTTTTATTACTCTTACTGTTTTCATTACATATTTGTGTACATATTTTGACGTTTTATACTACATATTTTTCCAGTCTGCAATTTTTCTAACTTTGCCTTCCAAGGCCCGTCTTCACGATGGAATATGTCACGGTATTTCCACGTCGTGCCGCTAGATATCGCATGAGCGCGACCGTATCAAACACTGCTTGCGATCATCGGACTTCTAGCGGCACGACCGAGAAAGACGCGTGATATTCCATCGTCGCCATAAGGACTTCAGAGGGAGAGATAGAAAAATCGCACTAGAAGTCAAAGTGCAGCCATCCACAAAAACATCGTGTCTGTGATTAAGTAAAACTTGCTGATTTTCAAGGCGGCTACACACGTTTGTTATTCGGTGAGTAGCAAGAAACGGCTCGCCGAACTAGAAGCAGTGCGAATGAGTTGCTTGCTATTTGCCGAGTGACGATCATTCGGCGCTCGCGCTACCCGCCGCGGGTCGGTCTTTCGGACAGCGAACGCTGCCGAGCACATGAGCTGCTCGGAATTGGGCGAGCAGCAGCTCTCCGCTCGGCGGATGCCCAGTGTGTGGAGCCCCTTAAGAATGTCTACCCAGTACTTTAGAATCTGAAGCAGTTCTTATTTGACTTGAGAAGTTTTTCCCAATTACAAAGAAACAAAATCGGACTGATCATTTTAGAACGGAAATGAATGGGTGGACTTGCGCGTACCGAGGTGGCGGAGGCGGCGCGCGGCGGCGGGCGGCGCGGGGGCGGCGCGGAGTGCGGGGGCGGCGGCAGCGGCGGCGGGGGCGGGCCCGCCGGCGGCGGCAGCACGGCCACGGCCTTCTGCGGGCCGCCGGCCACCGCCCTCTGCAACGCTCGCCAACTCACCACCGAGCACAGGGCGAAATATTTGTAATCTCGTACGAATTTATCGCAAATTTCCCGCATTCTCTCTTTCAAGAATGGAAATACGAGTAGGGCAGTCGGCAGGCACTGAAACAGTGGGGCTACCTGAACAGAGGTCGTAAAAAAACCATTTCTTCAGCTACTGTTCGTTGTGTGTTGTCCAGGGCTGTCAATCGGAGCCCGCTTGCGCCCGGCAAGGGCACGCAGTGCCCGCAGCCAAGCGAAGTCCGCGCTGCGATTTCTCAGGGAAGCACAGAAGGCGGTCATGGCGGGACGCAAGAAGACAACAATTTTCAGTCCGAGTGGGCTCTTGATATCTTGTGCAGTGAGCATGGAGGTGATGCGCTTTGTTTAATATGCAGAAGTATTTATTAACAAAAAAGAGTAGTGTTAGAAGACATAACGAAATCTTCCTCGTACACTACAACAATTTTGTCGGAGAAGATCGGGAAAATGTGATGTCACTTTTAAATAGTAAGCTTTATTATTTAAATTAAGGTTGGAACAAATACAGACATAGTGTTACGTTCATTGCTCGAAGTTTTGAAAGGTTTTTATCACGTGCGTTATCACCCCAAAGATATGCACATCGTATTTCTTTAAATGTTTATTTTCATTAATAGTGTCAGTGATTTTCTGAATTTGTTATATAATAGCTATCTTGATATAGCATATATTTTGATTTACATTTATTATCTTAAAAACATTAATTTGAATTATTTGTAGTTATTATCAAAATGTAGTTCTTATATACTGCAATCTCTAAGTAGAAATGTGCGTTAATGTTTCCTTGGTGTAATGATCAATGCTTGTTGAATTGCAGTTTCTGTTTACATGTCAATTGCCATTCAAATTTTTGTAAATTTTAATAAACGCCTCTTGACATGCCAACCCGTGTGTTTGAGCCGCATTCGCACGAAGTTTTCTCAGCCCTGCCTCCCGCCTGTGACACGAGTGACTTCGCTGAGCTGCAATCGCCGCGTGCCCTTAACCTTTGCGAAGGCCATTCGCTCGAAGGCTCGTTTGTCTGACCCAGACCCTCTGTTAACTCCCGGGGACCTTTTTTCTGACTTTTGTCGGTTTTTCTCTATAACTATTTAACCTTAAGCCCTGTAGAAAAAAAATTTCAAATCATTTTTAAAGAAGATAAAATTTCCTACCACTTTTGGGTAGAACAATTGTTTCAAAACCAATTACCAAGCGAGCTTTCTTAAAAAATGGCGGATCCATCACTCATGGTTAGATCACTTCTCGTGAACCAATCTAGACGCATGAGGTGTCATTCGACGCGTCTCAATATCCTGATGGGGAACTGATAATTTGTTTTTGAGTCCAGACGGAATATTCAAAGAAATTTCCAAAAACGCGTTTTTACGTTTTATAGTGCTGCGATTTTGCTCTAGAGAAAGCTATCGAAACCTTTTCTTGTTATGTGGAGGAAAGTAACTAATTTAATGTTGCTCATGAATACGAGAGATCTAGTTTCTTTTTTCTGAAAGTACAACGTTATTTCATTTTCTAATATCTATATGTCAATTATATACTACTATCATTTTCTTCACTTCTGTACCCTTCTCTACCTACTTGTAATTTTTTCGCACAGAAAATTAAAAGAAAAAAAATAGATCGAAAAATACAACATTGTGGGTTTATATCGTGAAGTTCTACCATAGTTTCCAAGAACCAAGTATAAATTCCAGTCAACCTTTGTTACATTGCCCGGCTGTTTCAAACAAAAATCTCAAAACTACACATCATGTCTCTAGCTTCAGACACTTCAACACTGGTATTCCGATGCCTGTTTATCACATATGTTTTTTCTCGTCACTGTAACGTATTTCACGTACTCCAACCACGTCGTGTTAGCAATACTTCGCTTCGTTCGGACTTTGTCTGGTGTGTGGTTCGAAACGTTTCCTCCAACGGACTTTTTCGGAAACGAAATCTTTGACCGGAAGAGGAGTTGGAGCGGGAATCGCGCCTTATCCACATCGTTCACTACATCACTAACATTTGAAAGTACATATTTACATTATATTAATGTCTTCTTTATGGTTTTAAAAGTAGTTTTCAAATCAATTTGTGGAAATCAATTTTTTTAACTACCTATTTTATTATTTAAACATTCATGTTATGCTTTACGAAGACGCAGGTTATCTTCAAATGTCTTAAATTTTGGACACTCATTAATATGTTGTAATGTAATTTCTGTATTGCAGTTTTCACATATTTGTTTTAATGTTCTTGAAAATTGATAGGCGAGAGTAACAATGATGTGGCCTATTCTCAACCTTATTATATTTATTTGGTCTCTTCGGGCTTCTAAAATAGGGATTTTTGCTCAAATACGGAAGTTCGAACTTCTTGTAATTTTTCCAAGAATTGTCCAAATGTTTAAGAATTTCAATTTTGATGTGCATTTTAATTTCTTCTTTTGTTGAAAGTACCACTGTTGCCAAAAATTCTGTTTTTGTTTTTTTGCCTGTGTTCGCTTTTCCATTGCCATTGATCCCTACATGGCTTGGAATCCAAACGCGGGTAAAGCTTTTTAATAATCATTTATAGACATTTAATACAGATTTATAAACACAATGTCACCCCTCACCCTCCTGAAAAACTTTGGTTTTTTGAAAAACTGTAGATCGCTTGGGAATTGGTTTTGAAGAACTTGTTTTTATAAAAGTTGTAAAAAGTTGTTTCCTCTTTAAAATTGTTGTGGATCATTTTTCTGCAGAACTTAAGGATAAAATTATAGAGAAAAATCGGGAAAAATAAGAAAAAATAGGTTTTTTTTTTCAGGCGTCCCGGAGTTGGCACAGGGTCTGGGAAGTCGAACACTTACGATTTTAATTCGTGTCTGGGTACATACAACATACTCGTACCTAAAAAAATAATTTTTAATTGCCTTTTTCCAGATTAAATATCCTTATCATCTGAATTAAAATGGCAGTAATAATAGTTCATGGGGCCAGAAAAATCACCCCATTCGCAACTCTGCTGGTTCCACTGTCTTTCGAGGAGTCCGAAAAGTTTGTTATGAGTAGTTTACAGCCGCAACGTAGTTTTGCGCAGCACGTTCTGCACTTGTGACACATCTTTAATTATGAATGACTTTTCGAGGATGGTGCAAGGACGGAAAGTGAACGAAAGCGGGGGAGGGTGAAATCGTGGGCTTTCAAACGACACCTTGATGACGCGAATCCGCCGGGAGGTGTTGTTGGATCTCAGGCCAGTGGAGCGCGTGGGGACGTGCGAAGCGGCGCTGCTGAGAATCCGGAGCTTTCAGGGCAAAGGAGACCCCGCAAATAATCCGAGCAAACGTCGGGATAGAGAAAAAAAGAAACAAAATAAATAAAACTCATATTTGTAGTGTAAAGAAAGGATTTTATAATTACTGTAGAACTGATCAACTCATTATTGAAACACAAGTCGAGATGAAACGTTTATTGCACTGGCAACTACGGTGTATGTCATACGAATGTTTATGTAGCAGCAACTTTCACTTGGAGGAACTCAATCTTCTTTTGCCGTAAGGAAGTGAACCTGCTTGATGACGCGCTCGCTACGCGACGTTGCATTGCGTCTGCGTCCTTTAAAACTGTCTATTTGCATTTGTTCGGCTAGTCCGACCAGACCACGCCCAGTTCGTTCGGGTTCTCCCGCGCCCTGCGCCCTGGCAAGGCCCTCTGGAGGTACGTCAGAGGGCCTTCCAGAGGCCCTTGGCCCTGGGCGGAAAGCGCTGCGGCTCCTCGGCTTGGATGAAGAAAAGGATGCACAACTCCCTTCTTACCTTAGGCGGGGATTACTCTCGAAAAGATATTTGACAAAACTTCCAAGTTATTTGAATTTTTATAAAGGGAACGTTGACAAAGAAATTTGACGAACGTATTATATTTCAATTTGTTTTGTTTGTGCTACTGTATACTTGATAATAAGTAGACATCGGATGTTTAGGGAAATGCCTATTTTTTTTCTAGGACTTATTCAAAGGCTGATAATATATGTGCACGAATCATGACAAATGACGACATATAACGAAGTTTTATAATGCTTAATTTTGCTTATTTTAGCATAAATGCCTTTTTTGCATGAATGCCTTTTTCTTTATAATTATTGTGCGTTTTTGCCTTTTATGTATTATTTTTATATACAATGCTAAGATATCAGAAAATCAGCCATGGTCCAACTTGACCATTCATTACGAAACCTTCAATTCACCTATTTGTATTTTGAAATACGAGAGAATTCCTGAAAGAATACTTTTTTTAAGAATATTTTTCTCCTAGCCATGTTCTGAGAAAAGGGTCGATTGACAATATACCGAGGGCACCTTTTGAGTGGAAATAAATGTAAATTCACAGACGGTTTCAGTATTGTTATGTCGTCCAAAACATATGCCAGACACATCAGTAGATGTTTAGAAATCCTTCTCTGTATTCAAACTGATTTTGTCTCCCAATCGTTGCAGATTTGAAATTGCGATTCTTGAAAAGTTGTTGGAAATATATTGCAATGGAAACTATTAAGAATAAAATGTAACCTCTGATCAGCCTTAGAATGATCCTGATATAAACAAATACACGTGCTCACTTTACCCTCTTATTGGTCGCTTAGATTTGCGGGTGTGTTCATGTAACGTTTCGTCTCTGTAATAGTTCTTGTCGAAATTATAAATTTCCTTGCTTAGAAGCAACTTTGAAAACTCAAGAAAGTGTTTAGAGAGAGAGAAAATGTTGTAGAACCCAGAAAACGGTTACTGGGAACTCTGAATAGGGCCACTGTTCGGCAATACGCGGTCTCGCACGAAGGCGACGGCGGCGACGAAACTTCGTCCCCTTCGTCCCGTGTTGACAGCTTCATCGGCGGTTGCCTGCAAGCGCAGCGCTCCTTGGGTCGCGAGCGACAGAGCAGTTCGTTTCTCTCGCTTGGGGCGGCAATATCGGCGCAGTGTCTTCGAATAAGTTGGAATTGGACTATTATCGAAACCAAATTCTAACAAACATCGGAAAGCAACCTAACCTAATTTTATATACATAAGAGAACCATTATTATTACTAAGTTTAGCTAGTTCTATATTGAAACTGTTCCTTAATTCCCCTTTGAATTGTTTAATAATAATAATAATAATAATAATAATAATAATAATAATAATTATGATTATATTCACACACCTATTTTTTTGCCCCAATCTGGGCAGCCAAACTGGAACGGTCTCTATCTTCGCAAATTTTACTAATGAAAATTCAACAAATGAAAATACAACAAACGCAAAAGTGGAACCACTGACCGTTCAAGAAATTTATTTGGGTCGTGAGTGCGCAAAACCCCTCCTATACAGAAAACGGGTGTTTATCATCGATTGTTTGGAATTTGATACCTAATTTACTCTTCCCTCACTCCCAATGAAATAAAAGAAGAAAATCTTTCCAAAATTAGTTATTACCACCACCAAAGCCGGGGTAACCTCATTTATTTATAACAAGAATTACTTAGCGTCGTTGCCGCCTCTCCTGGCTAGTACAAAACATTTTACAATATGACAACAAAACACATTTCAAAAACGTATATTTTTACCCTTGAAACAGAATAATTATTTACACATAACACTTAAGCTTAACATTTGCAAGTCTCATTCATACAAGCGTGCATTCGTTCCCTTATTATGGGCCATGTTATTTTGAATTTTAAAAATTCTTTCCCATTAAGATACATCTCTTGGCCTTCTCACAATGTCGAGAAAGATAGAGCAAAGTTTGAAATTATCACTTCTCTTTGCGTCGAATTCTGTGGCTGCATTACACATAACCACCCATTTTTCCTAGTTCTATATTACAACCATTTATGTTTTAACTGCGACTTCCAGTTGTATCCATCCGAACACCACACTTTATCCGCCGTTATAGCTTCTTTCCACCATCCGTACTCTACCAAGTTCACAAGCATTCTCCCCGATCGACTTCCCTAAAATATTAGAAAAACTACTGCCGTCTTTCTCTTTCATTTGTTACTTGCACGTTCTTCATAAACTTGCGTTTTCTGTCTAACTTTCCCTTGCATCTGATCATATTCCATACGTAAATTAACTACATATTTATTCTCGTTATTCACAGATGTTTTATTGCCTTTTCAAAATCAATTTATTACATTTGGCATATTTATTAACATGGCGATTTCGTTACGTAGGGTTCACTTGTTCTGCGACAAAGTTATGTTTTCCTTCTCTTGGGAAACCTAATGTGCACTTCTTTCTTGTCACTCTAAAATCTATTTATTTATACCGGTCTGATTGGATTTCAACAGTTCGTTGAACTTAATTATTACTTATTACAATTACTTCTTCCGGCATAATAAGTAAGTTTAGATGAATGTCACTACGCTCCCTAACCCGTCAATTGTTAATGCAAATATGTATTTTTCCATATTAAATATACTGACATTGTTATCTTTGTCGAGTCCATCTGGACCGTCACACTATGAACAACGATTGTGACTTTTAAGCAGAGTCCATATGTTGCAATCAATTTTTCTCTCGTTCAATTAGTGACAAATATTCACGTTAAGTTGGCAACAATAGTAACGCGCAGTGTGATTCCGACTTCAGATATGTTTCTTGTTTAGATGTTTCTTTGTTCCAAAAATATATTTTAAGTGAGCTTGAACACACGTATGTTTTTATACGAATTAAATTCCAATTTCTAAATAAATTCATTAGTTTCAGCTTTACTACATTTTTATAAATTTCTAGAATTGTCTGACGTCTCAAAAATGTCTCGGTTAGTCGCAATTCTGAAGGGACACTGGAAAGATTATGTTTCTTGAGGTTTTACATGTTAGAGTTTCTCGCAAAAATTGCACACAAAAAATTGTATTAGTTCATCATTTTGGCTGAGGGGGGGTCATGACCCCCGAGACCCCCCCCCCTGGATCCGCGCCAGCGAATCAGTCAGAAAAGGGGGAGATAGAAGAGAAGACTGAAGGTGGCGAGCGCCCCTTGGCGTAGTTGACGTTCTGTCCGTCGCGAGCTGAGAGCGCCACCTGTGGAGGTGAGGTGCACGGCGGACGGCGCCTGGTGGCGCGCTCTGTTAGCGGTGCTCTGAACGAACGGCTGAGAGGCTGCGGAATATTTCCTCCCCCGAGCTTCAAATGAGCCTCACATTGTGGGTGGGGTTTCGTATTTTTGAATTGGTTTTGAGATGAATTTTCTAGTTGGGAGCTACAAGCTTTACTTCAAAGCTAGCAGCGCTCACCATTTTGGGAAATCCAAAATGATCTAAAATTCGAGAATAGAGCATTTACTTAGCCTCAAATTACCCTTTAATTTTGGATATGGATTTTGGGCGCTGCTAGCTTTAGATGAATGCTCAGACGGTATAATGCCACGAGGTACTATGTTCGCGTAGATCGTTCTGGACGATTTGTGCTTGAAAACTTTGTTCAAGTGTTGTTGTTCTTTTCATTCTGAAAGTGTACTTGACTTCTGACATTCTGACTTCATAGCCTGTAGCAGAAGCGTTATGCACTGCTCAATTTCTTTATCCGACGCGCCGGAGGTCATTGCTGTATTGGAGTAAAGTGTGATGTGCAAACCAGTTTCAGTAGACATCAGCAAAACTTCACATGAATGTATTAATCTAGGTGTTTTTCACAGGGTGTTTGTGTAATTTCCACAGTTGTTATTATGAAAGTAAGCAATGAGATAAAATTGTAATATTCTGAACATCGATCCACCATCGAATTGAAATTCTGTTTTAAACCTAGCCTATTTTTCTCGAGCTTGTCATTTTTAAATTAAAATCTTGTTTCAAGTCTTGCGTAATTCGTAACGCTAAAATACTTTCTCAGTACGCGATAGTGTGTTAGAATTAATGTTACAAAATTCTACAGTATTTAGGGGGTCGAAGAAAATGACTTTTTGCCAATGAAAGTGCTGTGGGAAATTACACAAAACGAAGTCCCTTATTGTTTATTGCTAACCCTTTATGCGCTGTTGATCGATGGTACACGAAATGCATTTGACTGTGTGGACGTAACCTGCAAAACATCAATAATGAATTCCTTCCCAAAGTCGGCTATTGTTAAGTGTATAATCTTGATACGTGAAATTTCCTCACGTGTCCATTGCAAAAGTAATAATCTTCGATCCCCCTACGACTGTAAAAGTTTGCGTCAGAGTCGGCTGGTGTCTCACGAACCAGTTTGTTAGTGTTTCGTAACCAGTGATTACTAGTAATCACTGTATTTCACTGCACACTCAAAACAGCTCACACAGAACTCGTCCACGAGGCATATAGCGTATGCAATTGTGCCTTCTATCTTCTTAATTCCATATACCTTCGTGGCTGAAATCCATGATGGGCTTGAGAGGTGATGCTCCAAGTGTCGGTGTTAGCAATATAAGCTAAAAGCTATTTGCAATACATTAGGAAGCATGGGATTATACAAAGAAGTTCCCCTCGTATGGTACGCCAGGACACCAGGTTGTCGAAGCTGAAATCCAACTCCCTCGATAACGTCAGCTCTCGGACACTTGCTGGGTCTTCTCTTCGTCTGCTGACGCTTGGAGATAAGAAGTTGATTCGAAGGTTGATGCTATTAAAGTTAATGTTAACCTGTCAAAGGCCATTGGCCGCGCCTGCGCAGCACGAGTCGCAGCTTCGCCGGCAGCGCCCCTTGCGACGCCTGGCGAGAAACGGCGCCGTCTTTCGCCTTCGTTCTATAGCAATTGGTCCATGTTGCCGGGTTCCTTCGTCAACTTTTGCGGTCATTAATCCCGTAAGTATGGTGACTGTTGTGTACAGAAATCGGCTGTTTGTTGCCGCTGGATGGAGACATCCGCCGCCGACGTCCGCGTCAGCGTGCGGGGTTTTCCCCATCAGGTATTTCCCCTATCGGAGGACTGCCCCAGCCGAGCGTAGCTCTAAGCGCCTGACAAGTGCAGGAGTGGAAGGGGTGAGGATGTGACAGCGAAGGGGAATGAAAGACGGCGGTGGTCGGTGGCCGTGTGCGAGGGAACTGCTGCTGGCGTTGGGCGGAGAAAAACCGCGCAAACTATCGGCGAGAGGGGCCGTCCGCTAGAACAGACAGCTGTGCTGGACTCGTCGAATTGTGTGACTAGTGTGGACCATGGTGGAAACAATTACACAGTCACACACAAAAAAAGGTTGTCAAACCCAAACACTTGACACATGATTATGTATTTCGACGCGGTGGATCCGAATCCGAAGCCACAATTCATTGTCCTTCATTTTTTTTCAATAAGACATTACCCTTCATTTTTTTAAATCGAGAAAAAACCGCCGTGATTTTTTTGTTTGTTTTAGGGGATTGTTGTCAGACCCTAATACTTGACACAGTTTCGCTATATATATATATATATATATATATATATATATATATATATATATATATATATTAATGGCAAAAAACTTCCGTGAAGTTGTAAATGTAAATTTGAGGGAGCTTTTGTGCGATGGCTTCAGATTCGGACTCAGCGCGTCGACGAACCAAGTCTGATGAAACATGTCAAGTGCTTGGGTCTGACAACCATCCCCCAAAACAAAACAAAGAAACAACAACAAAAAAGAAAAACAAAAACTTCACAGCGGTTTTCGCGAAAAGAAATGGAGGGTGATGCAATTGTGATTTCAGATTGGGATTCAGCGCGTCGAAATACAATCAACATGTGACAAGTGTGGGTTTGACAACTTTTTTTGTGTGAACCCGTGTTATTAGGGGCAGTCCATAAATGACGTAACGCAAATTTCGAGTATTTTCAATTCCTCCTCCCCCTTCTAACGCACTTCCCTCTATGTAACGCAACGGTGACTCAGACCCGCCCCCACCCCCTTTAGCGTGATGTTACTTATGGATGAGGGCGCGGACTTACCCGCCGGGGGCAGGCGGAGGCGGCGCGCGCGTGGCGGCGGCGCGGGGGCGGGGGCGGCGCGGCCGGGGGCGGGGGTGGGGCCGGGGGCGGGTCCGTCATGACGCACACGTCGCGGCGCCCGCCGGCGCCGAAGAGCGCAGGCGCCAGGAAGCGGCCGCGGAAGGCCGGCGGCGGCGCCAGCGCCAGCGGCACCCACAGCCCCGGCCCCGACGCGGCCACCGGCGCGGCCACCGGCGCGGGCGCGGGCTCTGGCGACTGGCAGCCAAACGAGAGACATCCACCTCCGCACACCAGTACATCGCTCGCGGAGCTTTTGCCTAGTGTTTGTGTGTTTCACATAGAAAGTATTTTTTTTGTATTCCAGCATTATAAAGGACCTTTTCTGCTAGAAGAAATCGTTCATAATCAGGTGTTTTATGGCACAAATGACGACGTATTAGATTTTACGGATCGAAGGATTGCGTCATCACACATTGAGCCAATCGCAGCGAGAGAATTAGGGGGAGATAGAGGTAAACAGAAGAGCGGACCACAGTTTTCTCGCACAGATGTTAAATACCCGAGACATCACTGGAAAGTTCTTCGCAAATTTTTGTTTCATTCTCTTCTAAATTGATAATGCTGTCATAGTGTATGCAAGTCGTTTGTAATGTCGCTTTCTTGCATTGGGCTGACCTTGTGGGCGGGCGCGGGGGCGGGCGCGGGGGCGCCGTCCATGAGCAGCGCGATCTCGCGGGCGACGCGCGACAACGAGCGCGCGTGGTGGCGCAGGCCGCGCACGATGTGCGCCAGCCGCGCGCGCCCCTCCACGCCCTCCTCCACCCCCTCCACGCCCACCGCCCCCGCCCCCGCCTGCCAACACCCAACGACAGCAGTTACAATGCCCATTCGGAAGGGAGATCCATTTCGCCAATGAGCATTGTTGATACCGCTTGCTAGAAAATGAAAAAAATAATTACATTTTTATGTACATCAAAATTACTCAGTTTTTAATTGCTTTACTCGGTTCCCACACCTTAACCAAAGCGAAATCATGTATTCCACTTCACATTTAACTCAATTCAAGCACGCATTTTAAAATAGGTTTTAAGTAATTTCTAAAACAAACATTTTAAAACAACGCAAGCTGGAAGAAGAACGAACAATGAAATACGAAATAATATACAAATTCTAACTAGTGGTGCATCCAACTGCTTAGAAGTGCTATTCAATTTACCTTCTGGAAGCGCAGTAAATTGTGGGCGGTCGACTATTTTTGTCGCCAAATTACTTAAAACAAATGCTCATATTTTCGTAAACTTTAACATAACCTTATTTGAAGATCTATTTCTGATGAACACATTTCACTGAGAAAAAATGTATTTTCACTATTGTAATTGTAGGAAGACGCCGAAAAATATTGAATTTTTTCAATTTTCGAAAAATCAGAGTTCTCAACCAACATCTCTTTAACGTCCTTCAGACTATCCAACGATAAAATTGAATCAAAATTGTTGGCGCCACATTTTTGAAAATTTTGGAAATGTTCCAGAGCCTTAATGTAAAGTAGCCTCCAAAATCAAAATATCAGTTTCAAATTCTCGGGACAGCGGCATCAGTCTGATCGATCGGGTATATAAATTTTAGAGAAAATCTGCAAAACGGTTTAGCCGCTAGCCTTGTTCACAGAGAGACAGACGTTTTGCCGTCAATCAATTTTTCGGTATGAAGTAGCCATTAAACATTGATTCTGGCTACACCACGTTTTAGAGGTTTTTTTTTTCTAAATTTAGCAAACTGGTTTTATCCACTTTGTCGTTACCAGGGCCCTGTAATAAGAGTTTTTCTGCCGAACATTCGCCGTTTTTTTCGCTCAGCATTACATAACTTTCTCTTCTTGTGAGGATTCAGCGTGAGGATCTAAAAAAAAAAGCGCACAGGAAATTAAAGAGAGCTACGGAGCCTGCGGGCCTGTAATAATGGTTTCACTTATGTTGTCTAAACTTTAGGGAAAATTCACATCTGCATAGCGAGCGAAGAAGCAAACGTCTACTTTACCAATTGATAACGCGAGCATTAAAAAAATAAGAAAAAAAAGCGCACACAGGCAATGAAAGAAAATGACGTGGCCTCAGCCGTGTGACAGGCGCCTATGGCTGCGGCGAATTCTTTCTCTTTCTCGTAAGCGAGAAACGCTCCCCGACACTGGGGCCTCGAGAAGGCGCGATGCAGCTCGGTATTCTTCCCATGGCCAGGAAACCGCGCTGCAACTCTTTAATCTCACAGAAACCTTCTTTATTTGTCTGGTTATTCTAAGGGCCCCAACACGATGCTTCTCCGTGTCCCGCAAGTGTTAATGCGGCCCTGCAATCCCTTAATTGGAAGCAAGGAAACCATTCGTTGAAAGTTTTTTGGATTTAAATAATAGATGCCATTAAATTGGGACGAAAAATAATTAAATTTCTTAAAAATTGAAACTTTATAAATTATTTAACTTCTGGAGTGCCCCCAAAATCGAACTTACAATGTCTTAAAGTTGGTAGTTTTCTTTTTTACGATGATTTCAACTAAGGGAAACATTTTAATATAAAACTATTTTTTATGTATGATATATGCTACATTTTATATTAAGGGTTAAGAAATTCATAGAGTGGCGACCAAACGGTTCCACAGACGCACCCCTAACAGATTCTCCCACCGGGTGGTTTTGCTCGTAGAAGCACACAATATGTCAAGAGAAAGATCTTCTGTAAAAAATGAACTGAATGAGAGAGAGAGAGAGAGAGGGAATAAATTCGAGCCAATCGATCAGAATCGCATCTGGAACTCTGTTAAGGAATCCTAGTTGAGGAGTGGGAACAGCAGAGATTCAACGCAAGCGGATAGTGAGCCGTACGCGTATTAAATACGAGAATACTGTCTTATAAGGGGCGACGTAATGGCAGATCTGTAAGCCGCTCCGGGAAGTACTAAAATGTTCAGTTTCATCGTAAACAGTGTAAGAACATTAATAAATATGTCGGTGAACAAGCAAAAGTCAACGCAATAAATCAATGTGTATTGAGAAGAAAGACCGGGACGGTAATTATGAGTTTATGCACATTGGTATGGAGTTCAAAGTTTGAAAACAAATTCAAGCTGTAACTCACAGCCTCCGCAGTGGGTATTTTTCAGTATCACTGCCTTTCAAGATTGAACCCACAGTTCTAGAGAGGTCTTATGGCATTGCTAAGCAGTTTACGACCACTCAAGGATAATGCTTTAAAAGGAATGATGAGCTTAGTACTATGTTGCATTTATGAAAGAATATAATTATATCACTAGATTCATACAGAAGAATGTAATAAAGTGAGGAATGCAATACGTAATTATATTTCAAATTTTTGTGCACAAAATCGCAGCGCTATTAATACAAAATTGAGAGTTGTCTCCCACGGCTTTGTCAAAACTACTTCCGGTTTCAGTTCAGTATGCAAGAGGATTCAAGGGAATCAGTTGTCATTGCAAAATTTTGAGCAACATTAAATTTTCACTATTAAGTTGTCTTAATAATTGTCTCTCAGAAAGCTCCCAATTTTATTTGGAAAGTGTAAAAACAATTTTTTGGTGAATAATTCGGCAGCGGTGCCCCTTCGCGATGTGGTCCTCGGCCCACTCATTTTCTCCGTTACGGGAAGGCAGCACACGGTTTTGGCAAATACGAAAAATATTTATATGGTCTATATGTAAATAAAGAGAATGTGCATGTGTCGCACGTACATGATTGAGCATGATTACTCCACTGATTGAGCTGAAATTTCCACACTTTGTTTTTATTAGTAACGGGAGAGTTTAAAGGGTTGATTGAGTTAAATCGTACGTTGTTGATGATGCTTTATTAGTTTTCGATAATTGAAGTGCCCCTGAGCTCTACGCAACCCGCCGCACAGTCAAGGATTAAGCGCGTCTTCAGTGCATGCAAGTATTCTGCTCCTGCGATTGTGACATATCAGTTGGAAGTATTATTTGAATCTCGGGCAAGTAAATCAAATTTCTCCAAGAAAGTGTCATAGCGAACGCATGCTTTAGTTTTAGGGAGAACTTTTTAACAATTGGATACTGGCCATCCATATCCAAACCAGAGCATAGAACAAAAGTACACTTGCGAGAAAGTCTTTCATCTATTAGAATTTTTGCACAGCGTAGCGTAACACGTGATTAACAATCACATGGTCAGCAGTGTGTGATGTGTGATGCACTAGCGAAGCATTACCGGGTCCACTGTTTAGTAATAAATTAATGTTACATTATGAATTGTTTCGCTTCGTAATAGGCACCTGCTGGGCGGGGGCGGGGGCGGGGCGCGCGGGCGGCGGCGTGGGCGGCGGCGCGGGCGTTGGCGCGAAGATGGAGGTGGGCGACGGGGTGGGCGTGAGGGTGGGCGTGAGCGCGGGCGTGGGCGGGGACGCCTCGTCGCCCGCGCCTCGTGCCAGGGCGTGGGCGCGGGCGGCGGCGGCGGCGCGCTGGGCGGGCGGGCGGCAGCTGACGGAGCCGCGGCTGCTGAAGCTGCAGCTGCTGCTGCCCTGCGCACGCGCCCCACCCTTTGCGCTCGGAGGGTTCTCAGCACATCTCGTTAGGCTTCTCTAAGAAGACAATGCAAAAAGGCTGCACGGCTCGAAGCCGATACTCGGCATTCCCCCTTTCCAGCCCTTTTTCACATTATTGCGTCAGCATTGTTTAAAAATAGAAAAGTAGTCCGGATCGACTCAATAATGAAAACTTTATTTCACATACGAGGAAAAAAAGTCGGCATCTATGTCATGCCCTGCGAATGAATTAGGGATTTTGGTGTGGCATCTGAGACATGCCCTTCGAGTTGTAGGCCGGGTCACTGATACGAGCTAGTTGCCATTCTTGTGGCATCTCTGACACGCTGTACGAGCTGTAGGTGTACGCGTTGCTTGCAAAGGGTTAACGGCTGACACAGGTGTTGAACTTCACAATTGCTTTTTTTTTCTTCTTTATGTAAAGAGAGATATTAAAATAAATTTGTGAAAGACTGCCTTTTTAAAGTTAATAATTCTTTTAAAAGTCCAATAATTTGTAGGCAGACTCAAAATAACAAAAAAAACAATTATTTATTATTATTATTTATTTTTATTTTACATTTGTAAAATAAAAATATGTTATTTTGAGTCTGCCTACAAATTATTGGACTTTTAAAAGAATTATTAACTTCACAATTGCTTTGCTCACTGAAATAAATACCTCGAAATGTTAGCGCTGTTCAACTGTCTCTTAGTTCTGAAAGGCGACGCATGTCATCAACGATTTTTGATCAATGTAGTGCCAAGAAATTGTGTCGCAATTGTGGTTGTCGTATTTATTGAATATATGTTGCAGGAACTTCGTGAATCACCGCTTTTCTAAGCTTTCCTACTGTCGAAAATGCGCAAATGTCTGGAGTCAAATCATCACTTGAACCTGACTTGGAAATTCGATTCCTGAATCACATCTAACTATGCTAACATATAAGTACAGTACATAACATACAGTTATAAGAAATCCATTGGAACCAATGCATTTGCCAGTGTCGAAAAGTCGAATCAGTTGAAACTTGTCTTTTTCTACAAAAATGTTGGTCTTGCGAAGACAGGAATCATCTCACGCCCATGCACGGTGAAGTGAGCGGCTGACTTCGCTCAAGGCAATCAGTGCTGCCACTGCAGCGGATCTGCCCGGGAGGTGTAGGGTTCGCATCCAGGAGAGTAGCTGGAAGCTCCGGAACGCTCCCTCACGGAGCAGGGGCGGGGGGAAGCACTCACCTGCATGTCGGCGCCCGCGCTCGCCCGCGCCCTCGCCTTCGCCCTCGCCCTCGCCCTCGCCCGCGCCCGTCGCCCCGCGACGCCAACACTCGCTCGCCGCCCGACCCGACCTCGCCCGCACTCCAAGGATGCCACGCACGAGCCCGGAGATGCTCGAAATTTCTACCCAACGAGTCGAGAGAGGTTCACACTACTTGTCAGAAAGTGTCATTATTCTTTTGATTGAGGCATCTTAATTGCGATGCTAACGGAGGTGGCGTCAGCATTGTGAGAATTGTATTATTTAAATTTATTAAGAAAGAGGTAACAGGTCTTATGAGTAAGGGAATTTGAGTGAGGTATATTAGTTAATTTAATTTTGAGAATTGTTAATTATAACCTAATATTATTGACATAATATTGCCATTAATCGTTACTTAATGCTGAGTTATTCTGAAGCTTAGTCTGTTTAATGTCAGTTGACTCTATAGTCACTTGTCAGTGAACACTACAATCAATACTACTCACTTAGATGTATCAGGACTCGCATGATTAAAAATGTCCATTCTGGACTCCATCAGACCTTTTTGCAATACGTAACATAAGGAAAGTTCTAAACATTCGTTCTGAATGTTCACTTTAACTCTCGTGGTTTGCCGCGACTGCAAATTCAAGCTGATGGAGGACAAAGGGAATCTGGCCAAATTTTCACAAGCAGATTGTGTGTGCTATTCGCATTTTGTGTGCCAATACGCATAATATGCCATCTACCTGCAGTTTATGTTAATGGTCTGACAAAAAGAATTTAATCATTGTGTTGTAGGATTATGGAAAACGTAATGTATTAATCTTGGCGCCTCATGTTGTGTAATTAGATTTTTAGGTCTTTGACGTTAACCTATTGTAGTTTCGGTTTAGATCCAACTTTGAGGTTTCGCTCTGGGTGCAGTGGACAGACAACTATTGCTATTACATGACACTTGGTTCCACGTATAACTGGCTTTTTGCATTTGTAAAGACGATAATTACATTCAAAGTACGTACTTGTTCTACTTCAACCAATAAGAGGAAATCTCTCTTGAAAATTCTTGAAAACAGCACATTATTATGGATGGAGATTCAGCATGTGCAGCACATTAACATGCTGAATCTCCTCAAACCTACTATTTCAGTGTAAATGACTTTTTAAGGCGCTTTGTAGCAATAATGTGCTTTCGCTGAGTGTGAGACTCTGATCTGTCTCGGTGACGTTGAACGCATTCCTTGTGGAAAGGAAAATGGAAAGGATAGCGGGCAGGAAGAGGCTGTTTTGCTGATTTGGTATACTTGCACATCTCTCGTCCGTGATTGTCATGTGCCACGTTAAAGTGGTTGCGATGACACAAGGCACTCGTGGCTGGGAACGGGAGGGGCACGTCAGATCAAAATCACAGTTCTCTGAGATCCAACGACTCTAGATTCAGGGATTCTGAGCAGGTGGAACGTTTGTGGGATTTCTCCAAGTTCTTTCCACATTGGCATCATGAGCGCCTTCCATTCCGGTGAGGAGCGTTGCTGAGGGAGGTAATAAAGAGACGCAAGTGTTTCACTCGGGAATTGTATTGCCAGAGGGATCAAAGGGGGAGTACAAGAGCGCGTGCGCGTGCGCTAGCGAGGAGCTCAGCCCCAGAGGCTGAAGGAGCCGCCCGTGGAGCCGCCGGTGGAGCCGCCGGTGCTGCCGTTGGAGGAGCCGCTCACCGACACTCGGGGGAAGAAGGAGCCGAAGATCTGCGAGCACACGGGCACAATGTTACTTTTGTATTCCAGCATTATAAACTATCTTTCCTGTTGCAAGAAATCGTTCATAATCGAGTGTTTTACGGTACAAATGATGACTTATTACATTTTATGGCATGAATGACGCACACATTCAGCCAATCGCAGCGAGAGAATCGGGGGGAGGAGGTAGAGGTAAACGGAACAGACGACCACAGTTTTCTTGCACGGATGTCAAGTATCAGAGACATCACAGGAAAGTTGTTTCGCAAAATTGTTTGATTCTCTTATAAATATATCATGCTGTCATACAAAAAAATAGCGTATGCAACTCGTTTATAATGTTGCTTTATTGCATTCGTCCAAATCTGAAAAGTCGCTCCTAACGTCGCTCGTTTTCAAACATGTACGTGGCAATAAACCTTATCATTATGAACTACTTGCCACGCGAGGCCCTGGGGGTGTACGCACCGAGAAGCCGTTCTTGATGGCGTTGGCGGCCTGCTGCTGGATCTGCTGCTGCAGTTTGGCGGCCGCCTCCATGCCGGAGATGATGCCGTTCTGGAAGTTGGCGACGGCGGTCTGGCCGGCCTGGATGGCGTTGGAGATGCCCGAGGAGATGCTGTTGGTGAACTGCTGCGCGAGGCTGCCGGCGATGTTCTGGCCCAGCTGCTGCATGGTGGAGCCGATGGAGGCGGCGGTGCCGGTGCCGTTGGCGATGGCGGCGGCGACCTCTTGCGCCACGCTCTGGGTGGCGTCACCCACCTGCGCGCGCAGCTGGTTCCACTGCGCCGTGGCGTTGGCCGCCAGGCTCTGGCCCCGCTCGATGAGGTCCTGCGCCTCCGCCTCCAGCTGCCGACACGCATTGGAGACACCGCGTGCGATACTTGGCGCTTTTGCTACTCGGCGCGTGGGGTCTTGGCTTCAGGATGGAACATCTCACGGTGTTTCGCGTCGTTTTCGGTCGCACCGCTACGAGTCCAATGATCGCGACTGGATCGAGCAACGCTGGCGATCATGCGACTCCTAGCGGTGCGACCAAAAACGACGCGAAATACCGTGAGATGTTCCATCCTGAAGACAAGACCCCACGCGCCAAGAAATAAAATCCCAAGTATAGGCTGTGCAGCCGACGTTTCGACCATCGTTTTTCGAGGTCTTCATCAGGTTCAGACCAGCCGTGATGAAGAGCTCGAAAAGAATGGTCGAAACGTCGGGTACACAGCCTACAAGCGGCGTCACCCGTTCAGCCGAGATCTCGAGCGCAAACGCCGTGCCTTGGGATCAAGACAAAAGCGCAACGAAAGGCGTAAGAAGGGGTAACATAGTTGCCACGCGCGTTCGAAACGGAAATTAAAAGTATTTCAAAAGCGGAGATTTGTTCTTTCGGGTCAAAGAATTGTTTGCACGATTCCTTTCGTGACATTCCTTGAGCTGTCTCTTTGTTTTTACGAAAGGAAATTCTCGATGGTGGCGCTTTACAATGCTGGTAATTGATGCCAGAACTGGAACGTGCTAGTTTACTATTTAATTTCTAGTCTCCTATGGATCATATTCGTTCCATTGGGTAGATCTTGTCAAGGCAGTTACAGCAGGTCAAAATTGTGTTTTGTCTCCGACGCATAGTTCAGCCAGAAAATTTGCATTTTTCGCTACCAGCACTCCTACGAAAGCTTTCTCGTACTCCTCTACAATGAAACAAGAATCACTTCAAAAGTAAAAGCAAAACATCGCGTGGATGCAAAGTTTTTATCAATATGCTAGGAATTTACGGAGGTGCTATTACAAACGAAGCCACTTAAAGTTACGATCTGACATTTCGGTGTGCTCAGAAAGTTTGAAAGTCTACTGAACGTTGTATTACGGTTTATTTTGTGACGCGATTTTTAGAATGAAAATGCCTTGATTCCATTAATTTTCTTTTTATTATGTTACGGCTACTTGTATGGCTTACGTCAGAACAAATCGTTTAAAAAAATAGATTACATTCCATAGATAAATTCTTGAAGTGCGTAGTGTATGGTAAAGTTGGAACTTATTCGTAAATTTTCTTGCGTATTTTTCCTAAAGATTTCCTGTATATCCTAAAGAAAGGGAATTATGGATCAGAGCTGTGCAACGAAACTCTTAGCATAGCAGTTGCAGTTGATAATATTACGAGTACTTCATTTCATAGAAATTATGCCAATATATTATCTCAGACCTAATTTATTTTACATTTCCAGCCAGTACAACTTATACTAGTCTTTCGGAGGTAAGAAATTGGTCTGACCTTGGCCTTCCATTCTAGGATATATCCGCGTTTTTGGAACACAAGATGGACGACGATATACGCCAATTCACTCCTTACCGGAATTGGTCGCCGGCCAAACTTTGGGTGAGAAAATATCGAAGGATTTGAAGTGCTTCAACTTATGATAGCTTTAGTGCACAAATGGAAAGAAAAGATTTGATTTATTTTCTCCAAAGAGAAGAAAGTGCTTGTGACGTATGGGAAAAAAGAATAACCTGCCCCTGAGTGGAGCAGCGAATAGCGACGCGTTGACCTGTGCAGATTCGTGGTCGAGTTCAGTTTGAATACCTCCGGGCGAAAGGGTTTTAACACGCAAAAAGCATTTGTCTCGGCTTGTCATTGCCAAACTGATTTGTATTCTAATGGAAGTTGTTAATTTAAATTAAATAACGTGTAGTCATTATCATTAAGTTTATACTTGAGTTTTTATTTCTTGGCGCGTGGGGGATTGTCTTCACGATTGAATATCTCAAGGCGTTTCGCGTCTTTCTCGGTCGTGCCGCTACATGTCGCATGATCGCGACCGTATCGAGCAGTGCTGGCAATCAGACAATATCTAGCGGCACGACCGGGAACGACGCAAAAAAGCCGTGAGATATTCCGTCGTGAAGTTGGGCTCTCACGCACCAAGCAATAACAACCCAAGCATAGTGGGCCAACATTCTCTTCGTAGGGACTGTCCAACAATCCGTGTTGCCCCGTAGCGCGTGCTGCAACACGGCTCTTTGGTGACTCACCCTGGCGCGCGCGTCGGCGGTGAGCCCGCTGGTGGCGTTGGCGAGCTGCTGCAGCTGTTGGCGGCCCTGCTCCACGAGCGCCTGGCCCTGCTGCACCGCCTGCGCACGCGCACGCGCAACCACTCGCAGCCGCTCCAACGCACACACGCATTGCGCAGCCCCGTTAACGTATTTGCGTAGGTTCTTCGCTTATCATTTCCTCAGAGCGGTATGCAGTACAGCAGTACGCTCTGAGGAAGGCCACAATATGTTGGCCGAGACGTTACGCGACTTGTTCCGGGATAGCCCAGCCGATAAAAAGAACATTAATTTATAAATTACACTGCTATCTTGCTGCGAATCTTAAAAATCAAAACCCAACATTCTTTACATCTATGGGTCGTCAAAATACACTAATATCTCAATTTCATCAGACATGTGGCATAGCATGTTATTGCCCCAAGGGGTTCAAATGAAACCGCTTTATGGAAGCGTGTGCGTTCTCCTGCAGCCGAAAACACGATGCCATCTTAATTTAGCACCTGTCGTTATAGAGAATAGACGTGCATTCGCAGAAGTCGGTGAACTCGTTCTTGGAGAAAAAGGACGAGACTATCTGAGCCCCCGTGGAAAGCACTGCCAACGCTTTGCCCTCCCCCAAAGACAAAGAGAGAATGCTAGTGAGTGGTGGCTTGCCTGCGTGAAGGACTCGTTGGCCCTGGCGGTGAGGTTCTGCGCGACGGCCTGCAGCTGCGCCTGGCCGGCCTCCCACTGCGCGCGCAGCGCTGCGCTGCCGTTGGCCGCCAGCGCCTGCCCCTGCTGCGCCAGGCTGCGCAGGCGCTCCGCCGTCGCGTTGGCGCCCTCCTGCGCCCAGCCACACAAGCGCACGCACACATCAATAGATTCATATCTAAGTACATAGATAGATAAATGTCTTTATTGGTAGCGAGGCTCAGGCCATTTAGCCTACTCTTCCGCCTGACCACTTTCAAAAATTGTTATTACAATTCATTTTGTAATAAAAAGGAGATCATTCAATTAGAAATACGAACGCAATTTAGATGAAGGGTTTCTCGCATGGGAGGCAGGAGTGAAAGCGAGGGAGGAAGTTGATCGATCAGGATATGCTATCACAGCCTTTGTGTGATTAAATGTTTTAATTTCACGTTAGGGAGGTATTAAAACTGAATCACAAATATATCAAATTGAACACTATGAGATTTTACTCAAATTTAGAGAAATTATTTTTTTTGACTCGTAAGTTAGGTGGTACAGAAAATAATTAGATGTTTAAATCAGTGAAATACTATTAATTGTTTAATAGAGGTTTTGAAGAAGCTAAGGTTGCATACGTATTTTTGAATTACACCTAAAAACAGAATGGATGGAGAACTCGTCAACATACAAGGGACAAAACATCAATTAGAGAGTTCAAGTCTTGAGAGTTGGCCCTTCTGCACGCCCCCCCGCTAACTTGGAGTCCGCGCGAAGTCTCTGAGCAGTCGACGACCGAGAAAGCGCCAGCGAAGCCCCGAGGAGACCCCGCGCATGCGCATTCAGACGCCTTTCAGATTCAACTGGAATTTGTTGAGCCCAGTGGGAATTCATTTAATTAATTTTCTTGTGTACATGCGTACACAAAGTGCAAATTTGCCTTTTTGTGTGCCGGGATTGCATGTCGAAAGGTTAGCACGTCAATATTTTTGAAACAGCGTTCAGTGGAGTCGCCTGCCCCCCCCCCCCCCGCGCTCTGCAAGGCGCGGTAGGCTTCCTGGCAGCCCGGGAGACGTGCGCGACCTTCTTCAGGGCGAAAGTAGTTTCGTTTCACGGACAGGCGAAAATCTGACTGTGGCTGCTCGGTCCTCCGTTAGAATTTCCGTTGGAGAACTTCCTCCTCAAGACTGAGCAAGCGCTGCCTCTCACCGGAAGGGTGGCTCCTGCGAACGCGTCCCCGAAACGCAAAGAACCTCTCAGACACCTCTTATTTATTTTATTTATTTATTTATTTGGTAAAAAAAAGTAAAAACTGTATGTGACGTATGGGGGAGAAGATTTTCTTAAGGTCCAGAATGAAGAAAAAAAAAAAGCCCGAGATTAGCAACATTTGAAAAACTAGAAGTCTTCGTTCCCGACTTATAGAAAACAATTGCAATGGTAAACGAACTGCAGATTTGATATTTCTGCATTGCTAACAAAATAGTAACTCACCCTCAGTTCTCGTCCTACCACTACAAGGAAAATTAGTACTCAACAAAACTAGCGCACAACACGTGAAGCTACATTTACATCCAGAAGCAAATCAAGGGGTCATCTCAGCATTTGCTCAATGGATCAGGGAAACCGAACAAAAAGCTGATCGAGATGAGGTGAAACTTCAGTGAAACTTCAAGGGAAACTTTTAAAAGCAAACGTGTTTGGTCTTTGATGCCTTGATAAGAGAGAAACGATTTTTTACAGATTTATAGCGTGGTAAACTGAAGACTTTTCAAGAAATTGAAAATATTTGCGAATTAACCGAATTTTCGTTTCTAACCCCGATATCGAGTTACCCAGAAAGAGGACCTGGGAATCCTAGTAACTGCGCCCCTATCCTTTTGAGAAATAATTGTGACTATGTTGCCTTAATAATTATGAATCGCAAGGAATACAAAATAGTTTGATTTTTATTGACTAGTGGAGCCGGCAACGATTCGCTATTGCTGCGTATTACACATCACACACTACTGGCCACGTGATAGTTCATCAATTTTTACGGCCCGCTGCGGAAAAGTTCTATTAGTTGAAAGACTTTCCTGCAAGAATGGGTTTGTTCTATACTCCTGGTTTGGACATGGTTGTCAAATATCCAACTGTTAAAAAATTCTCCCTAAAACTAAGGCATGCGTTCTCTATGATATGATCTTGGAGAAATTTGATTTATTTGTCTGAGATTCAAGTAATAATTCTGGCCGATATTTCACAATTGCAGGGGCAAACTACTTGCATGCAGTGAAGACGAGATTAATCCTTGACTGTGCGGCAGGTTGCCTAGTGTTCAGGGGCGCTTGAGTCGTCATAAATGAATGAATCAACAATGCCCCCACGTATCCGATTTGATTCAAACAGCTCTTTAAACACTCTCATTAGTAATACGAACAGTGTGAAAAGTTCAGCGAAATCGTTCCAGTAGTTTTTGCGACTATGTGCGATACACATGCGCACGTTTCTTTTTATTTATATTTAGATTTATGAGTGTTAATTGTTCCTTGTGGAGGACCGGGATAGATAATTCAGTGCATCAGTTGATGTCACTGCAGTGCATCTGACAGGGAGGATTTTCGGCGGCCGCAGGGTTTTCGACATTAAATAGATAGGTCGAATTCAGTCACTGTCTGGGGGAGAATTCTAGCGGCCGGCTGCTCTGACCATAAGTTTTCCGTGGTTTCTCCAATAAACACCAGGCGAATGCCGGAGCAGTACCCTACCAAACGGGCTACGGACCTTTCCTTCCTGCTTATTCTATCTTCACCACTTACCCACACACTCACACTAGTATGCTCTACACAACCACACATGCTGGAAGACCGATCAGGAGCTTAGAGCTTGTCCCGGCGGGCGGTGCCCCGCTGCTGGGAGATACCTGGTTAGGGGAAAACCCAACTAAACGGTAGGTCGGCGCCGGATCTCGCCATCCAGCGGGGGAAGGTCGTAGTCACAGCCAAATGGAAAAACATTGAATACACTTACGCGACTAAGGACTTCATGCGTTGGCGCACCCGGCATCCCTAACAATCCATCAAGCAATCACTCCTTGTGGAGGAATGCGTCGCCCACCTGCGCGTCCTCGGCGAAGGAGGCGGCGGCCTTCTGCAGGCGGCTCTGCAGCTCCTGCAGGCGCTGCTGCGCCTCCTGCTGCACGCGCTCGATGGTGGCGCCGGTGGCGTTCTTGAAGAGGTCGCGCGCCTCCTCTGCGTTGGCGAGCGCGTCGGACAGGTCGGCGGCCAACTCGGCCGACGCGTTGGCGCGCGCCTCCTGGATCTGCAAGCGGCGCCCGTTGAGCGCTCAGCATTGCTCCGGACCGAGCGGCGGCGCGAGGCTCGTATTTTGGCATTGCGTTTGAAAGCGCTAAAGACTACATGTGCCATTTCGCAACAGTTAACACCATTTCATTTGATTTTGGCTTCCGGTAACATCATCACTTTCATTATGCGGCGTCTATTAACGCCCAACTTTTGCCGGAACCATTGGTGGCAGATTAAGTCAAGTTTGACTCTTATCTCGTCAAGGATCTGATCACGGGATGGCGATGGGGAGGAACAAGGGTTCTCGACGTTATATTTCGTAAAGGGGAACAAAAATTGCTTGAAGTTGTTCCGTGACAAACAAATGAGAAATCTATGACATCAAAGACCACCGGGAAGCTGTAAGAACAAGTTATCAGCTCGGCTATCACCTTTATTTCCAAGCCAAAATCAAATACTTGTGCCCTGTCTCGTGTTCTGATTCCCAAGCCTAAATCAAATATTTGTGCCCTGTCTCGTGTTCTGATTCCCAAGCCTAAATCAAATACTTGTGCCGTGTCTCGTGTTGTGATCCCCAAGCGGCGTGGAACGTCCTCACCGTGTGTGTGTGTGTGTGGGGGAGGGGCTGACCTGTTCGATGACGTGCTGCACGCCCTCCAAGAAGCGCGCGCGCGCCTCCTGCGCGGCCTCGATGGCGGCCGTCGCGTTCACGTCCGCGTTGACGGAGACGTTGGCGGCGGCGGTGGCGTTGGTGTCTGCTTGGCGCACGGAGCGCGCGCTCACCGCCTGCAACACCACACCCCCCCATCCCCCTCGATTGGCAGGCATTTCTTCTTCTCTTGGGATGGGGCAGATCATCCTCCGAAATATTGCTTTGCGTTGCTGACCCTTTTCTTACATGCATACACTTTTTGTACTCACGGTTTCAATGCGAGTCTGATTTGCGAGATATTTTTTGTTTGCGGGTTGCGAAACTCATATCGCTTTTCTTTCTCCCTGACAGTCGAATATTAATAGTAAATGAAACATATATTCACTATTTTTTCTTTTATAAATCAATGACATTACGGTACGCCTCATACTTGACTTGCACTTCCGAGCAATGACTTGTGAGTTTCACTTACGCTACTACACTATTAAAATTAATCCCTTCTTACTTTGAACTAATTACCTTTGGATTCGTTCATTACTAATAATCATTGGATTACTACGTATTTTGGGTATTTTTTCTCAGTTTGTTCAATATTGATCACATTACACCACCTACAAGTATTCTCTTCGAGTTCGAGTGCGCATTTCAACAAAAAAATCACTCGAATGTCATTTCTCCTGAAACAGTGATAGGGGGTCCAAATTAAAATTGAAGTACGTGTACAGTCTGCATCCGGCCCTGCTCCGCATCCCCACCATGAAGGGGGGAGAAGCGACAGGAAAGAGGAATTTAAAAATGAATTAATCTCTCATGTACGGGAACTTGACTGGAAAGTTGCACCTTGCAGTACGTGTACAAAAAATAGACTGATTTGTTTAAATTAATTTAGATGTAACTGAAGTAAATTAAATTAAATTCAGCTCTTCATCTACATGGACAGACTCATTTCTTTCCATTTGTAAAGTAGTGATATGTTCAGAAATAGTAACCTATCATCCAATATTCAACTTATTTAAATATCGAAGACTTACGAAAGTGAAATGACGTTAA
This sequence comes from Acheta domesticus, assembly GCA_031308135.1. Lineage (NCBI taxonomy): Eukaryota > Metazoa > Arthropoda > Insecta > Orthoptera > Gryllidae > Acheta > Acheta domesticus. The sequence continues at coordinate 36,622,587 of JAHLJT010002630.1, forward strand.
TACTATCTCGTGTACTCATGAGCACGAAAGAAGCGTTTACCGCGACGTCCGACGCCCAACCGGAGGGGGCCGTGCACTCACCGAAGCGGCCAGCAGCACGGCGGCGAGGAGGGCGTAGATCCTGCAGGAGGCCATGGCGGTGGTTGTGTGGCAGAGCGCCGGCGCCCGGCCCTTTTATACTCCGCAAACGCCTGCTGCTTCACGCTTCCGCGCACCCGAGGTCGACGCGACGCGACGCGGCGCCGCGCCGCAAATAGCTTTCGACTTCCTCGACGACATGCGCATCTGCTCAGTCATGTGCGTAGCATGGGCAAAGGTATGGAATTGGACGTAAGACGGATTTCGAGATTTCAACGGAAATGCACGTTTGGGGGTCCCCGATACCGAAATAGTGGTTTTGTCCGCCCGTCTATGAACAACACTCGGGCGTAAACTACTCGTAGAATTTTTTCCAAAATGAATATTCCTTCTCGATCTGGTCCGATTCTGAGATCTGTGATTTTGAAAAATATTCGTTAAATTTTTGGGGTATTTTACATGAAGCCCCTGGGATATTTTTGGAACTTTCTCAAAAATTGCTTAATTTTTAAAAAAATGTTGTAAGAATAGAGTGAAATGCGATTGTAAAGATATCATAGATCCAATTTTCACCAGTAACTGAATTTTCCAAAATTGTACAAGTGTGAAATTATTTCGGCGTCTTCCTACAATAAAAATACTCAATATAGAGATTTATTCTTGAAATTAAATTTCATTTTCGCTATTAGTTCAGTGTAAACATTTTTTGAAAATTTTACCAGTTTGCGAACAATGTTGAGTAAAATGTGGGCAATCTTAAAAAAATATTAAAACTCGATTTTCTAAAAAACTACTACAAATTTCTTCTTTAACCTTTTAGGATAGTGCTAAGTGCGTTGTATAAGACATATACAAGACATGTACAAGTATAATGTCAAAAACTCTGTTATGCTGGAAACTTTTGGTTTTTCAAAACTTGCACAAATAAATTTTTTTATCTCTATCACCACATCGTTAATATTTACATTACCAGCGACACAGAACATCTACATAGAATGGCAGTTTTTCAAGTAATGCCTAATAAAGTTTCTCAAAAATTCAAAATTCTCTGGGAAAATGACCTCGAAGTTTCGTATTTTTAGAAACGCTCAGACGCTACTTTTTTCAAAATGGTTTCAAATGTTTTCTTCGAACTTTTTGTACGCATGGTGCTAAATGCACTAGATAAGGTAAGAGAAGTTTCACTAGATTGTTGCAGGTGAACTGTCGTAGTATCATGAATAAGGTAACTGAATTTGCGAATTTAATTGAGGTTTGTGATCCTGAAATCGTGATAGGTACAGAGTCTTGGCTCTCGGATGCGGTAGAGAATACGTAAATTTTTCGGTCTGATTATATTACGTTTAGGAGAGATCGCGAAACTAGAGGCGGCGGAGTTTTCATTTGCGTGAAAAACACATTAAATGTTCTCAAATTCTGTTGTGTGTTTGAAATGACGGGGTTGGAAATTTCTTGTCCAGAAATATCCTAGAAATAATTGCTTACTATCTATCGTCCACCAACTTGTCAATAGATTGGTCTAGGATAACGGATTAGTGCAGGTTGTAGACCCGCCGACTCGACAGGACGCGCTTCTAGATATTTGCCTCGTTAGACCGAAGGACTTATTCTTATCATGCGACGTCATAGAAGTGACCATAAAGCAGTTCTTGTCGACGTAGGCCTAAGTACTTCAAAGAAAAGTATTAACGCCGGGTGTGAGGGAATACAAGAAAACGAATGTAGAAGGGCTTCAAAATTACTCAAGGAAGCAGTACGATGGGTTTCTTAGAGTAGCAGGGGGGGATGGAAGAAATATGGCGATTTAAAAATATTCTTGAAAATGCCGTGCAGTCATTTGTACCGTGCAAATTGTTAAAAAAGTAACCCCAAACCAGAATATCATAATGCAAAGATTAGGACGCATGAAAAGAAAAACCAAAAAGGCGTTTAGTAACAGGCACATTAGTGATAACCATGTGTCATTATTTCGAAGTTATCAAAAGCATTAGAGAGGGAAAAGAAAATTGGGAGGAACGTCATTTCAAATATATCCTCGATGCGGATGGCAATTATTGGCCGAAATTTTTAAGTATGTTCGTAGAAGGAAGGGAAAAAAGACGAAATACTAGTTGTTCGTATTAATAATGTCACCAATAACCGACGACAGAGAGAAAGCAAACGTTTTAATTGCATATTTCACTTCGGTATTTAAGCAAAAATCTAACTGTAACAGATAACAATGTTATCAGATAGAAATCTATTTCATATTGACGTATGTACTCTACGGAAAAGAATAAAATAAATGAAAAGCGAAAAACATCGAGGTCGAGATTCTATTTCCACGGATATCATTAAATATAGGTGAAGAGGATTTTTCTACCGTACCTAATTAGATTATTTAATGTTTCTATCAATAACGCGTACCGGAAGATTGGAAGTTATCCCTCCTAGTAGCTGTTTTTAAAAGCGGTGATAAAACAACTTAGTTACTATAGACCGATAAGTCTCACATCGTATGCAAACTCGTGTAACAACTAATTACTCACTACATCCGGAAAGAATGGGAGGGCAAAGAATGGCTGTATCAAGGTCAGCACGGTTTCAGGAATGATTTCTCTGGAGAATGCTTGTCTGACTTCTACTGAACCTAGCCGACCAAATTGATAAAGGTGGAAGGGTAGATGCAGTAATAGTAATAGATTTCTCCAAAGCTTTTGATGCTGTTACACACGATCGTCTTGTAAAGAAATTAATAGATTCGGGTTGAGACACAAGGGTGGTGACTTGGATAAACGAACTATTAAGGGACAGTAAACGGAAGCTTCGAATCGGAAGATATTTATCAACCTTCGCAAGTGTTGCGTCAGGGATTCCACAAGGAAGTGTCATTGGACCTCTCATGTTTCTGCCTTTGTGAATGACTTGCCAAACAATTTAGCTTCAAATGTAAGACGACTTCGCCGATGACTGTATCATCTTTAGGCTTATCAAATCAGGGGAAGACCTAGATATTTTGCAGCGAGACACAGACAAATTACACTCCTGGGCAGAAACAAACGGCATGGAAATAAACGGTTCGAAAAGCAAAGCCATCACGTTTGGTAGGGGGTCGAAATTAAGATGAAACTGCGTACAAATTGAACAACGTCATACCTACAGTTACATCTTGCAAATATTTAGGAATACAACTATGCAGTAAATTGAGCTAGGAAAATCATGTCAGTGTCGTTGTGAGGAAAGCCTGGAGATCTTTACATTTCGTTATGCGGATCCTACAGAGGAGTACAGTGAGAAGTAAAGAATTAGCTTACAAGGCACTAGTGCGACCCGTGTTAGAACATGGCTCGGGATGTTGGGGCCCTTACAGAATATTGCAGCAAGGTAATCTAGAAAAGTTCCAGCGCAGATCATCAAAATTCACTTTCAGGGGTACAAAAAGGAGGTGTATGGGAGTCACTCAAAAAAAGGCTGATTGAGTTGCAACTCTATGCTATGTATGAGTACAAAGCATACACAGGCTATCCTGCTTGGAATGAAATTAACCGTCGTCTAGGAAAACCTACATACTTCGATAGAGCGGATCACGAACACAAAATTAAGACAAGAATGCAGAAAACTGACGTTGTAAAATTTTCATTCACAAATAAAACTATTAGAGACTGGAACAGTTTGCCTGCGACAATCTTTGAACCCTTTCCTCAAAGCGAGAAAATTTAAAAATAAATTAGCTTTCTGGCTATTTATGTATATTTTATGTCAGTATATTACTGTAAGGCGCTAAGCAAGAGACTCAATTTTTTTTCTGTTATTATTTTTCCAATAGGCTTTCATTCTTTCCGAGAAAGCTTGCTTACGTTCAACAAACCACTTTGGTCTGTATTGTTTTTGTTTCGGTTGCTGGTGCAACTTACCACTTGTCAACTTTGTGTCTGAAGGTGTCTCTTTCTACTGTCATCTGATCTTATGGTAGCTTTTCTCAGGTATTTCCGAATTTTGTCCAGCCAAGGTGTTGTGTTGGTAACATAATCTTAACAAAAAACACGAACTTGAAGAAATAAAAAAAAGAGAACAATAATTATGAAAATTCTAGGAGCAAGACATACAGAAGACGGTTATAAGCCACAATCAGTCAAAACAGTAGAATATACAAGAATAATATCTTTTGTCAATCGGTTTTCTGGTAATCAGTTAATATGGCCAAAGCATTTCATTCTCCTTTTTCTAAAGTCAATTTCTATGTTTGAAAACTTTTCTATGGTTTTGACTGATTGTAGCCCGTTACCATCTTCTGTAGGTCTTGCTTCTAGAATTTTCATAATGTTCTCTTTTTTTTATTTCTTCAAGTTCGTGTTTTTTGTTAAGAGCCAATATTTCGCTTGGCTTGCGTATAGCACTGTTGGTTTTATGACTGTGTTGTAGTGTCGAATTTTGGTTTGTCTTGACATGGATTTTGTTGGAGATGTTTTGAACTAGTCTTAATGCTTTTTTTCACTTTTGGATGCAATTTTGCCGTGAGATTTTTTCAAGCCCTGTAGGTTCGATGAATTCTCCGAGGTTCTTAAAGTATGATGCCCTTTTGATTTTACCGTACTTCGTCTTCAGACTTGCGATTTCTGTCTTTGAACATACGAATTCAGTTTTCTCGAATGAAATTTAAAAACGTAGGGTTACAGCTCGTTATTTAAGTATCTCGAACTGTTTAATGACTGTCTCCTCATCTTCTACTAATATGGCCAGATCGTCTGCGAATGCGAGATATGGTAGAGATTATTTTACGGAAAGCCAAACCGGCCGTCCGGCTTCCAAAATCCTTGCTTCTTGAGTTCTCTTTCCCATTATTCCATAATCGTGTCTAGAACGATATTGAACAGAAGAGTAGAGAGCCCATCACCTTGTCGTACTCCCGTTTGAATTTCGAAGAGTTCTGAGATTTCTCCTATGAATTTTACTTTGGACTTTGTGCCAATTAGTGTTTGTTTTATACGTTAACCGAACCCTGCGGGACCTCATAGTCAATTGGTAACGTACCAAAAAACTAGTGGTGCTACAGAATGGCACAGACTTTCCCGTATTAGTTTTATATTTTCTTTTGTCTGTGCTGGCTATTTGGAATTGCTACATATTCTTGCCAGTTGCCATGTATCGCCGCCCAAACTACATTTTTTGACATTTTCTTAATTTTTCGTTTTCCTAATGATAGAATGGAAGTATTAATTTTAAAATATCAAAGAACAGTAAAACCTCGTCCTCAATGGAAATTTTCACTCAAAACTTTGGAGCCGTTTTTAAGAAAATGACGTTTAAGCGCTACTGTAAATGCGAAATATGAAGTTCTTTTACACAGAAGATTTCTAAGTTTTCGATAAGCTTCATTTGAAGTTATTTTAAGCACAAACATTCACAAATACAATAGTGTTTATAAATTGCTGGAAATATGCATATTAACGGCATGAGATATCTTAAGAAATTACATTTGTATAACTTTTACAAAAACAAAAAAAAAAATACCCCAAAGGAAGAGACCGAAAAAATTCAAACTTTTGCAATTTCCGAAAATTCAGAGTTAACCGTGAAATTAGGAACTATGCCACCTTAATAAGTGTATTTTACTCTATTCTACACGAAATTTAAAGAAAAAATTGGAGCAGTTTTTGAGAAAACTGTGAAAATGTCCGAGGGGCTTCATGCAAAGTACCCCGAAATTTTGAAGAAAGTTTTTCAAAATCGCGGCGCCCGAGTGGATTCAGATCGACGGAGGAATATTCATTTTGGAAGAAATCTTACTTATGGTTTAGGCGCTAGTGCTGTTCACAGACTGGTTGACTGACGGACAGACGGACGGACGTTTTCCATTCAATTGGTTTTTTAGGTATGAAGTTCGCACCAATTATGGATTCTGACTACACGACGTGTTTAAGGATTTTTTTTCTTAATTTATCAACTGGATTTATTTACTTTTTCGGTATATGCCGCCTGGCAATGAATTTTTTCTGCCGAAAATTTGGCGTTTTTTTTTGTACAGCATTAAATAACTTGCCCTATGCTACGTATATTACTCCGTATGTACGTACGTATACGGTAAAGTAAAAATGATTAAATATTCTTTCAAATTAGTACGATTTTTCCTATTTTTACTGTAAGATGTACAAGGTATAGAGATATCCACTTTTAAGGCAATGCACGAATTCTATTTGTAAGTAATTTTGAAAGCAAACTTTTTTCGTCAATGACGTCAAACTGCTTTTCAAACTTGTAAAATATTCCAATAGGTCCAATCCTTTTTGATCCATTAATGATGCATAATTTTTAAAAAAGTAGCCGTTTCGCATTTTCCCAAGATGATATTCGTATATTGAGATATCCCAAACAGTTCAAAGGGAAAATTCGATGTAATTTACTTTTCATAGTAAATCGTTTAAGGGCATTAGAACCCGTTCTGTAAAATAGATAAAATTACAAATTTTTTATTTATTTTATTTAATAAGTAATTATTCTATATATAAATTACATAACTTAATACAATGTGGCTAGGCCGAAGGGATTTAAGCCATTACAATACCTACATCTTATCACGATGTAACCTTTCGAATTCTGGTATTCACCACAAATGTCTCTCCATCGCATCATAGCCGCGAAAAAAGACCATAAGGTACGGTCGAGGGAAAAAATCCCTGAAGGGGGAAAAAGTGCCGTCAAAAGCTAAGTGCATGCTAATCTACCAGAAGTTTTCTAAACTGTTTCTTTCTTTCCTGGTGCGGGCGTCATGCGTTCTCATTCCAGTCTGTGGCCTCCTCCGCACCTGAAATCCAACAGCGCCATAGAAGATCGTTCACACCATCGCCTTTGCACTTACTTTTGTAATACACACTCCCCTTTGCCACATACTGAGCTTATTTAATTATTTCACTGTTAATATTTTCTTTAATTAATTACTTATTATTTACAAGTTGAATGTGCCTTATGGCTCAATTTACTCAACAGTTTCGTCCGTCCGTCTGTCCGTCCGTCTGTCCGTCCGTCTGTCCGTCCGTCTGTCCGTCCGTCTGTCCGTCCGTCTGTCCGTCCGTCTGTCCGTCCGTCTGTCCGTCCGTCTGTCCGTCCGTCTGTCCGTCCGTCTGCCCGTCCGTCCGTCCGTCCGTCTGTCCGTCCGTCTGTCCGTCCGTCTGTCCGTCCGTCTGCCCGTCCGTCTGTCCGTCCGTCTGTCCGTCCGTCTGTCCGTCCGTCTGTCCGTCCGTCTGTCCGTCCGTCCGTCTGTCCGTCCGTATGTCCGTCCGTCTGTCCGTCCGTCTGTCCGTCCGTCTGTCCGTCCGTCTGTCCGTCCGTCTGTCCGTCCGTCTGTCCGTCCGTCTGTCCGTCCGTCTGTCCGTCCGTCTGTCCGTCCGTTCTGTCCGTCCGTCTGTCCTGTCAGGTCCGTCTGTCCGTCCGTCTGTCCGTCCGTCTGTCCGTCCGTCTGTCCGTCCGTCTGTCCGTCCGTCTGTCCGTCCGTCTGTCCGTCCGTCTGTCCGTCCGTCTGTCCGTCCGTCTGTCCGTCCGTCTGTCCGTCCGTCTGTCCGGTCCCGTCTGTCCGTCCGTCCGTCCGTCTGTTCCGTGCCGTCTGTCCGTCTAGTTCCAGTCTGTCCGTCCGCCGTCTGTCCGTCCGTCTGGTCCTGTCCGTCCGTCGTCCGTCCATCGTGTCGCGCCGGTCCGTCCTGGCCGTCTGTCCGTCCGTCTGTCCGTCACCTTGTCTGTCCGTCCGTCTGTCCTGTCCGCCGTCTGTCCCGTCCGTCGTTGTCCGTCGCGTCTGTCCCGTCTCGTCTGTCCGTTCCGTCTGTCCGTCCGTCCGCTCTGTCCGTCTCGTCCGATCGTCCGTCTTGTCCGTCCGTCTGTCCGTCTGTCCAGTCCGTC
>JAHLJT010002630.1:36630630-36666186 GCA_031308135.1 Acheta domesticus
CCGCCTACACGTAATGACTTGAAGGCAATGGTCAGACACAGTCGAATTCGTGTGATCACTTTCGTTCCGCAGCATCAGTGGCCATTTGCGCCTACAACTTTTCTTCGGGCGAACACGCATCCCACTGTGACCTAGCAGCTCTTCTAAAATCTCAAAGGCGTCTGGTGTCGGAGGCGCCATTGTGGCCGGGGTGCGAGGAGGCCTGAGGGCCGCTTGGGCGATGACTTGCAGCCGATGCGGAGGAAAGAGCTCGTGGGAGGCCGTGGGCGAAAGCCATCGACGCAGGGGGCCTTGGCCGCTGGCAGCCTGCGCTTCTGCCAATGGAGGACCATCGACCGCTTCACAATGATCGACTTCCAGTGGAGGGTTTTCCACACGAGCCAAAGTTGCGAGGAGTATTCAGCCGCTGCCTGGAAGAGAATTCGAGTGGCCGGCTGCTACAGATCGGAAGTTTTCCGAAGTTTCTCGATCAACACCGGGTAAATGCCGAGTAGTACCATGGCACTTGGAACACAGATCTTGTCCCTTCCTTTCCTCTTACATAAGCTTAGGGACTCATGCAGGCCCTAACTACCAGGGAGTCCAATGGGGAGCTTATAGCTTGTCCCGCCTGGGGCGGTGCCTCGCTGATGGGAGATAACCTGATGGGGAAACCCCGCTAGTCGACGTCATATCAGTAGGACTTTGGGGATTTCTTTGAATTAATTTGAACGTAGGAAAAGTGTATGCTGGTAGGACGAGAGATCCTGTGCCAAAATTAGTTATGCAAACTTGTTGCCATTCTGCTTACGACAAAACTACTGATTCTGTAGTGTGTAGTTGGTAAGCAGTTGTAATCTTCTCGCTTCCGTTCGATGCCACTTATACCCAATAATTCACAGATAGATGTTTTTTGCAGTCGGATGCAGTGTGACCAGTCAGGACGGTAGAATCAGTCGGCCGTTCGCGCGCGAACTTTTCTTCGGCCGAAAACGGATCCACTCTGACCGCACTCTTATAGATCGCAGTGCGACAGGGGCGGATTTTCGGCACGAGGCAGGTGGCTGGCATGGATTTGCGCCGCCGCGCCGGCTAGAAGAGAATTCTACCATCGCGCCGGGCTGCTCTGATCGGTAGTTTTCTATGGGTTTCGCTGATCGCCACACCGGGGCGAATGCCCGAGCATTACCCTAATAAAAGGGCCATGGACTGCGGCGATGTTCTTTTTTCTCAGCCTTGTCCTATCACCTCCCCCTGTACAAACAGACCTATACACATACTCTTCACTTCGTGCTTGCACTGCCTCAGACGTCGGGAGGCAAATAGGGAGCTTAGAGTTCGCTTCGGGCTGGGGCGGTGTCTCGCTGGGGAGGGGATACTTGCAGGGGGAAAAGCCCAGCCTAAGATACATCCTATATATTTTCAAAAATGACCAGCTGAAAATTGGGGTGGGGCTCTCATCTCTACTCCTACCACGAAAAGCAAAAGGAGTGCTCAACAGAACGTGCTTGTACGTGAAGCTACATTTACACACTGGCACATGCCGTTCCGACTGAGGCATAAGTATCTGAAGGGGCCGTGCCATTCGGCGCTGGGCACGGACTAGAGAGCTTGTATGTGAAGAGAACGTGCCGATCTGACCGTGCATCGGAGGAAGCACTCCGCCAGCACATGCACTTCACTTCTAAGTGATCGGAGCAGAGCGGCGGCGCAGCGCCGAGAAACAGGAAACGCCGCTCGCTGCGAGGCAGGCAGGCAGGCAGGCAGGCAGGCAGGCAGGCAGGCCGAGCGCCGCGCGGGGCGCTCTCGTGTGGCGAGCGGGTGGGGCGGGGCGGGGTGCCGGAGGCGGAAGCGAAAGGAGGCGGCGCGCGCCTCTGGGCTCCTTCCTCTTCCGCCGCCCACGGCCTCCTGCGCGCCTTCCAGTGACGTCATTTGTTTTTAGTCCCCCACTAGGAAGAACAGGGCATGCACAGCCTGATAAAGTTCCATTTTTAGCACTAGCGCCTAAAAGGGAGTGCTCACATAAATCTGTGAATACAACTAGTGCATCAGTTACGTGCAGCAACAAATGCATCAGCGTCTTGTTGATGCTTGTTGCATTCATAGACATCGTATTAAGTGATTTGTATACTGAATTAATATAAAATGAAACTCAGTTAGGATGTCGAAAAAGGTGTATGGCACTCGAGGTAAAATTGAGCCTCGGGTCGCAGCCTATCCTACCGTAAAATAAAATGTCACTTTTACCACTCGTATCGTAAACAACAATTTTAGATTGCCACCAGAGAGAGCGGTTACGTTCAGCGCATTAAAAGTTCCATTTCCAGCACTAGAGCTAACAGCAAGGCGAATAACTATTACGGTTCACTACTGTGTGTTTATGGTGGCTATTTACTTGTACTGGGTATTATGATATGATTATTATTATTATTATTATTATTATTATTATTATTATTAGGTGGTACTGAAGGGTGTAGAGTATTTCGTTTGAATTAATGTGAAACTTGCAATTTTCAAATTTTCTCTTGAATTACAAATTATCATCTTTCACCCTTATTCCACTGCTCCAAGGATAGCAGTACTAGAAGTAAATATCCGCACCGCTCACTCCTTGATTGTTTGATTGCTTAGTGATTCCGGAGCGTAAACTGCTAAGGTTACTAGTCCCTTAAGTGTAGCACACGTTTTTACCACGGAAGGTGGCGGTGATCTTCTCCCACTGGATAGTGAGAACCGGCGCCAACCTACCCGTCAGCTTGCGAGGTATTCCCCAAACAGGTATCACCCATCAGCGGCATCACACAGCTCCAACATGTGTGGTGGCATGTAAAGTGCATGTGAGTGTAGTGTGTGGAAATGAGGGATGAGGATAGGGCAAGGAAGAGGCACGCGATGCGAGGCCCGTTTGTTAGGGTGCTGCTCCGGCATTCGCCTGGTGCTAATCCGAGAAACTGCTGATCAGAGAAGCCAGCCGCTAGAATTCTCCTCCAGACACCGGCTGAATTTAACCTAGCTCTATAAACTAGATCGAAAATCCTGGCACCGACGGCAGTCGAACAATAGGACATCCCGGTCAAAAGCACTGCAGTGACATCAGTTGATGCCCTGAGCCATCAAAGTCAACTTCCTCGAAATGTTATTTTTTGATATGGTGATCTTCTAAATAGATTTCGGCAATAGGCGCAATAACCTAATTCGCAATTATTTCATTTACACTATTCACACTGTTGTTTTCCACCCAGCATTCAAACACGCTCCTTTTCATACATTTCTCGAGCTTTTACTGCAAACAAAATTGTTCGCAGCTAAGTTAGCTTTTGGAGTACTTCCGTACAACTTCTCGATGTTATTCCATTTTGTAGGAACAAACTTGTTCAAATTGTTCGACTTTTAATAATCGAAAACACTTCTGCTTGTGAGTGGCTTGGTTTATCATCTTCATTGTCCTGCAGCGGTTGCAATAGTTACAAAATGCCTACAATATTGAGCGTTTTTTAGCAACTGGCCTCTGTATTTCTGACGTGCGTTGCGGAAAATGTGTTTCAATGCAGGATAGAGTACTGTTGTGAATACACACTTTAGTGTAATCATAATTAATGTTAATTATAACAATTACAAACTTCATGGTTATAATCATTGTAGTTACAATTTATTGTGTATTTTATAGATCTTAACAATGAATAAGAATGAGATGGAGCAAATTTGTAATTACTGTACAAGTACTGAAGCTTTATATCAGAAAGCAACGAATTAAAACTTTATTATCTTTTTATAATCAATAAGATCTTGTCTTTTTTGTATCGCTTAGTCGTGAGTTCATTTTCAGCTATTGACATTCCGCATTTGACGCCTTAACATTCTTTGGCCACCAGCGCCCCTCTAAAATTTCATCGACCCCCAACGTGTCAATACCGACTCCGTTGGTAACTCTGCACCAATCTAGAGAGAGCACTGCTTACTCAGACATAAATGACTTTTTGAAAGGAAATATAACCCAAATCATGTTCTCATTGAATTTATGCAATTATTGATATGGCCTAAACCAGAAAATGCTGGACAACTATTGAAAGACCTTTTAACAAGTAAATGCAACAAGAATTCATTTGTCGACCGACTAATGTAAAGTATCTATTCACTGCTAGTTACTGAAAATAAATATTAAAGACCGAGGCATACCCAAACTCTTCCCTCATCTTAAGATTGCATAAGCAGAATTTGGATATTTCAATGATTTGGAATAGATGTTTTACCAGTAAAAGAGAATTGTGAATTTGGCTGATAGCCGATCCCACTGTCCCCGCACCGTTGGCTATATTTAACAAGAATTGTACGGGTTTTGGCCTTGTCTGGTTACGGTCCTTTTAGTGTTTTGGCTACCTGTCTACTGGCGAATTCAGCATAAGTATACATTTTAACAGCACCATTCCGTGGTACTAAGTTACTGAATGAACAACAGCTCGTATTCCCTCTGCATAAAATACATATAAAGCTGACCTGCAGTATGCTGGAGGCCACGTCCGTCGTTGTCTGCCAATGTTGGCATTGGTCTTTAAATAACTAACATTGTTCATGGAATACAGTTTGTCTCTTGGGTGAAACCAAAGTGCCTCATAAGAGTGGCGCTCAATGTGTTAAATACAAATAGATGCACGAGAAAGTCGATCTTTCTTCATTTGCAGAGCCTGAAATGAAATATTTTTTGTTTCAATGAATACACATATTTCTAGATAAATAAATTTATTAATTCAGCTAATTCCTCAAAAACTTCAATACTATAAACCTTTAAGCTGTATGGTCTAAGCCCCCCCCCCGCGTTGGCAATGCACTGGATCATTTGAACTGCTAGTTATAGAGTTTTATGCCCACTTTTTGTCGACGTGAAGATAATCCTACTAACTTACTCTCCATCTGCGGGTATCATGGTGCTGGTGTAACTGATATTGCAGTACTACGGAGTCATTTCCACTTTACTGGAAAGGAATGCCCGATTAACCCCTTCTTATTTCTCAGAATGAACTCGATGTGGCATAGCCCTTACAGCAATGTATTGCTAGGGTTAAACGCGTTTAGCTTGAGGTTATCTATCCTCCACTAAGAAGCAGCTGTTATGTGAGCAATCAAAGCACAACCAGTAATGCCGCTCCAGTATAAACTTCACGTAGACCTCAGAAACAGTTGTCCTTGGGTACTCGGCGTGTAGAAAATGTAAGGGATACTCTAGCCACATTCATCCGACAAACTCCTAGCTATGTGTTTCTCTTCCAGATCCCACAGGACTAGTATTAATTCAAATTAACTATTGTAGGTTCATCTTAGAGATAGGTCCGAGTTCCCATTGATGAACTTAGGAACGATATCACCGAAAGTTGTGCAGCTTTAATGCGTAACAGAAGAGCAGTACTTTCTACAGCCAGCGGCTCCTCAGGACGAGTGCTGCCAGGAGCCCAGTCCGCTTCTTTCAACGTCGCCTGAAAGGAAACCGTCGTCGCCTTCGAGCTTTCTACGTGCCATGAAACCCGCAATGTATTGTTTCTTCAGAATGAGAAACAATTATTTTGATATATTCGTGAAAGCAAATCTCTCCCGAAATTAATGGAAAGTTTTGTACCGTTTATAATATTAGGGATGCGCATGTGACGCTAAAGTGGCGGTTCCACAAACCTGCGTTTTGGCTGATCACCTTCAGAGGGCATACACAGCCGGAAGTGCTGATAAGGTATTTTCGCACCTGCTAAACTTTCCATTGATTTTTCGCTTGCGGATGTTGGGGTTCAGTGACATTGGATCTGAAGAAGTATGCTTGCTCTTTTCTACACACAGTTACTGAGTGGATATTAGTGATGCGTTTTAAGTCGGTAGTTGAACATGAATTAGAGCAAACCCTCACAGTCTCCTCTGCATGATCATACAGATTAGACAGAAAAAACGGCAGACAGAATATGTTTTGGGAAAGGGCAATTTGCATATAACTGTGAATTTACATGTGAGTAAATATATTCATGACTTTACAAAAGTTTTTTTGATCTTTTGAATGAATAAAGGCATCATGGTTGAAACCAAATAATGTTTTTAATGGTTGAATATGGGCATAATTTAAAGATGTGATTTAAAGATATATTATACTGAGTAAATACTTGTTTGCAGCCAAACGTTTTCTGCATGTTGCATACAGCCAGTTCGTGAAAAAAATACCTAAGCAAATATTAATTTGTCATCATATTCAGTTATTATATAACTGCTCCCTCGATTCATTTAATATTTCTGTATTCACCAAACACGTTCATTCCAGATACGCAAAAATTGGTGATTATGTAGGTACTGGCTTAGGTGACTCGGGGCATCAAGTGATGTCTCTGCATTGCCTCTGACCGGGAGGTCGTAGGGTTCGAGTCCCGACGGTGGCAGGATTTTCGACACTAGCTACAGAGCTAGGTCGAATTCAACTACTGTCTGGAAGGGAATTAAAACGGTCGGATGTCTGATCAATAGTTTCATGTGTTTTTTTCCGAACAACAATCAGGCGAATGCCGAAGCAGTACCCTAACAGGTCACGGATCGCTCGAGATCTTTCCTTCCTCTTCCTTGTCCTATCCTCATCCCTTACACACGGACACACTTACACTAACATGCACTACACTACCACATATGCCGGGAGACCGGTCGGGAGCATAGAGCTAGTCCCGGCTGGGGCGGTGCCCCGCTGGAGGGAGATACCTGGTAGGGAAAAATCTCCGCAATCCCCGGATCACGCCATCCGGCGGGGAAAGATAGCCGTTACCTCCCGCGACAAAACATACACTGCGCTTACGGGAATAATGACCTTACCACTTGACGCGCCCGGACACCTAAATCAATCTGTCGAGTGAAGATAAAGACGACTTAACTTGGAATGCCCAGATCTTATTCAGGAAAGTGAATGAATGGTTATGAACGAATAGAATGAATGGTTAGGTGTAAAATATGAAAGAAGAATGAATGATGAATGAATGAAAAATAATATAAAAAGAAAAATTTACCAAGAAGGAACAAAAACAAAACAGTACTTAGGATTAAGAAAAAATAATAATAATCTTGTTTAAGTTAGGTATGCCAAAGTGCTACGGAATAACTAATAAATTAGATTTAAGCTAAATTAAGTTAGTGTTAGTTAATTATTCAAAAAATTCCTCCCTCTCAGCTGCTTAAGACGCAAGGCAGCAGTTTACATGTAGACCAGTTAAGCAAACAAATTCCCGCCTCCTCAGGGGCACTGTGCAGGGAAAATGAAGAAATTCAGCAAAGTATGTTCATGGAAGAAGAGGAGAAGTATGAAATTACTAATAAATAATAAAATAAGAAATAAATAAAGAAAATGAGAGAAAGGAGTGGTGACAGCCTCCGAAAGGAGTGCGCGCAGGAGGGGAGGGGTGAAGGAAGGAAGGAGGGAGGGAGGGGAGGGGGCAGGGGTGAGGCCTTTCGCCGCTGCGCTTCCGGATCGCTCGCCCCCCCCCCGCATTCCTCGCACGCACGCCCCCCTCCCCCCTCCACGCAGCGCCGGGAACCAGGAATGCTCCCGCTGGCCAAAGTCATCCAACCGGGAGAGTGGCTCGGGGCTGAACTAATACGACTGCAGTAGCTCTGACCGAGGGCTCCTTGGCTTCCACTCCACACGGCGGGCAGCATTTCCCACACCCGACTCCAGATCGAATTCACTCGCTGTCTGCACATCTTACCTTCCTCTTGTCCCATCCCCACCCATTACTCTCTCTCTCACACCCACACACTCTCTAATAAGGACACCACTACCACCCTTGTCGGGAGATCACTTGACAGCGGCTTAGAGCTTGTACCGACTGGAGGGGTGCCCCGCTAGTAGGAGATACCTGGTTGTGAAAAAAACCCACTGGCCGACGTCAGGTCATTGCCGGATGTCGCCATCCAGCGAGGAAAGATCACCACTAACACCTCTTGAGAAAAAAAATTCTACACTTACGGAACTAATGACCCTAATTGTTGACGCACCCGGAATCACTAATGACCAATCGTCGAATTCTATTTCCGGTGCTGGAGCTTTCCTAAAGACGGAGGAGGGGGATTGAGGCAGCGGTCCGCTGCGCTGCAAGCGGATAGGATGCGCTGGTTTAGAAGTTCGTAACGCTGATTTTTTTTAAATGTTTCAGCGCTTTCTGAAAGAACTCCTTTTTACTTTCTCGCCCTCACGATGTACCGAAATATTTTTTGTACAAATTTGCGCGACGCCATCTCGATACACCCCGCACATGGATATTATTAATAACCAATTTCTCCAGGCATGGAATGGCTCCATACACAAAATATAGAATATTTATGAGAAAGAATGGTAATTAATGGATCAATAAAATTCCTTTTACCTTGATAAAAAATAAAAATGATGTCGAGTTTCTATCTTAAACAAATGAAAAAATTATTAATTAGTTCTCTACATGAATGAAAAGTGAACAAAGAACAAAACTAAATTACTTCACCTCGAATTTATTCACCCCATGAAAGGCATTTATTTCCCTTTCACAAACCAAATAATAACATACTGGTTTCAAACTCAGTCTGTAAAACTAATGTATGCTTGACTTTTCTCCTGAGCTGCGTCCTTTTCCCAGATCACGCACACCTCTTCATCGCATCATCAAGACCAGCACCAATTTCCACTAGTCGAAGTAACTTCCAGATTCACATGTTTAAATGTCCCGATTCGTTTCAAAAATACCATTCCTCAAAAAATCTACTTATTGATGCATCTGTCATGCAGTTGAAATGCCTCCTACTTCACAATTTAAAAATGCATAATTAAAAAGTGCCTAGTTCTAAACAACGAAACTAAATTAACAGGCAACATTTCCATTACAAGATTACGTCAGTTAATTTGAGTTTGTTTCTTGTCAAGTATCAGCCTTTCCACTCAGCCCTCCTTCCGATCAGAGAATCGCTTGATACGGCCACCGAAGAATATTTAAGCTATTTAAGAACACATTAATTGCTATTCGACATAATGCAGTTAGCACCATTGCCAGGGGGGCGTAGCTCAGATGGTAGAGCGCTCGCTTAGCATGTGAGAGGTACCGGATCGATACCCGGCGCCTCCATATTTTTTTTAACTAGGGAGCTAACTGGTAGCATTTCTATTACAAGATCGCGTCAGTCAATGGGAGTTTGTTTCATGTCTATAATCTAGGTGAGCAATATCACACATCCCTCCTTCCTATCAGGGAATCGTTGTTACGGCCACCGAAGAATATTTAAGCTATTTAAGAACGCATTAATTGCTATTCGACATAATGCAGTTGGCACCATTGCCAGTGGGGGCGTAGCTCAGATGGTAGAGCGCTCGCTTAGCATGTGAGAGGTACCGGGATCGATACCCGGCGCCTCCATTTTTTTTTAACTAGGGAGCTAACTGGTAGCATTTCTATTACAAGATCGCGTCAGTCAATGGGAGTTTGTTTCATGTCTATAATCTAGGTGAGCAATATCACACATCCCTCCTTCCTATCAGGGAATCGGTTTGTTACGGCCACCGAAGAATATTTAAGCTATTTAAGAACGCATTAATTGCTATTCGACACAATGCAGTTGGCACCATTGCCAGTGGGGGCGTAGCTCAGATGGTAGAGCGCTCGCTTAGCATGTGAGAGGTACCGGGATCGATACCCGGCGCCTCCATACATTTTTTTTTAAATTAGGGAGCTAACTGGTAGCATTTCTATTACAAGATCGCGTCAGTCAATGGGAGTTTGTTTCATGTCTATAATCTAGGTGAGCAATATCACACATCCCTCCTTCCTATCAGGGAATCGGTTGTTACGGCCACCGAAGAATATTTAAGCTATTTAAGAACGCATTAATTGCTATTCGACACAATGCAGTTGGCACCATTGCCAGTGGGGGCGTAGCTCAGATGGTAGAGCGCTCGCTTAGCATGTGAGAGGTACCGGGATCGATACCCGGCGCCTCCATATTTTTTTTTAACTAGGGAGCTAACTGGTAGCATTTCTATTACAAGATCGCGTCAGTCAATGGGAGTTTGTTTCATGTCTATAATCTAGGTGAGCAATATCACACATCCCTCCTTCCTATCAGGGAATCGGTTGTTACGGCCACCGAAGAATATTTAAGCTATTTAAGAACGCATTAATTGCTATTCGACATAATGCAGTTGGCACCATTGCCAGTGGGGGCGTAGCTCAGATGGTAGAGCGCTCGCTTAGCATGTGAGAGGTACCGGGATCGATACCCGGCGCCTCCATTTTTTTTTTTAACTAGGGAGCTAACTGGTAGCATTTCTATTACAAGATCGCGTCAGTCAATGGGAGTTTGTTTCATGTCTATAATCTAGGTGAGCAATATCACACATCCCTCCTTCCTATCAGGGAATCGGTTGTTACGGCCACCGAAGAATATTTAAGCTATTTAAGAACGCATTAATTGCTATTCGACACAATGCAGTTGGCACCATTGCCAGTGGGGGCGTAGCTCAGATGGTAGAGCGCTCGCTTAGCATGTGAGAGGTACCGGGATCGATACCCGGCGCCTCCATTTTTTTTTTAACTAGGGAGCTAACTGGTAGCATTTCTATTACAAGATCGCGTCAGTCAATGGGAGTTTGTTTCATGTCTATAATCTAGGTGAGCAATATCACACTCCCTCCTTCCTATCAGGGAATCGGTTGTTACGGCCACCGAAGAATATTTAAGCTATTTAAGAACGCATTAATTGCTATTCGACATAATGCAGTTGGCACCATTGCCAGTGGGGGCGTAGCTCAGATGGTAGAGCGCTCGCTTAGCATGTGAGAGGTACCGGGATCGATACCCGGCGCCTCCATACATTTTTTTTAAATTAGGGGGCTAACTGTAGCATTTCTATTACAAGATCGCGTCAGTCAATGAGAGTTTGTTTCATGTCTATAATCTAGGTGAGCAATATCACACATCCCTCCTTCCTATCAGGGAATCGGTTGTTTACGGCCGCCGAAGAATATTTAAGCTATTTAAGAACGCATTAATTGCTATTCGACATAATGCAGTTGGCACCATTGCGAGTGGGGGCGTAGCTCAGATGGTAGAGCGCTCGCTTAGCATGTGAGAGGTACCGGGATCGATACCCGGCGCCTCCAATTTTTTTAACTAGGAAGCTAACCGCAAACATTTCTATTACAAGTTCGTGTCAGTCATTGTGAATCCCATTCATGTCAAATATCAAGGGTCGGCCTGGGCAGGACCCAACTGATCGGTCTTCTCGGGAGAACGGGATTTGAAACGACTATCAGAATGAAGAGAAGAAGTAGGGTGCCAGACCTGAGCTCGTTTGCAACCCTTCCCTGCAAGTTCACGCGTTTTGCTGGCTGCCCCAAACGTTTTTAACTGCTGCCTTTGGTCACATTTCCTACGAACAAGACGGATCCAGAGGTACTGAGGGAGACCTCAAAGCGAGTATTTGTTTTGTAACTGTATTAAATTTATAGAAAGCAATAATGAAACAGTGATACTTCGCCTCCAAAGAATATACAATAGAATATACAAAGAATATACTCCCATTATGAATATACAATTTTTATTTAAAACTAATAATTTTCAATTTCTTGGAATTTCAAACACTTTTATGAGTGATGTACGAAAGAAATTTCGTCTCTCTGGAATCTTTTCTGGACCTACCCTTCCCACGAACTAGGAACTTTTTTGTTACGATTTGCTTCAAACATGTTTGGATTATAGTTTTATAGACACGAACATTAATGGCAGCTTCAGAGAACATTTAAAGGGGGCGGATGAAAATAATTCCTGCAAATATGTTTTATAATTGAATTATGTACGTTAATGTCTTTTAAATTTGTACATTACCTTCAAGTTGTAATTGTGACTTGGCAGAACGTCAATGTACAGAATTAGAACAATAATTTAAGGGTAAATAGTGAAGCTATACTAGTGATTCTGTAACGAAGTGGAGGAATAGAATAGCTGGCTCCTGGTACAGAAATATTCGTTAAATTAAATTCAAATGGCACTCTGGAATAGTGCAAATTCGTAACTTTTCAAACAATTTGAAAGTGAAACTACTAAACGATATTTTCTATAGTTTTCTGCTAATTCTAATTAGATTAAACAATACCTTTCACTTTATAGAAACCTTTGTTTGAATTATATTATGTCTGGCAAATATTAAAGTTAGTGTTGAAAACTGATGTGGGAAGACGAAATTCTCTTGATCATTTACCATAGTTATTTCACATTGCTATAGTTACAGTTAATTACCGTAGTTGCCGTACATCATCATAGTTTCCTATATTCCCATAGTTACATTCATTACATGTATATCGAACATACAATAGATACTGTATATTACTGTAAATTTCTGTATGCACTCTACATTACTTTAGATACCACTCTAACAATCATTTTACAAAGTGACCATACAATTACCAAAATGTCAATAAATTTACCACAGTTAACACACGTTAACCATACATTCATTTACAGCGGTTTTTCATTGTAACCGCAAGAAAATAAACTTTCCCTCCCTCCGTCTCCTTCAAAAAATCTTACTCGGAAACGAAATTACACGTCCAAATCCTCAACACCTGCTTTACACTTTATGGAAAGCTCATGAAATCAGATCTTTGTTTTTCTCACCCTCTTTTGTTAGTTTAAAAATGTTGGTAAAAAATAAAATATTATATACAATCGATATTAAAAGACGTTTTTTAAATTGGTATATATAAATAATTATCATTTTTAGGAGGACAAAACTAGCTTACTTTTTCACATTAGATTCATATCTTAGTGTTGCATAAAGTGGAATATAAAGTTCTTGAAAATTAATAATTCATTAAATAATAATAACAATAATAATAACAACAACAACCACAACAATAAAGATACTGTGGTTGTTTTAATCTTCTTAGAGATTCCGACGTGTTTTAAAATTGGTATGTTTCTTTATACTCATATTTTACGTGTAATGATGGTTTGTATATTTTTTCAACCTAAAAGTTTTTCATTATTATTATGTAATTTGACATAATTTAGTGTTTTTCGTTTTACGCATGTTTAAATGCAGCGAGATACTTTGCAGCGCTATACTTTCCGCTGTAAGATTTAAAAATAAAATACAAGTCAAAATTCTTTCCGGCACCGGGAATTGAACCCGGGCCTCCCGGGTGAGAGCCGGGTATCCTAGCCACTAGACCATGCCGGAGAAGTGGTGAAGGGGCGACACCACAGACAACACCACTCTCATAACCTCAATTATTTTTAACCCCCTTGCCAATGTGTCAAAACGATGATTGACACGCATCATCTTATCCCTGCGAGAGAGAAAGAGAGAGTCAAAGCAAAGCTTCGCGGGCACAAATGCTACGGAAAGTTGCCTATTCGATTGAAGATTGTTTCATGTTATTCGTTGCCTACTGTGCCCTCAACATAATGCAGAATGTTATCGTATTAACCACGTATGGTAATACGAAGTATAAACAAGTTGATTTTTTCAACTATCTCTTTACATAATTATTTTATGGACTAACCTACACACATCAATCATGTCGGAGAATTAAGAGACCCTCCTTGTTAACAATTTATTTTTGAGAAATACGCCCTGGCACCAAAAACGTTAGTCTTTTATGAAATATATTGATGGAACCGGAACCAAATGAAACTTGTTTTTGGTTTTGAATTAGGTTTCTAAAATATTCTTATGAATTTTGAATCCTGTTTTTCCGCGTAACAACAGAAGAATTAAGATTTTGAAACAGTAGTCATTACCTTTTGATGCTTTATTATAATTATTAAGGATTTTGCCCTGGACAAGAAAGGGAACATCAATAACATCGAAATACCAAAAAAGAAACCGAAGGTCTTGTCATCAAAATCCCAAATCGAAACATTTCATCAGCCGAAACTGGAACATTATTTGAAATGGTTTGTTTCTTTGGTTTTGTGTGATACGAGAGATGATAACAGAATTTGTTGGTTGACTACATAATAGGTGCCTCGGTAGCGCAGTAGGCAGCGCGTAAGTCTCATAATCTTAAGGTCGTGAGTTCGATCCTCACCCGGGGCATAGGTTTTGATGAATAGGGAAAGATCGAAGAATAATTGGTCCAATTGATATCATGTGACTGACAACGATAACAATGGAGTGCATTAAGTCCTTGAAACTTCATGAAGTGTGCTGAAAGAAGTGTAATGTGTTCGCCTCCACGTTTCGGTGCTTTCTTCTTTATGAAATATAGCACGAGGCACACTTCATTTTCATAGTGTTCTGTTATTGGTGTATTGTGTATACAAGACAAACTGCAATTTTTTTTAGGCCATGCGACACGGTGCTCGCTTATTAGGGAACAAGAAACACGTGAAATCGTAGATGCAGTAAATAAAATCATTTCAATTCTTTGTAGGTATTTTAAAATGTTTCAATCTTAAAACATTGGTGCTTGTTTTTTTAATGAAAATTGTTTAATTGTAATATCCAGGGGTATTGGTTTTTAAGCAGTACAACTCAACTTTTAGTAACGGGATTTACCCAATGTAATCTTTAATTTAATCAAAGTAACAACAATTGAAATATCAAAATTTAATAAGATGCTGTTGCTGTTGATTACTATATTTTAAACCATATATTTTTTATATTTGTTTTATTTTTAGCGGAAGAACGTAAAATGTTAATGATGTTCATTTAGTAAGTGGGTTTCGAAAGTATTTAGAGGGTGGTTGTATTATTTTTGGTTTTTCATTAATGCGATTTCACAAGCGTAGTGTAAGCTTCTAGGAATGGATTCATCTTGGATAAAAAATAAATTAATACCGAATAAAAAGAGGCTTCCGGCACCGGGAATTGAACCCGGGCCTCCCGGGTGAGAGCCGGGTATCCTAGCCACTAGACCATGCCGGACGTGCTGAACGTTTGTTACTCGGCCATTTTGGACTGGCAATGTTGATGCTTTACTTCCTTTTTGGTGATTTCCAATTGAACTTTAGCAGAAGCATAGAGTAATGGTGTATACATTAGTGTATAGCAGAAGCTTTTGCTTCCTTTTCGTGGCTCAGTCTTTTCATCCTTTCTCCATGTTTTCATCCATGCTCTTTGTTTGTCTTCTGTTGTATTATTGATGGACCGAACTGTGCCTGTTTTAACTTGAGTATTTGTAGTTAGTGACTGTTAATTTGTATTACTATGCATCCACAAACAAATGCTTCTTTAAATTGTCTTGGGATTGAGGAATTAATGTTTCTAGAAGTCATTAGGGTGACTTTTCTGTTAGGTTTGTTTTTTGTCCTACTTTTTTCTAACGCAAGGTCTGTTAATATCAAATTTAATTCAAGCTGGTTGCAAATTATTTGCGTGAAACATCGCGTAAGGAGATTTTTATATTTATGTAAATACACACTACATCGTATCCTGCTAGTCTCACGTAAATAAAACATTTAATAATTTCATTGCACAGAAAGACTAATAATGTTTTTTGATTTGAAAATATTTGGCTGTACGATAGGCATCCGTGGCTCGTTGGTCTAGGGGTATGATTCTCGCTTAGGGTGCGAGAGGTCCCGGGTTCAAATCCCGGACGAGCCCTTAGTTTTGAACGTCTCTGCGTTGGCCAAAAGCAATAAATACTTGGATTATCTGTAGTCTTTCATTTAGACATAGTAATGAAACATTTAATTTTGCAAATTTTGTTTCTAAGCTTCAAATTTAGAGAGAATATAGAGAATTACCAGTAAGAAATCACTTATACGAAAATCAATGATTAAAAATAGACTTCTACATAACTATCTCTTTAAAATATTTTGATTCCCCCACGTACAGCAATGTGACTATGATACTTTGTTAGTTTTCAGAATTACCCTTCAGGCAAAGAAATTGCTGTAATGAATTAATTGAAATGGTCGCCACTCAATCATGGTAAACCTTATTTTTGTAAATCAGAGGGAAAACGAACTGTGTTAATCCAGACATTTGTCATTGGGATTTCTTACACCACTTTCCGCTTTCTACTCGTATATACAGTTTTGAAGTTCCGTGAACGCTTTTGTATTGCGTATGAGTGGCAAAGTTCATTTTTGGAATTCCAAGACCTTTGTTTTGGATGTGTCGAAATGTGATTTATCATTATTTCCCGAAAGCCAACATTTTTGTACTGTCCAATTTTGCAGCAATGCCGCAAACCGAAAGACGGTCACATTTTCATTGTAGATACAAAAACTAGCGCAGGTCCCACCGAGATTTGAACTCGGATCGCTGGATTCAAAGTCCAGAGTGCTAACCATTACACCATGGGACCTTTCTTGCAGTTGGCTTTTCAGCACTTATGTTCGCGTTTCCCCCAAACTCAGCGGACCGTTATCTCGGCAACCCAGCCATGAATCACCGCAGAGCATTGGCGCCAACTTTCAGACAATTGAGGGTCTCGGGCCTAGTTACACTTGTCCAACCTGTGCATCGCACTGGAGCCCAGAATGTGAAGCTTCATCGACTCCTGTAGTAATGTGTTCCTGTTCAGAAATATTCTGAAGTTGTCTTGTGGCAAAAGAAAATGCAAAAAAAATATTGCTCGTTCCCAGAATATTTATTTTAGGTTATTTGTAAGGCTCCCAGATATTTCTTCAGAAAATAGTGAACCGGGAGGGGAGGAGAGGAATGAATGGTAAGATAAGACAGATATATTCTTGAACAATGCCATTTATTATTAATGCCATATTATTACAACAATCATCTGGTTTAATATTATGTGATCTTTGAATAATGGTTTAGTAGTCAGTAATTTATAATTAAATATATCACAACTGCCTGCTTTACTACCTTATCTGCTTTACTAATTATCTTTGGATAACATTCTTTGGATTTTACTTATTATTTAACTCAATAGATTAAGTATTTTCTACAATACATTTTGATTGATGATTCTCTTAATTCCCCCATTTGAACATCCCATAAAAGAGCCTACATATTCTAGCTACGCCATTGTAGGGTCCCTCATATTCCTAGGGTTCATGAAAGAGAACTACAAACGTATTTTTTAGAATGGCAATACTGTATTGTACAAGAGAGTTAAATACGAAATATTGACTAATGGAAAATTGTTACCGCAAGGAGCCGCTGCAGGAGTCAAGAAGTTAATACCAATGAGTTTTCTTTTGGATGTCACATTTTTTTATTTTCTTAATTTATTTTTAGCCGTTAAAGTTCCCATAAGAGCAATTGGACTCCTGCGTACATGCTTACAGTGTTATGAGCTGTGCAATAATTTTCGCATGTAGTTGGATTGGCAATCCTGATTATAAACATGTTATTTTACTTTTATGGTTTACTAGGAAAACCCGGTACACGTTGTTCTGGCCTTCATCTCCCTTTCTCCTCCCATCACCGTTTCTCACTGTCTCTCCCTCCCTCCCTCCCACACCCTGTACCTGTGTGTCTCTGTCTCTGCCGCACTCTGTCCCTCTTATTCACATTTACTTGCAGATTCTTCATGTCTCTGAGCAGGTGAGGTAATATCGGGAAGCGCCTTACCAGCAAAAATGTAATAGAATGTTCAGGAAGAGTTCATTGTGATTACGATGTGAGAAACGTTTCTTTTTAAGGCCCTAGAACACCTCGTTTAGGAGTTACTTAACGATAAAGATTCCAAATGCCGCCGAGTGTGTTGCAGGTTGCATTTGACGTGAATATGTAGTGGATATGTAGCGTCATGTAGTGGAGTTACAATAGAATTAACAACACATAAACCTCGGTGAAATAACACGTACAAGTGCCAACTTTCATGGAGATCGGTCCAACGGTGTTGGAGTTTTGCTCTTATATACATACCAACATCCTGTGTCATATATATATAAACTTTGTAAACCATAAAAGTAAAATAACAAGTTTATTATCAGAATTGCCAATCCAAATATGAGTTGCTAATATTTATGTTTATACTTTTAATCTTTAAATCTAAAACAATCAGAATGCCTGTTAATATGTAGTTAACTTCAATTTAATTTGCCTTAATTAAATGTAACAATTGTAAATTATTTTCATTTTATGTACAATATTCCATTCTGTCCACTTCAGAGCTTCTCGTATCCATGGGGATCCTGTTGTCTCTTTTAAAATGCCCTGATATTATTTATATTGTCTTCTTTGCCGTCTCCAGCCTTGTCTTGTATTCCACAACGTTGTTGCATTGGTGTTCTTTTTCTCTGATGATATGTCCACCCCATTTCCATTTTAGCGTTTCTGGTTGTTGTATTGCATCTCGAATCTTTGTCTTATTTCCGGTGAGTTCGCTGAGTACATGGTCTTAAGTCATATGTTTATGATTTTCCTTTATCACCTTTCTAGTTCCATTCTCAGTCCTGACGTTAAAGACCAGGACTTGCAGCCTTATGTTAGTGAAGGTAATACGCTTGAGTCTGTATCTGATTCCTTAAGTTTCCTCTCTATTGTAATGTTCAGAAGAATATATACAAGGCTCCAAAACTTTTTTCAGGTCAGAATTATTCTCCAGTTGACGCCTTTGTCTGTCTTATTGTCCAAAACTTATAGTTGTCCTAAGTATATGTTTTCTGTGACATGCTCTATTTGGTAATTTTCAATTGATATTGGGAGGTTATTACGATTCGTGAAATCTTTGTTTTCTTGAAGTTTATTTAGAGTTCAACCTTCTTGCCTTCTGTGTGAATTTCTTGGTGCATATTTTTCAGTTTATTATTGGAGGAGGTAAAGATTTCAATATCATCAGCAAATCTGATATTTGTTAAGTTTCTTCCGTTTATTGATATTCTATTGTTTATATTCCGATCTAGTCGTCTGAAGCCTTCTAATAGACTTGTAACCAGTTTTGGCAGATGGGATCTCCTTGTCTAACTCCTCGCCTGGTTGGAAATACGTCTCCTTCTATTTTCGTGCACAGTTTTGTACTTGTATGTCATACATAATTTTAAATAATATCTAAAGATTGTAAAGTTCAACAGTACGATGAAATTAAAATTTTAACAAATGAACACATTTCTAATAATCGGAATAGCACTAGTGGTGATAAATATAATCTTAAGCGGTGAATGAATATTTTATCGTTTTAAACCATCATACTGAATTATTTTCATTGCAAGAAATTGTTAATAAAGAATTATTGTTCAACTTCATTAAAAAACAACTAATTATCAAAGACCTGCTTTCAATGCAAATGCACATTTTACAATGATTACAAATGCACATGCACAATGATTACAAAATTAAAAAATAATTGAAATCTATCTTATTAACTGGTAGTATTATTGTTGAGAAATAATCTTTAATTTGAAATTAAATCACTGAGCTATTCGAGTACATTGTGTAAGTGTACTAGCAGGACATAATAGTATTGAATTTTAGTAAGTAGTAGGTTTAGTATAAAAAATTCGGAGCTTTTAATGAATTAATGTACTTATAATACCCCAAATATAATAAAGACTATTACAGCTGTAATTTGTATCATAGCCCTAGTTAGAGAACACGAAGGAGGCCATCGAAAGCAATTTAGCAATTATTTCGCAGATTCACGGCCATTTCGCACTTTGTACATGATTTCGCAATTTATCGCAGATTTACCTTCAAAAATATACTGCACCGACCATCAAACGTACAATTACTATCTTTTCGGCATTTACTAACATTCCGCATTTTTAGCAATATTGCTAAAATCTACCCTCTCTAGTCACAAGCCACCGATGTCGCTGCCGACGAAATGACTTCGGACTCTTGCGCGTCGTCTATCTCCAACAAAACGAGAGCTATGAAAACGTGAGGGAATAATACCAGGTACAATGTTGTAAAGTGAATGATAGTGTGCACACTCGATATTACCGGTTTTTAAACCAAAACTTCTATGACAGTGCCGTTTGTACATTCGTAGTACATTCCAACGGTTCAACACTCAAATGTTCTGATATGAAAGGTTCTTCAGTCCATTGTAAACCGGGGTCATTACAGTAAGAACAAACCTAATTTACAATAGACTTCATATAATTTACAAATCATTACATAATTTGACAATAATGAAATAATTCAATTGTCTCATGAGAACGAAGGTGCAAAACCTACGGGCTCGTCCGGGATTTGAACCCGGGACCTCTCGCACCCTAAGCGAGAATCATACCCCTAGACCAACGAGCCACACGTACGAATGCACTAAAAATATTTAAAATTGCAAAAGTAATTTTCTAACAAAATTATTTTTTCATGTTTAGTATGTAATAATTAATTTTCTAGATAGCTTTCCTATTTCGAGCGACTCACATACGAACTACCGTTCACTTTGCTGCCAACAAAGATTGAAATGTCGAATTCATAACATGATTTTATTTGTAATTTATTCTCTTACAATACACATAATAAATTAATTACACTAGTCAAATAATATGTAACTGTGTGGAATTAAAAATGTGATGTGTGTTGTCTTCGTCCACCATATGGGTGCTGTTCTGAACACTATTCAATACTCTAAAACTGTTTTTAATTGAACGATTTGACAAAAGAGGTAATTAGTTGATGCTAATTTCTAAATTTCTCTGATTTCTATGTTCACACATTCCAAAGATCTACTTCTTCGGGCGTTTCCACAAGATGCGTTGTTTTGAGAAGATAAATGTGTTGGATCCTGTGCACAAGCCATGTAGGCGTATGCTGACTTTACGTGAAATCAAGTTCATGGATTAAAAGAAAATAACACAATAAAATTCAATAATTTACAATGAAAGAAAAAGACATAAAAACGTTTGTAAATACATAAGCCAGGCGATAGTTACCGTGTATCCGGCATGGTCTAGTGGCTAGGATACCCGGCTCTCACCCGGGAGGCCCGGGTTCAATTCCCGGTGCCGGAAAATATTTTTGTCCTTCATAAGGGCATCATAGCAGTAGGGAAAACTATAAAGGAAATTATAAAATATGTTTTTACGCCAGGTTTCGTGGGGACGATGTATTATTCTTTTGTTGATTTCATTCTGAGCGAACGACACGGCAAAGGAAGGTCTTATAACGACTTCGGAATGTGAGAGAAGCAGAACTGGGTAAATGCGACCATTTGTTTATTTATTTAGAAAGACCGATATAAATAAAATCTGAAGTTGGTGTCGCCTTCAGATTAAGTACTTCGTCATGTATTACTTCGAAATTTCGCAGATTACGTTGACTAAGTGTTAAGACCATTGAATAGTTCCTAAAGCATACAGATTTTTCCCACGGGGCTTATTCCGAATAAAATACCTTGAGGTGGGCAACGCGAAAAACATGGACACTAACACTGAATGTAATGAATAAACGTGATCTACAAGTATAATGTTTCGTTCAATTAAACGAATTTGAAGTTAAAAGTGGTGAAATTAAAATGCTACGGAAAATAAAATCAAAAATTGCCCCGGGTGAGGATCGAACTCACGACCTTAAGATTATGAGACTTACGCGCTGCCTACTGCGCTACCGAGGCTTGCGAAAGTGGGACGCTCTACATTGGAATTTCTGTGCAACTTAACATTGCATTTGATTACAGACTGTTTATTTTCCCAGGTTCACGAACAGTAAATAATGCTTTGATTTTGTAAAAGTAAATATCTCAGAAAACATTTTCTTTCTACGCGAATTACATCTATTTAAAACATGCATATGATTTTTTTTTAAATCAATCTTTTTACCTAAACTTCGGTAATATAATGAAACGAACCTTTTAAAAATATATTTCTAATATTTCCGTTCATTTTTGAGTAGGTAATGCGAAACAGCTACAAATTTCTGAAATTTGAGTCCAGGGGACATTGCTCTTCTCTCCCATAGTACGTCACATACATCTTTTGACTGTTTTGACGATAGGAAAATCATAAAAAAGATAACTGACGTGCTGTTGTCACTCTCGTGAATTCGTTAATGGGTGTTACTCAATATACGGTAATACCCGGACAAATTAGATCTTCGTATATGTTTCGCAATTCCTCTCTTTATAAGCACAAGCTTCTTGAATGGAAAATCATGGAGAAAGATATCAGCAACAGGAGAACACAAGAAAGATTCTTTCGCGTTAAGGGTTAAACACGGAAAATCAATGGTTACGAAGCTTACTGAACTGAAACCTACTTGCGCGGACTCCAGAGGAAAATAAGGGCTGCATTCACTAGCATTGTCAACATTTTGAAAGAAGTGTAAAAAATGGAAAACGTGTGGTCACAGGACCATACAACAGCCAAGAGACATCAGACTTGGCTTTCAACAGCCTAGAGATCAGCATATAGTGAAAGGAAATAGAGCCTATTAAATTAACTACATCAAAAAATGCAACAAATATAAAATTTAAAAAGTAAAACATAGAAAATGCGAATTGACAGTTTATTTTAAACTACGACTGAAAGTTGATATTCGAGATATATCAGAAAGCTGGAGCAATCTCTATTTGCCGTCATTTCGTCCGGTAAAATATGAATATTACTGATGATGACTAGTCTCTGATCACACAATGATCACACATCTAACTTTTCTTTCCCAGTTTCCATCGCTCATTTGGAAAAAAATGGTTCTCGACTTCTTTCTGCTCAAAGTTAAAATTCGACGTAATTGGTAGTAATCATTCCCCCATGGTATAACCAAGGCATAAGGAAGACATGGTAGTAAACATGGTAGTAACACCATGGCAGTATCAAGAAATCTTTCACCGTGGTAGTAACAGTAAATGTTGATTGGCAGAAAAACATGTTTCCGAAACCATAACACAAATTGAAATGAAATTTAAATAAAGGTTACAATTGTGAAATTAACGAAAAGAATAAATTATATGTTTAACAAACAAATAAAAACGTTTCCATATAAAATAAAAGAAATACGTTTTGATGTAGTAAATTACATTGCTTTGGTAATTTTAAAAATAAAATGTGCAATAATTGTAACTATTTTGAGCCAAAACAGATAGAGATGAAAGAAAAAAAGAGCCAAAATTATGAAATTTGTGTCGCTTGTGAAACTTGGTCAAGATCGCGCGCAGTTACAGTAGTGACATCTATTGAATGAATGTGTAACTGTTTTGTGGCAGTGGCGCTGTGAACGGAAAATATGAAAACGTTTACATTCTGCCTGGATTGCCACTAGAGGGTGTAGTACGTTCAAGCGTTGGCGAGAATTTGTTTCCTGGTTCCTTTGAAAAGATTGAGTCTGAGAAAGTAAAATCATTAGAATTATATTATAAGAAAAGTGGAGCTAGAGCAGTATTAACGAGTTCCAGGTATTTGGGATTTCTCTTCGCCATTACCGATAAATTTGTGGGGGGAAGGGAATTTCTTTTGAATTTATTCACTTTTGAGAAAACATCTTTTTTGTTATTTTTACAACAGAGCACATTTAAGAGAACTGAAGAGGTTCAACTACTAGGATACATACTTTTTCTTCAGATGGATTGACATAAAGGTAGAAATAATTCTTTTAAATAATTTTTTTTTCTAACAGAGAATCACCACTGATTCTTGTAAAATAAGTATTATCTCGTCCAAAAATGAATTTTCAACAAGTGTAAAATTACCAATCCTTTTAAACTAGATGCAAAGATTAATGACTATTAATTTAAGAATACATGTACATTTATTATGTTATTTACAAATTACCCAATGAGCAACAGAGGTTGAAATACTTTTAGAATTTTGTTTCGATTCCAAAATGGGATTTCTGTAACAACTTTAAAAGATTTAATAATTATTATTTAACAAAAAATTAAGATTACAAATCTTTAATGTGAGTTTGTATGAACTATTTATATGAAAGAATCATAATAAAAAAACAATACTAAATGTAACATATATTTAACGATATAATAAATATTTTACATTTATAAGTGTAAGCATGTATTTATTAAACATTAAAATTATGACTCTCTGGAAATTTTGAAAGGAGGCCAGTAGCCCTACATATTAAAATATTTTATTTATGTAAATAAAATCAATTTTTGATTTTCCTCATTTTGAGGCTTACAATTTAGAGAATTGATAGGGTATTTTATAGAAAGATTAAATGGAAAGAGTGGCCCAGAGGGACTCAAAAATGTACTTGTACTCCTCTTGTTTCTGGTTGCACGTGCCTCAGAGACGCACTATAGGGGGGTTAAAATGATTTTCACCTAGTGACAGTGGGTGAGAATGTAAGTAAAACATTAATTCAAGCACTAG
Source organism: Acheta domesticus (assembly GCA_031308135.1). Taxonomy (NCBI): domain Eukaryota; kingdom Metazoa; phylum Arthropoda; class Insecta; order Orthoptera; family Gryllidae; genus Acheta; species Acheta domesticus. Next base: position 36,654,774 of record JAHLJT010002630.1, read on the forward strand.
CCAGTTTTATGATGAATGTTTTAATATATGAAAGAATAAATGAGGTTATTTGGATGTTGTAGGAATAGGTTTAGCATAAATTAAATCAAATGTTGATAGAATTATATTGGAAGAGACTTGCAAACATTTTGTGATTGCATTTTATTATAATATATTATTTAAACAAAAGATTTTCTATTTCCTAGTTCAGAACACAAGCAAAATCCTACAAACATGTTATTATAGATAGATAGAGACATTTTGGCTTGTATTGCCTGATGGAAGAATATAGAAATATAAACTATTAACATACACTTAAAGAAACACATGCATGTACATATTCATTCATAAGCATATACAAAGATAAAAATTATACGTAACAATATACATCATCATAATAAACTGAACAGAAATTAGGCTTCAAAGCCTGTTTCTGTTGGTTTATTGCAGTATTCTTGGTACATTATTAGTCTTTCAAGTGTTGCCTCCAGCTGTTGCCTCCAGCTGTCTGTCTCTATCTCTGATCCCTCTTGGTTTGTGCTCCCAGATTAATGTTGGCAATCTGTTGTTGTTTATTCTCTGTAAATGATCTTTCCATCTGCTTTGAGACTGTTCTATCTCTTCTTCTAAACCTTTGGTTTTCAGTTTCTTTCTGATGTCTCTCAGTCTCTCTCTTCTTTTGATTCTAATGAGGTGTCTTAAAAATCTCATACGTGCCATCTGTAGTTTTGGTTTGTTTCTCTCTCTTTCATTATCCATATTTCAGAGCCATTCATGATTCTAGGTTTAGCAGCTGTATTGAGTTTCAGCACAATACCAAATAACCAAAGGAATCAAAATATCATGTGAAAGAAAACACAATGTGTATAAAACAATCCTTCACAATGATTGTAGTTCAAATGTCATTACTTGCTACAAAATGGTGGGTAATATAGGGGTCATTTTGATATAACTGCAGCAAAAGAGATAAATATTTGGTATTTTTGTGCAGAAATTTGTGTAGGAAATTACAATTATAAATGTTAATGTTTTTCATAAAATTTTGTAGCCATGATAGGGTAATGTCTAATGGAGTGATTCGTGATGCAATTTGTTTTTCCAAAACATACAAAATTATTCTGAAGAAAGTAGTTAAACAAGCCAAATAGTTAATGAATGATAAACACAAAGCTGAAGCACAAAATAAATCAAAAGCAATGTAGAACATTCTGAAAAATACTCTAAAAACAGAAAAAGAAGGACAAAACATTGAACTTTTCTACAAAAATGTTCTGTATAACCCATAGGAAGTGGTAAAGATATTCATTGAACATTTCTTGAAAATTGGAGAAAAATTAACCCAGCAAAACTCTTTATGTAAATATGCTGTCAAAAAAGTGCACAACACTAAATGGAAATTCCATACTGTGCATCACTGAAACATTGCTCCCAGAAATACTAAAAATCATTACACAAATGGAAAACAAATTTTCTGCAGGACTGGATAATATCCCTGACACTCTCGTTAAACATGCTGCAACATATTGTACTTAATAAAGTTACATTTATAACCACCCCAAAATGACAGGCATCTTTCCAGAAATCCTCAATAAAGCAAAAATTACCCTCCCCCCAAAAAAAAGAAAAAGAAAAGAAAAAGAAAAAGAAAAAAAGAAAAAGAAAAGGAAGAAAAAGAAGAGCATCACTCGCAATCTGATGAATTTAAAGAGCAGAGGCACTAGTTAAATGGTTCCAAGAAAACAAACTCATCATGAGCACCAGTAAAACTGTTTTCCTACACTTCAGGAATTCATTCTGTAAAGAATAACCACCAATACAATTAGTCATCAAAAACGAACCTGAGGAGAGGGGAAAAAAAGGAGGCCCAGAAAACAAGTTTCTTTGGACTGTATACTCAAGCTCACCAAGTTGGGTTATGCCATTCAAATGCTTAAGTCACATCCTAAATTAGAATCATTATGAACTGTGCACTTTGCAAATGTTCATTCACATAAAAAATATGAAATCATATTCTGAGAAAATTCCCCAGAAAATATTTATATTTTCATCACCCAAAAATGTATATTGAGAACATTCTTGTGTATGCATTCACAAGAATGAGCCCTGGTTTCCAGGGCCTGGAATCCTCTGGTAAAAAATTTACAAATCCTATCACTCCCATGCATACACATATTTGCAATGCAATTCTAAATTAGATAATATAGAAATACTTCTCTTTCAAGAACGCTGATCTGAACTGTACACTGAGGAAAACTTAAATGACAAGTGAAATAATTTTTTTTTTATTCTAAAAAATAATAATTTTAATATTGTATGGCTCCTTGTAACAATGACTACAAACTCGGGCAAAAAACTGAACTCTTAAACTACTACCCGATATCATAAAGTTATGAGATTACACGAACATAATGCTTAGTTTCTGTAAAACTTGCAACAAAATACACAGAACATTATAATACTTACGTGAATCTGTAAAGAACAGATTTAAAAAAAGTGAAGGCAAACTCTACGCAAGCCAGAAGTTTTGAGGCTGGTAACAAAACCAAAACCATGTGGAACGTGATCAACCAAAGTAGGAAACAAACTACCAAACGTAGGTCTAACATCCTTCAGTTAAATATGATGATGATGATATGTGCATGTTTGTATTTATATAATGTAAAATAATAACAATTTATATATTTTAAATTATGTGTTTCTGACGCAAAAAGAATTTTAAGCAAGGAAAAGAAAGTTTTCAAAATTTGTGTGGCTTGAATGTGACTTGTGACTTGAAAAATTATAAAAACCAAACTCCTTGAATAATTGTAAGAAAAATAGAATATTAAAAATATGGATGTGAAGTAAAATCAATGAGTTTGGATTATCATAAAAGAGAATGAATATATAAAAGTCAATTCAATATCTAAGAGGAAAAAATTATTATAAGGTTGAAACTATCTGTATTTTTGTTAGTATATGTTAAGGAATGTCAAAGAGAGAATGTGATGCCTGAGTAATAACTGACAGAAACTTCTGTACTTACAGTATAGTGAGCGCTGAAGATGGAACCATCTATTCCAAAACAATGGTGAACTAGATTAATTTTTATTTATTAGACCAACATTCCACGGAAAACATATCAATAATAAATAGATAAAATATTTTTAAAAACCTCTAGATAAAAAAATGACAGTATTAATCTATTTTTATTTTTTATCATAAAGACAGTAAAATGGGCAAAAAGTGTATTTAAATATGCTAAAATTTTATATGCAGTACTAAAATTTAAAATGTAAAGGTAATTACTTTTCATTCCTAATATCATAATGAGACAAAATCTATAAAAAGTGCACCTAGGCTCCTTAAAGTAATACAGACGATGGTAAATAAGTGTGTATGAAGATAGAAAATTATTCTTTCCTTGTATATTTTGGTTTGAGTCTTTCATAATATCAAACATTCAGTCTTGATATATTAGAAAAATTGGCATTTTAGTAGTTTATGTTCATGAGAAGTGATGAAAAATTTAAAACTTATGAGAAATTAGGTGAAAAAATGAAACTAGTATTTATTGGACTGAAAAATGAAGATTATAATTTGTTAATATGTAAATGCTAATGTAAATTATGATAGTAACAATAATCAGCATTCTGTAATTTAAATCCAAACTTGTATGAAAAATAGGAAGGTAAAATATCATTTCTTCAATTAACAATCATGAAAATGAGAAGCTTCAAAATTGACTACTGGCTGTTTTCACACGTCACTAATAGGCAGAGCCCTGATTTAAGCTGAAATATCATCTTTATATCATCAAACAAAGAATGTAGTACCAAAATATGGAGTATGGTATCTTCATCAAGAAATCCAAAAATAACAAGTGCAAAATAATTTGAAAAAAATAATACAAATTGACAATGACCACAACCCAAGGTACACGCCAGTGAGGGAAGGAAGCTCTACCAGAGAAATATTTGTAGGATTTCTTGAGAGGGAAAGGAAAAAAACATAGTTATTCCTCCTTTTCTCTACTGAACAATACTAAAGTTTCATCTGTCAAAAAAAAAATCATTTTATATAATGAAGGGTGGAATACCTAGATTTATAGAACTATGCAGTAAAGTTGCAACTGCAAATGTTTATCTGTATTATACAATAGAATTGCTGGATCCACACAGTTTTGATGGTATGAGTCATGATATAAATAAAAGGCTAGCAGATGACACAAATATCCTGAATTTTTTCCTTATCAAAACTAATTCAAAACTGAAGTGGAAAGAACAAAGAGTTATATGTAGATTAAAAACAGCTCACACCAAATTTACAAATCTTCATTTAATAAATGAAAGTCCTCAACCCACATGTGTTCCATGTAAATCTCTGTTAACAGTACATCAAACATTGTATCTATAATGAATGTTCCAACTTCAAACAAGCGAAGAATTTACTTGGAGGAGGGAGACATTAAAGCAATTCTGCAGTTGCCTGACCAAGAAAAAAATTTTCTATTGAGTAAACAATAAAATATTTCTCGTAGATACATAATGAAAAGAAGCATCACTAAAATTATGAAAAAAGAACTATATATGGTAATTTTAAATATTAATTTTGACTGCTGTTCAGGAATTTTTTTAATGTGTAATCTAATTCAAAGTCATCTCACAAACAAATTTTCACTAGCCTCAAAACAATTTAAAAAATTAGAAATATGTAGAAAAAGATTAATAACTTCTTGATAATGAATTCATATTTTTTATTTAATGTAAACTGGAACAAATGGGGTACAGTGTGACAAACTCTTACCTGCTTTTTCTTAAGAAACATAATTTTTATCTAAATAATATTGGATTAAATAGTATCACATTGCTAATATGATTTTGCTAACAATATGTTACTACATATAAAGAAGATAGAAATTAGGAAATAATTAACTCATTATTGCTCATTATTTCATTTTCTTTGCTTTGTAAATATATTGCATAACGGTCATTCTAAATTGGTCATTGGATAAAGTAAAATGTTTGTATAATGTGAACTATCTATTAGATTTTATTTTCAAAAGTCTAAAAACTATTATTTAAAAACAATTGTATTATTATTTTAAAACCTAAAAGAAACATGAAACATATATATTTCACTTTGTATTTTTACCAATATTTTGACAAGGTTTTGTCATCATCTTCAGGTACAGACATGTCTAAATTTCCATAATTACAAAATCATTATACATAATTAGTTTTTGACTTTTTTAGTCTAAAAACAAAGGAAAAAATGCAGAAAAATGAATTTAAACTTATAATTTTACTTTTTCTGTAAATTAAATTATTTGGAAGTGAGTATGCAATATAGAAACATAAACACCCACCTTATTTCTTGTGATGAATTATGTAGGAGGTAGTAATTTATTAGTAGTCACATGTTAGTGTAGTTAGTTAGACACAGTAGACACACTAGTTAGTAGGGGGGCCATCTATAAATTATGTAACTCAAATTTCGAGTATTTTCAATACCCCCCTTCCCTTGTAACACATTTCCCTATCTCTATGTAATGTTATGTAATTAATGGATGACCCCTAGGTAGTTAGAAATGATGAATTCGGCTCTGATGAAGCTTTTGGTACTATATATTGGAGAGAGGAACCATCGGTAGGGAATAGTAGAATGGTGGGATGTCAATGGGAGTGGAGGAAGGCTATGTATTGCCTGTGGAGTGGAAAAAGGTGGGGAAACTGAGGTGACATTTGTTGTAGAAAAAAATTTTATTTTAAAAATTGACCTTGCTGTTAAAACTAATACTTCGGAAATAGTATAATATAGGTAATAGTAATAATTACTAATTTTCCTAACACTGTGGCATGATATCTTACTATCAATTTTTATTGTATCATAATGAAATCTGTATCATAATCAGTGTCCATTATGCAACAGGTTGCAGGTATCAATAACAGAATTCTGCTGGGAATGGGAGTAGAAAAAAAACTATATATTAAAATGGAGATTGGAGTACTCGAATGATTTGTTTAATCTGTAACGTATCCAATTGCACTTGCATGCTCACTGAGCAGGAGAACACCACAGATTGTATACATTTATAAAAATAAAATGTTTTATTATGTAAGGTTGCAGGGCTCCTTTAAAAATTTTTTTGGAGGCCATGGCCCCCGGCCTTTTTGCTCGTGTGCACAGTGCCATGTTTTAAAGCACAGGCTGCCAATGTTCACAGGCCTCAGATAGTTCTTAAAATTGTTATTTAATTGTAAATTTTTCAAAAATAAAAGATGTACAAAAAAGTTATGTATGATTATACTATACGCAAAAATTGGCATAACAGAGTGAAGTGTCATTGAATAATATTTTTAATATGGAAAGTTGCTAGTTGATGCATTTCAATTTTATATTGTACATTCAATAAGAAATTAAATCTATTAATTTGTAGGCTTTTATAATGTAATTATAAGTATATTATTCTTACTAACATACATATATGTTTAAGTTTTTTGTTTGAATAATATTAAATTGAAACACTAAGAAATTCTTACCAAAATATTAAAAAAAATACAAAGTACAATGTGAATGTGATAAGATTTCCTTTGTATTACAGCATCGAAATTGGGGGTGGGGGTGGAGACAGAAGCGTATCTACGGTGTGGCAGACATGGCACGTGCGTCACAGGGCGCATAGTTGAGAGTAGACCCGTTAAAACAAATTACAAACAACCATAATTTGAGGTTAGTCGGACAGGGGCGCAAATTCTATTCTTGCCATGGGCGCCAGAATACCTAGATACGCCGGTGGGTGGAGATCGGTGAAAATAGGAAGAGGGGCCCTCCAATGACCCAGGCCCAAGGACCCCAATGCGAGCGTGCGCGCTCGCCCACGTGCTAGGGGCGAGGCGCCCCCCCCCCCCCCGGGCGCACCGCTTGGCTTCCAGTGAGCATTCCGCGCCGCGCGTCTCTCGTCTGTTTCAGCGCGCTCGCTTCGTCGCTGTTTCTGTGGGCGACAAAACGTTGGTGGAAGAATGGATCTCGTGCGTGTGAACATTTCCAATGCATCCAGCAAGACCTCGACCGAAATGTTCGGCCTCGCAGAAAAAAACAAAAATAAATAGGATTTGAAAAAAAGGTAAATAATGTATTGTTTTTACATCGTTTCAGAACATTGTCCATGCCATCTGCTTGCAGGAATCCTAAAGAAATTCTCAGAATTTTTGCATAATATTTAACAGTGTCACACAAATGCCTTTCCGGTCCCAGAAAACAAATGGCTCGGGGAGCTCGTGACAATGACGACTATCGGTATGAATTGTAATGTAATTGAAGGATATTTTGGTGTTTAGAACTAATAAATATACACTCAACGTCATAAAAAATGCTGCACTCAGAAGGACGAGGCGGATTGGCGATCATTGTTGGCAGGCAGGAACATGGTACCATGCCTACAAAACGATTACACTTTCACACTTGTAGGACCAATATTTATTGTGATCCACGGCCATAGACGGTACATGTTTGTATGGGGTGGAGCCGCCATGTTGGCGAACACACGCATCCAGACGTCGCGGCATGGAGTTGTACAGCTCTTGAATGGAGTCCTGTGCTAGTCCATCCCATGCAGCTTTCACCTGAGCGTATAATTCTTGCAGATTGCTGGGTAGGGGTGGGATCCTGATTGCACACTCCAAAGCACCCCAAACATTCTCGGCCGAGGAGAGGCCTGGCTTTATGAGAACACTTAGGTATGGCGACAATTTTTGTTTTACTTTTTCGTCCTTACTTCGCAAGTAAAGAAAGTATTGTAATCGTGTGCCGGAAACGGCGAATTTCGGTTGTGTAGTCATAATATATGCTTTGTGGGTCCTTGATGCCGAAAAATCATTTGTCGGCAGAACGTCTGTCGGTTCGATAAACTGTTCGTACCGTTTTGTCCCTTTCTCTGTGAACTACTCTAGCGCCAAAACTGTTAAGCTGATTTTCTCCAAAGTTGTTATTCCTTGATCGATTTCAAGGAACTCGAGGCCACACGAGTTTGAAATCCATATTTTAATTTTCGGGGGAACTATACATCAAGCCCTAATTATATTATCAAAAAGTTCTGAAAAATGGCTCCCAAGTTTTTGATTTAAATTTAACCTCGTATAGCATAAAAGACGGCTTAAAAGAACGGGGAAGGTCTCATTTTCTTGAAATTTGCTTTGCAATTTTTTCGAAAATATTGTAAAAGTTCAAAATATTTTTCGACATCTTTCTACAACAACAATATTAAAGATAGAGAGTTTTCCTTAATTAAATCTGTCGTTGAAAGTCAGGTCTTGAATAAAGTCAGGTACAATTTTTCGAAAATGTGATTAGTTTTCGCGTAATACTTAGTGAAATTTAGGCACTTTGTAAACAATTATTTTTTCGAAAGCTACCCCAAATTTTTACGTTAAATTATCTCCTCGTATGTATCAAAGAACGGTAAAAAAGTGTTGTTACTTTCAATTTCTGGCGAACTCTAAATATTTCGAAGTTCAAATTCGAAGATAGAGATTTTTGTCTTAAGTAAATGTGCTCTAAAACTGAGATCTATTAAAAAAGGTTATGTTCAATTATTTGAAAAAAACGAACTAGTAGATTTTGTACAATTTCTGCTTGAACTTAGTGCAAGTGACACATTGTTTTTGTCAAAAACCGCTGCAAATTTTTCTTAAATATTTTTCAGATATTCAGATAGAACAAGGGTGACTTAAAACATTAGCACAGATCCAATTTTAATTGAACTCTGATTTTTTCGGAAAATTGTTAAGTTAGAATTAATTCGAGGAAAGTATGTGCTGCTGTAGCTCCAATCGTTTTTCTAATGTCCGATAAGCGTTGAACGACGAAACTAAGAAATCAGAAAGGGTTTCTTAAATAAAGTTTCAAAACAATGAAACCGTGACTCCTTATCTAAGACTAAATGGAAGAAGAATCCATTATTCTCTGGGCAATTTTCGGATTTACTCCAGCTAACGACGCGTACACGTTGTTTGAAGAGAGTGTTTTTTCGCTCTTTTGATGTGCTGCCATCTGCTTGAGTTCTGCCGAGTTCGAGAATAGTGTGGGTGGCGCCAGTTGCGCTTGCGGTGAATGTCACAACCTCCTTCGCTCTAGCTTCTTCTTTCGTCTGCTGGAGTTCGCGATGAGCGTGAAAATCGTTCGTTCTTTAACCCATATATTTAACATTTTCCCGTATTAATATAAGTAATTATTTAAAATTATCATTATGCCAACAAAAGAGGGATGATATAATATTTACTTATTATCAAAACATAACGTTAGCGAACTTTTCATACTACCATCTTATGAGAAAAAAATCATATGAACAAGTAATACCATTTTCTTGGGATAAGTGTCCTTATACCTACACGTTTTCTACACTGTCGATAGTTCTTCATTGACGACGGACTGTTAAATCCTTAACGAACACCGGCCGTTAAGAGTGATTTTTCGTTCCTCTGGTTGTCTGGGTTCCTCTGGTCTCTCTAAATTATCTATATTATAACAGTATAGTGTTACGAAACTTTCTTTTCGTTGTAATGTCCGGTTAATACGCAAAACGCAACCCAAAAGAGAAATGGAAAGGTTATGTTAACGGCCGCCAGGAACAATAAGGAACAATGTGATCTTCAAACTATTAGGCTATTAAACTCCGAAAACAAATGATAAACATAAGTAATACATAAACATAAATAACGTAGACAAAAGTAATTTTCAACTTACAATTTCTCTTTGCAATAATTTTGAATGAACAATTCTTCTTCTTCTTACTTATTCTCAGACGTTCGTAAGATGTCGAAGGTATCTTACGAACGTAAGTATACGTCGACGTATTTGAATCGTTGACGTTGATACAACCACGTCGGTGCAGAAAATCGAAGTTTTAAATATTTTCGATACCGATTGTTCAATATAGTATTCTGCCAGTGACAAAGACTCCCAACCTCCAACTTCTTTCAACGAGAGCACATCGCCATCGTTTTCGAGTAGCATTGTGGCCTATGATCGTCGAAAACTATGCCCTGTGTGTAGATTAGGAGAGTCTAATTTGAAAAATTCCGCTATCTTTTTTGCATATCTCCTATTGTAAGTATACCTACAACTTGTTTAGTGCATTTTACATTCTGTAACCTACGAAAAAGTATCTGTTTTGTAGGTCAGATGAACGTAGATCAGCATATTTTTTGTACAAATTATATGCATTGAATGGATGACCATCTTTGAGAATTACAAACATTCTTTTTTGTTCTTTTCAGTGTAAGTAGCACTCAGTTGCTCGTGGCTTCTGTAGAATAAATTTTTTCTGTAGAACTTTTTTAAGTAGCCAACAATAATCATTTGCTTCCTTTTAAAAAATGTAATATGTTCTTGTGATAAAATCTTGGCCTTTTTAGAAACATAAACTTCAGATTTTCGTCTCAAATATAGGTGTACTTATTCGAACCTGTAAAATGAATTCAGATGTCACTTACTACATAAACTTTCTTAACTGAAACGCAAAATTGAAAATGTGTAATACTTACTTTGATATGTCAACATTTCTTTATTCACTAAATATAGTTTCCACATAAAGAATTTTGTCCATTACGATCCGGAAGAGTACGTCTTAGAACTTTCTTTGGTAAACGCCAGCGTATTTGATTCAATTACTTTGCCAACATTATTATGTTGGCACCAATGTAATCTATCTATCTATGTATCTGTCTATCTATCTATCTATCTATGTATCTATCTATCTATGTATCTATCTATCTATGTATCTATCTATCTATGTATCTATCTATGTACTATCTATGATATCTATCTAATTTAAGTAGAAACTAAACTACTACGTTTCAAGCGACAATCTTGCCATCCAGTGGGGGAAGATCACCGCCACTTCCCGTGACAACACGCACTACACTTACGGAACTAACGACCTTAGCAATTGACTCGACAGGAATGACTAATCATCGACCAAATGGATGAGCCACTGACTGGAAACGCGTCCCTGCGGCACCCCGCCTCCGCCGCGGACGCGCGCAGATGGCGCCCTGTGGCCTAACTGATAGCGACGCCCCCTGCGTGGGACACATTTTGCTACGCCCGCGCGTGAAAAGTGCGCGGTGATCCGTAACGGCGAGGAGGGGGGGGTTGAACACACCCGCCACGCGATCGCGGCTGGCGAAGACAAATGTTCACCCTCCTACCAACATCTGCAATTTACAATCAAGTGCTAAACCTGGGGTCTTTTGGACCCCAAGCTTTACTCACAATTGGAAGTGGTAAACACGCAACATATTCAGTGTAAATAATTCTTCTTATATAAATATACATTTTATAAGTTATTTTCAATAACAAAGTAAATATAATTTTACTTATATTAATTGTAAGGTAAATGAATAACCTCTATCGTATGTAACCTCGATGTTGGATACATAAAGATACAGAAATA